>CM021104.1:332849849-333287707 GCA_007115665.2 Sequoiadendron giganteum | reverse complement strand
CTTTTAATATATAAATTGACAAGTCAATACTGATAAGATCATCATCATGTATAACTAAAACAAGTGAAAGTAAAAAATGCCAGTAGATCAATAACATGTCAAAATGATACATGTCCAATAGTTGACATAAGTCAAAATGATACATGTACAAATGATATAAGTAAAAATGATAAATTATGTAACTCAAATTGATACAAGTCAAGATGATACATGTCCAAATGATATAAGTGAAAATGATAAATGTCAATATGATACAACTCAATAATATGGTAATGTAGGCCATGAAAATGATACATATGATAGTAACCATGAAAAGAGGCATCATAACAATATATCAACAATGATCCATGATGCAGTGTATATGATCATGAATGTCATTGGGTACTACTAGCAACTGACTCATCATCATCACCACTATCATGATCATCATCATCATAATGATATACCAACAATGATCCATGATGCAGCCTGTATGATCATGAATGTTGTTGGGTACTAGCAGTAACTGCCCTATCATCATCGCCATCATGATCATGATCATGATCATGATCATTGTCATTGGCCTCATTGTCTTCCGTATCTATGTCATCATCATCCTCTGGCATGTGATATGTACTGGTAGAACCGATAATTTTTGGATCTATATCATGATGAGGATCATCTTGACCTTCTAGAAGACTTGTGCTCTACAAAAAAAAACATTTAAAATGAAAATTTATTATTTATTTCATGCAATAATTTATTTTTCTATTATATATCTAATATTGAAACATATGAGACGAAACCATAATCAAATTACATCATATCAAAGTGCACATACCAGAATAAAATTTCAAGAAAGTTAAAGCTAATATGTGATTCCAATGATGTTAAACATGCAAAAATTCTTATAAACATTACTACAGACCATACAAAAATTTGTTATACAATTTAACTATCAATTTTAATTTCTATTACATAACCTTAAGTGCCAAACCTCTGCAAAATAATGAGGAGACTACAAGAAGATTGGTTGCAGGGGGCATTGGTACAAGAGATGGACATGGCTCTTCCAAGCCATCCACTGAGATGGTTTCATAGACAAATATGAAAGATATCCCCATTTCTAGAGAGCTCATGATTCAGGTTGATACGAAAATGATGCTGTTCTGGTACCCATATATGGCATCATGGTTCCTTTCATATAGCCACCATCAAGAGTGTTAGAAGCCAACAAGATGGAGGGAATTATTGTATAAGGATAATTTTCAATGTTCCAGGTATCGGCTTTAATGCCAACTACATGCCAACATTGAAATTCCCTAGCAATATTTATGTTAAGGAAATTTACTTTAGATCCAAGGATTCAAAGCACATCAACCATGTGGTACAAATGATTAAATCCCACAAATGATCTGTAGAAATGAAAGAGTTTGAAAAGACAGATAAAGCTGCACTGGTGACTCAGGAGAAACTTCAGCTTTAAAAAACAAAGGCAATTAGGCTGGCAAACTTGTGGATGGCAATTAGGCTGGAAAACTTATGGATTAGGCCAAGATTTGGTGGAAGAGGAAGAAAGATGACTAGAACTATGGAGGGCCACCATAAAGGATTTCAGTATTCAACCATGAGAGTAGAAGATAGAGCTGATATCATGTATCAAAACATTAAGCATGCATTCTTCCAGCCCAATGAGAAGGAGATGATTACTTTGCTTCACTTTCATTTGCATAACCATATCATGGCATGGGAACCAAGAAGACCAAGGATGGAGGTAATGGATGTGGTCCAAAACTTAGGAGGGGAAAAAAGGTCAATGCATGATCTTGATGAAATTGAGGAAGAATCGGAAGAGAGGGACACGAAAAATAAAATTAATGTAGAGTTTCAAGGTGTTGGGACTGGAAAAATATGCCATTTTCCACTAGCCTCTACCTCACCTACCTTCCATATACCACATAAATACAACACACTTTAATTTTATGATCAATACAAATTGTAGAAATTTGTTTGACTAGATCCATATTATGGCCTCCATTGCACCCATAAAATTGAAATCCTGTAGTCATTCACCCATTCCTAGTGAAATTCAATACCATTGGCCAAACAATGCTACATTAGCGGAACCCCCATCACAGCCCCGTTGATGGCCTGATGAAAATAGCTCACAAAATAGTATCAGAGTAACAATACCCAATCGAGCTGAATCCTAAGGTTCTCTCCCCGATATAC
This sequence comes from Sequoiadendron giganteum, assembly GCA_007115665.2. Taxonomy (NCBI): domain Eukaryota; kingdom Viridiplantae; phylum Streptophyta; class Pinopsida; order Cupressales; family Cupressaceae; genus Sequoiadendron; species Sequoiadendron giganteum. The sequence continues at coordinate 333,285,496 of CM021104.1, read as the reverse complement.
CGATAGAGTCAACAAAAGTAAGCACATCACTGTAACAGATAAACATCACTGGAAGGAATTATGGCATTCCCCCGATGGGATGATATAACCATGAATAGTTATTCAAGACATTTTTTACTTTGATTATACTATTTTTAAGTGACCTTTTCATGTATATAATGATATCATGTCATGTATGTTAAATAAGGATAAAATCAATGCAGATTTTCAAGGATTTTTCAAGCGAGTAAGAGAGCTATGGGAGCAGCCTCATCTAAAAGATTTTGAACTAGAGTTGAATATACCATTTAGAGAGCTTGGTTTTCATGGAAGAGGAAGAAAGATGATTAATTAGATTCATTTTTATTTGCATAACCATATCATGGCATGGGAACCAAGAAGACCGAGGATGTACATTTTTATGTGGAGGTAATGGATGTGATCCAAAATTTAGGAGGAGCAAGAAGGTCAATGTATGATCCTGATGAAATTGAGGAAAAACAACAAGAGAGGGACAAGAAAAATAAAATAAATGCAAAATTTCAAGGATTTTTCAAGTGAGTAAGAGAGCTATGGGAGCAGCCTCATATAAAAGATTTTGAACTAGAGTTTGATATACCATTTAGAGAGCTTGGTATTCATGGAAGAGGAAGAAAGACGATTACTTTGCTTCATTTTCATTTGCATAACCATATCATGGCTTGGGAACCAATAAGACCAAGGATGTCTAGTTTTATGTGGAGGTAATGGATGTGGTCCAAACTTTAGGAGGGGCAAGAAGGTCAATGTATGATCTTGATGAAATTGATGAAGAACAACAAGAGAGGGACAAGAAAAATAAAATCAATGCAAATTTTCAAGGATTTGTCAAGCGAGTAAGAGAGCTATGGGAGCAGCCTCATCTACAATATTTTGAACTAGAGTTTGATATACCATTTATAGAGCTTTGTTTTCATGGAAGAGGAAGAAAGATGATTACTTTGCTTCGTTTTCATTTGCATAACCATATCATGGTGTGGGAACCAAGAAGACCAAGGATGTCCAGTTTTATGTGGAGGTAATGGATGTGGTCCAAAATTTAGGAGGGGCAAGAAGGTCAATGTATGATCCTGATGAAATTGAGGAAGAACAACAAGAGAGGGACACGAAAAATAAAATCAATGCAAAGTTTCAAGGATTTTTCAAGTGAGTAAGAGAGCTATGGGAGCAGCCTCATCTAAAATATTTTGAGCTAGAATTTGATATACCATTTAGAGAGATTGGTTTTCATGGAAGAGGAAGAAAGATGATTAATTTGCTTCATTTTCATTTGAATAACCATATCATGGCATGGGAACCAAGAAGGCCAAGGATGTACAGTTTTATGTGGAGGTAATGTATGTGGTCCAAAATTTAGGCGGGGCAAGAAGGTCAATGTATGATCTTGATGAAATTGAGGAAGAAAAACAAGAGAGGGACATGAAAAATAAAATCAATGCAAAGTTTCAAGGATTTTTCAAGTGAGTAAGAGAGTTATGGGAGCAACCGCATATAAAATATTTTGAACTAGAGTTTGATATACCACTTAGAGAGCTTGGTTTTCATGGAAGAGGAAGAAAGATGATTAATTTGCTTCATTTTCATTTGCATAACCATATCATGACGTGGGAACCAAGAAGACCAAGGATTCCAGTTTTATGTGGAGGTAATGGATTTGGTCCAAAATTTAGGAGGGACAGGAAGGTTAATGTATGATCCAGATGAAATTGAGGAAGAACAAAAAGTGAGGGACATGAAAAATAAAATCAATGCATATTTTCAAGGATTTGTCAAGCGAGTAAGAGGGCTATGGGAGTAGTCTCACCTAAAATATTTTGAACTAGACTTTGATATACCATTTAGAGAGCTTGGTTTTCATGGAAGAGGAAGAAAGATGATTACTTTGCTTCATTTTCATTTGCATAACCATATCATGGCATGGGAACCAAGAAGACCAAGGATGTCCAGTTTTATGTGGAGGTAATGGATGTGGTCCAAAATTTAGGAGGGGCAAGAAGGTCAATGTATGATCTTGATGAAATTGAGGAAGAAAAACAAGAGAGGGACATGAAAAATAAAATTAATGTAGAGTTTCAAGGATTTTTCAAGCGAGTAAGAGAGCTATGGGAAGAGCCTCATCTAAAATATTTTGAACTAGAGTTTGATATAGCATTTAGAGAGCTTGGTTTTCATGGAAGAGGAAGGAAGATGATTACTTTGCTTCATTTTCATTTGCATAACCATATCATGGCATGGGAACCAAGAAGACCAAGGATGTCTAGTTTTATGTGGAGGTAATGGATGTGGTCCAAAATTTAGGAGGGGCAAGAAGGTCAATGTATGTTCCTGATGAAATTGAGGAAGAACAACAAGAGGGGAATAGGAAAAATAAAATCAATGCAAAGTTTCAAGGATTTTTCAAGTGAGGAAGAGAGCTATGGGAGAAGCCTCATCTAAAATATTTTGAACTAGAGTTTGATATACCATTTAGAGAGCTTGGTTTTCTTGGAAGAGGAAGAAAGATGATTACTTTGCTTCATTTTCATTTGCATAACCATATCATGGCATGGGAACCAAGAAGACCAAGGATGTACAATTTTATTTGGAGGTAATGGATGTGGTACAAACTTTAGGAGGGGAAAGAAGGTCAATGTATGATCCTAATGAAATTGAGGAAGAACAAAAAGAGAGGGACAAGAAAAATAATATCAATGCAAATTTTCAAGGATTTGTCAAGCGAGTAAGAGAGTTATGGGAGCAACCTCATCTAAAAGATTTTGAACTAGAGTTTGATATACCATTTAGAGAGCTTGGTTTTCATGGAAGAGGAAGAAATATGATTACTTTGCTTCATTTTCATTTGCATAACCATATCATGGCGTGGGAACCAAGAAGACCAAAGATTTCCAGTTTTATGTGGAGGTAATGGATGCGGTCCAAAATTTAGGAGGGGCAAGAAGGTGAAATTGAGGAAGAACAACAAGAGAGGGACATGGAAAATAAAATCAATGGAGATTTTCAAGGATTTGTCAAGTGAGTAAGAGAGCTATGGGAGCAACCTCATCTACAATATGTTGAACTAGAGTTTGATATACCATTTAGAGAGCTTGGTTTTCATGGAAGAGGAAGAAAGATGATTATTTTTCTTCATTTTAATTTGCATAACTATATCATGGTGTGGGAACCAAGAAGACCAAGGATGTACAATTTTATGTGGAGGTAATGGATGTGGTCCAAACTTTAGGAGGGGCAAGAAGGTCAATGTATGATCTTGACGAAATTGAGGAAGAACAACAAGAGAGGGACATGAAAAATAAAATCAATGCAAAGTTTCAAGGATTTTTCAAGCGAGTAAGAGAGTTATGGGAGAAACCTCATCTAAAATATTTTGAACTAGAGTTTGATATACCATTTATAGAGCTTGGTTTTTATGGAAGAGGAATAAAGATGATTAATTTGCTTCATTTTTCATTTGCATAACCATATCATGGTGTGGGAACCAAGAAGACCAAGGATTTCTAGTTCTATGTGGAGGTAATGGATGTGGTCCAAAATTTAGGAGGGGCAAGAAGGTCAATGTATGATCCTGATGAAATTGAGGAAGAACAAAAAGAGAGGTACATGAAAAATAAAATCAATGCATATTTTTAAGGATTTTTCAAGTGAGTAAGAGAAATGACTGAACTCCATTGATGCCATTCCTCAATCTTCGCTTGATGGCATCAAGGAATGGCTTAATCCATGAATATAAAGTATTATGAAAGCATAATGAACTTGAACTGGCGGCCAATTTTGAAGACTATTACTGATGATCCAGACAAATTTATTGAAGATGGTGGTTGGGAATTTTTAAATATGGAAGCTAGTGATTCTGATTCTAATAATTTAGAAGAGTCAGATCAAGGATATGAACCCTCTGATGTAGAAGAGGAATCATAATTGAACGAGGAAGGTTCAGAAGATGAATCTCTTATGGAGCTAGATGAGGATGATGAAGATTCAGAAGATGAATCTCTTGTGGAGTTAGATGAGGATGATGAAGAAGAATATTCTGAAGGGGAGGAAGGTAAAACATGGGATGAATTAGAAGCTAAAGCCAAAAATGAAAATAAAGAAAAAGGAGATGAGTTTGATAGTGAAGTGAAGAGGAAATGAATATTCAAGAGGAATGCTTGCCAAGAGGCATAAAGTCAGATGAATTGAGCTCATATACATCCTTGTACTATTTATTCGTGCACATAAATGGTTCAACTGTTTATGCAAATGATGCATATATGTTAACTTGATCAGGGATAACTTTAATGGTGAATCTTCGCTAATTGGCAAATTCCAAGAATCAGGCAAATCAAATTTGGTGAATTCTAGGTATCCAGCAAGGTGTTCAAATCGCCCAAATTTCATGAACTATCGGTCCAAGGCATGTCCATTTTCCAACGGTTTTTTTTTTACGAGGCATTTTTAGGCAATAAATTCGCCATAACAGACTACGCGTTTCCAATGGACCAATCAATATTTTCGCCTGGAATCCTAGGGAGCATGTCATAAAACACCAACATATTCACCAATACTATTAAAACAACATTATAAGAGGACCCATTTCGCCAATTACAATTTATAAATAGTCACTTGTGAAGACCCATTCGCCAATTAAAATTTATAAATAGTTTCTTATGAGGACCTATTTTGCCTTGGAAATTACAAGGTATCGTTGTATAAGCATGCGAGATTCGCCAAATTTTTAACATAACATTTAAAAATCCCATAGAATTCGCCAAATATGGATTGATATAAATACAATTGAAATTGTTATTTGTTCTTACCCATTTTGTTCAGTTCTGAGGTTTTACTTCTCAATTCAGAAGTAAGCGAAACCCAAAAAATGTAGACTCAAAGCCCAAAGGTGAGTGATCATTTCTTCATACTGTTATTAGTTATTAGTTATAATAATAATATTTTTTTATCTATTTTCCATTCTTGCTTCAGTCTTAAACATGATTTTGAGTAGTGAATGGGATCTATATTCTTAGTTGGTCTATCCTTCTTAAACAAGAAGACATTTTTTTCCAGCTCTTATTCGAAGTGAGATATCAATATGTCGAGCAACAACTGCAAGGGTAAGAGTCCTGAGGGTAATGAAGAGACTGGGAGGCCATCAAAATTCCCAAAACATGGAGGTACCATACAATCTTACTTTGGAATTGGAAAAGCTTCTACACCATCGACTCTTCCACCAAATATTATTGAAGATGGCAATGACAATACCTCACTGCCATAGGAAGGTCAAGGTGAGATTGTCATTGTGTTAAATCAAAATGTATCAAATGAGGATGGAAATACCGTAGAAGATGTTCCAAGGGATACCCTAGATAGCTAGACTGAGATAATTGAATTGAATGAGGATGATGTTGGTAGCAAGAAAAGAAAAGGCAAAGCAAAATTGGGGCGCGAGTGGGAAATGACAAGGAATTTTCAAATTGGTTGGCTGTCGAAGTACCCATTCCTTGAAGTAGTGGGGGTATCAAACAAAAATGATATTGAAAGGGAAACATAGGTCGAATGTAAGATTTTTAGTTGGAAATGTGGAAGAGACAAGACAATGCAACTAAAGCTTGACACTATAGAAAAGCATATTGACAAATTTTACGAAAAAAAATCATAGACGGAAAGGAACAATCAGTCGTATGATGGAAATCAAAGGAAGAATGTCTTCATGTTAAGTATGCCATAGATTATGGAGAGCATAACCATAGAATGTTGAAGATTAAAAAAGTGAAGGTACACTTGAGGCTCATTTTGGAAAAGCCATGGCAACAACAAATCTGTCAAAAACTATTCAGATGAGTGTTGTTTTTCATATTTTGTCTAGGGGGCATCCTATGACAGACTACCTAGAATATTTTGATTTATTATCTTATTTGAGTGTTCCCGACTTTCCCTCCTCACATTGGTTAGTAAATGCTAGATGGGAATGGGCAAACTATCTTGAGGCAGTGGAAAAACAAGATTTAAAGGAGAAATTAAAAGAGTCAAATTTCATTGCATTATCTTTAGATGAAGTTGCTGTGGTAGATAATACTTCTTGGGTTTGTATGCATTTGTACACTGTAGAACAACATGTTTTCCAAGCTCATCTTCTTTGTGTTCGTAAAATGAAGGACAATTCAACATCGCAAAATCTACTTGAAATAGTCAAGAAGTATTTGAATGAAATTGTAGGTATGGATGAGATGCCAATTGCCAAAAAGTTGGTGTGTGTAGGAGCTGATGGAGCTGGAGTGATGCAAGGTCAAAGGAACGGTCTTTGCACAAAGTTACAAACTACTTGAGCACCATACATGCTTGGCCCACAAAATTAATTTAGCATTCAAAATTGTAAGCAAGTTTCCGACAGTATCAAAAGTTGAAAATCTAGTTCGCGAGATCCATGCATACTTCTGCTGAAGTCCCAAATGTTTCCTTGAATTTCGACATTTTGCTAAGGGAATAACACCTGGAAACAAGCTTCTCAAGGATGTCGATACTAGATGGATCTCCTTGCATGGATTAGCGCAACGAGTTCTTTCAGAATATCAATCCTTGATTGGAGTGATGTACGACCATCACAACACAGTAGACAAAGCTCCTGACCTCTTACATAGGTTAAGCGATATAGAGACACTCTTGAATTTAGCTAGTCTTCTCCCCATGCTGGATGAGATGAACAATCTTGTGAAGAAATCCCAAGACAAAACTATGTATATTTATGAATATTCCAATCTACGTAAACTTACATGCTTGGCCCTCGATCATCTATATCTAGATCTAACACAAGAAGGCACAAATTATTTGATGTGGTAGAAAATTACTGATTTGAATAATCCTGATAATTATTTATAGTTTAATGTGAGCGGGCACTTATGTATTTGTGTACATGGATATGAGATACCAATGTACCATTGTAAGACAACCAGACGCTCTAGAAAATAAGTACCTATTAACGAGGAAGATTTTAACGACATTATTAAATTTGTTAGTGATAATTTGAAGGAAATTGCAAAATCTCTTTCCTTAGAGATTCATGAAAGATTCCCTCGACATGAAATACTTGAAGCCATGGGTATTGTGTATCCTCAATTTTGAGTAAACCGAGATAACCCAAAATATTTTCATGATCAAGTAAAAATCTTGATTGAACAGTTTTCAGAAATACTTGATGCCACGAGTAGTTCCTGACCGAATTGCTTTTTTAGAAATTGCGAGGCAATTGGAAAAATCTGATTCCAAATACCTCAAAGGACATAGAAAATAATCAATTATTCCCAACACCTTATGTTTTGGAGAATTTACAGTGGTTGCCAATGAAGGATATGGAGAAATTGATGGTAAATTACCACTGTACAACTTAACTCTAGGTGATGTAAGGAAACAATTTGATGTAGAAGGGTTTATTCACAAGGTGAGATTATCGCAGGGGCTATCAGGGTATGAACATTTGTTCTCAATCGAATATGTCATAAGAAACCATGATGAGGCTTCCACCAAGGAAAGAATGGCCACCTATAACAAGATTATGCTTGCAGAGGAATGGAAGAGGAAAAATGTCCCATCTTATTCAAAGGCATTTGGTGAGATATAGGATCCTTTAACAAGAATTAAGCAACTCATTGCTCATGTCAATGAACTACTAAAGGATGTTCCCCCAGTTGTTTTTGATGCACCTCATGCAACCTATTCAAGAGTACAAGCTAAAGACATAGAGCCCCTTGATTACATACCTTCATAGCCTACTCCTGAGGTATGTTTTTTTTGTAGATACTGATATAAGTGAAGAAGAGCAGGGTGATGATGAGGGTGAGTAGGTCAAACAAATCAGTGCTCCTGTGATTGCACAGTACGATCCCCCTCAAGAGCATAATATTGTAAGATTTGAGGCATCAAATGAACTATCTGATGATGTGAGGGTCATGGCTGGACAACAATTTATTTCTGATTGTGATTTTGTTAAATCTTCTGAATTTAAATCATTTGTTTATGAATATAAAGGTAGAAAAATGAGATAATAGATACATGATATCACTCTTGAACATGAGGCAATCGCTCTGGAGGAATTGAAAAGGGAGGTAGAAAAGGAAATGGAGTCCATCACTCCTAAAAGAGGTAGGGAATTGCTTCAAGAAGTTGGAGTGTTGCTCCTGCCAGGGTGGGATATTAGCTCTTCAATTTTATTTGATAGCTTCAGAAAAGAGGGGATACGACAATGAACTTAACAGAAGAAGCAAGTGACAAAATGTATTCAGGATCTGGGTACAACCCTGATGAGGCCACCTTGCTTATTTGGTCACTGTGACCCCATGATAAAAGACCTGCTATAATTAGTAATCCAAACCAAGTTTTTGGTCATCTCTTGGTTCAACGAGTAGTGGATACCAACCCTATGGAGACAACAAAATTGAACATGAATGTGGCAAAATTTACCAAAGCACAGATCGATAAACTGATTAAGGAAAATGACAAACTGAAGAAGGAGCTAGCAAATTAGAGAGAAAAAACATCTTCTTCCTCCACATCAGAGTTGTACTCCCCATGGCTTGAAAAAGATAAGAGAGTTCTTGATGCATTGGCTGATGTAGCCTACTGGAAGAATTGCCATCTGAAATCTTAGGGGAAATGCAAAGAATTGGAGAAAGAAGTGAAAACCATCAAATATAACACTGTATTTGAAATGATAAAAGAAAGGTCCAATAAAATGATAAAATGTGCTATTGAATATTGGGAAGTATTCAATCAGACACGCATTGCATTGGTGGAGAATGAACGATTGTAACCTAGAATGATGGAGAAAAAAGGAGCTTGTAGATAAGAATGCCATGAAAGGAAAAATATTGCTGACATATAACAAGTTGGTAGAGTCACATAATGGATATCATAATAGGCTTAGGGAATATTTTGACTGCTTTGATTCAATCCCACTCCGGACACTTCATTTTGGCATTGGAAATCCGTGAGAATATGATGATTGGAAGGAAGAGCTTGTTGGGCTTCTGACTGCTGCTTTGCAAGAAATAAATGATGAGGTTATGATTTTACAAAACACTCATAAGCAACTCAAAAAAATAATGTCTATGGAATATGATATGAAAGAGGTGATCTCTAATGTGGACACCTATGCTAAAAAAAAGTACATCCATCACCTCTCTGTAGTCAATATGTTTATTAGCCAAACTGTAGATGTGTCAGAATTGGATCCAATGGGACAACCATCAGATTCAAAGGAATAATGCCAACCGACAAAATGATGAGCACCCTATCATGGAGTAGAAGCCTTGAACAGATCTTAGGTGGTTAGTGGTCATAGGCTTTTGCTTGGAGATTAACGGATCAGTGCATTCACCTGTGACATTGTTTTATTTATAATTTGATTTATGTTTAGTTGTCAAAATGTCATGAATTTTTGCAAGGGATTTGTAGCTTGGTTCCTCTCATATATAAGAGAGATCAAGACCCCAATAGGAGATCAATGGATCATCACATCATTTTTAATTATAATTTAGAGTAGAAAATAGTAAGAAGATAGATAATAGATTGCACCAATTCGCCCATCCATCTCATATCATAAACTATTTTTATAATGCATATCATTTGAACTTTGAAGATCAATACAATGTAGAAGGTTACACATATTTTCTAATTTTCTTTTCAAGTGTTCAACTGTTGTGGATTCTTATACTTATAAGTTATTAACTTATTTGACTGTCTCCAAAGTGGCTGTTTATGTTATTCAATAAGTGTGTGGAAGTACAATTAATTTGTTAGTACATTGAATTTGAATTCTTTAGGAATAGGGGTTGTGACCATGGGGTTTTAGATGTATTTATGGACATGATCATTGATCAAGTAGTAATTTGGGCCTCAAAATGGATCTTGTCACACAAATATTTGCAATTTGTGCTAATCATAAAATCAAATGTAGTGTATTTTTGCAGTATGTGGGATGTGGGTGAGGTGTAAGTTGGTGGATACTGATCCAGATTTTTAGTCAAAACATAACAAAAGCTAACAACTCAACATCCATAACTTAGAAGCTCTACCAAGAAGTAAATATAATGAGCTAACAGTTCAACATCCATACCTTGGAAATGGAAGCTCTACCAAGAAGTAAATATAATGAGCTAACAGTTCATCACTAGTTCAAATGATAAAATAAATAATACAAAATCCAGATAATTGAACATCATCACATTATTGAAGTATGAATTTGAGCTTTTTAATTGAATTTCACATGAAGGAGTACATATTGGCATTGGCAATGCAAAATATTGCCAATGCCCAAAGACAAGTCTGCATAGAGCAGAGCTGGAACTTCGAAACTCATATTATCAAAGATTGAAAATAATAAATCAAGTCAATGTATCAACTTTTCTAGCAACTTCCACTCTTCAGGTGGTGGAATTTCCATTTTCTCTAACTGATGTTGTTTGACTTGAAGTTTTGTTAACATTTCATGATTGTAATTGGAAATGGAACCTGTCTTGAATTCTTCAGTCAATTTTGCATTCAAGGTTATTAGTGTTATGATGGAATCCAAATAGTTCACATCTTGGTTATGAGGAAACTAGTCCAAATCAATCTTCCTTGCACCTTCCATCTTGTTTCTAAAACCATCCTTTCCAATGAATCACTCATTTGTGTCAAAAGCCTCTGGAAAACCAAGCTCTATGAAGTTCCTTACCTTTTCATCCACCACGTTCATCTTGTCTACAACCAAATGCAAATATTCCTTTGTTCCAGAAATTCTCAAACAATTTTCAATGATAGATGACAACTTCATTGAGGTTTCAATCTGATTAGTAATCCCTTTTGATTTCAGATCATTGTCACTGGCTTTGTAGACTGTTTGTAGAGCTTCATTTGCATATTTCTCTAATTCCAACACCTTTTTGTTGTCCACTAAATATTTGCTGAGCTTCTTATAATGTTGTCTGATAGCATCAATAATTGAAACATGTCATAAAAATGATCAAACCTCTGCATTATTTCATCCCAGATCTTTTGTTTCATATGCTTCACTGTATCTCTACAAAATAGAGATAACTTATTTTGAGAAGACTTAATTTCTTCTTTTGCTTCTGTCAGCTTTGTCTCCAATCTTTCATTTGTTTTTCTTTGTTTCTCCAATTTTTGTTCCCACTCTGCATTTCCATTCACAATGCTTACTCTTAATTTTTCTGAAATGGATTTTTCCTCATCATATTTCTTGTTGCTCTCATCTAGCCTTCGCTTCAGGTCATTCACTTCTCTCTCATTTGATTTATCCTCTTTGCTTGTTGATGTAGAGGCATATTTAATTATTCTTTTTTCTAATTCATTGCTCTTGTTATCTACTGCTTTCCTCTTTGCTTTCTCACTTGCTAGGTGTACTTGTAACTTTTCTTTCTGGGTCTGCAATCTTTTCTTCTCTCTATCTTTCTTTAGCAATGATATGTACACCAATTCATTGTTCTTCTTTGATACATTAATTTTGTCAGTATTTTTCAGGCCAGAAAAATCCAACTGAAAATTTGTTACCTGGTATTCAGATCGATCCATCTGATTTGTTGGTTTGTTTTGAACTATGGGAACAACAATTGTGTACTCCATGATTTCTTTATTTGTGTCAAATGTGGGTAATACCATGGTTGTTCCAGTCTATGAAGTTACAACAGATGCACTCTCCATCAGTTGCTTCTTTTCTTTTTTATTCAAGTCTGATTTACTTTTCAACTCTTCAATGAAATCATAACCTAGGGAGGCAGGAACAATGGAATGCTTGAATGGCAAAGGAATAGGAGTACTTGCAGTTTCTAATGATGTCACACCCAAACTAACAGGATTTGTGGGAGTGTATGGAAATAAATCCTTTGTGGTATTGGTGGATCCACTGATAGTGTGACTTGGACCTATCAAAATCCTTTGCCTCTTTTGATTACCTTGATCACCTGGTGTTTCTGTGGTATCTTTTTTTGTTTTCCTCTTAGTATTGTGTGTAATTTGTCATTGTAGCACATGTTGACCACTACTAGTACTACTACCCATACCATCACCACCAATGGCACTCCCAGTTGCACTAAGCTATCCACCAAGGGCATGTCCTAGTTGTGATTGTATCTGACCATGAGGATGAGGACTAGAAGCTCTAACAAATTGAGTTTGTCTTGTATCCCCTTGGTCTACGTTTTCACCTCCAAGCCAAGGCAAAATTTATAAACTATTTTTCTATGCTCAACACTTTGTATTGTCCAAGGGCCTTGTTCTTTGGACCCCAAAGGACCACCTTCATAACCAATTTTTTCAAGTATGGCTACTTCTGCAGTATATGTTGAAGCATATTCTTCTTTTGCGGCCTCACTTAAACCAGGTTTGTAATTGGCATGGATTTGTTCTTCTTCTTCCCTATCAATATCATCATCAGATTCATCACGTTCATCAGGATGCTCTATATTCCACAATTTGCTAAACTCTTTATCTTCTTCATTAGCATCATACTCTGCAAGAGCTCTTGGATCACCTAGGTCCTTCCTCATAGATCAAAAGGCAATAATTTTTGATCGTGACCAATTTGTATCTATAAATTCCTTCTCCAGAGAACCTGGAATTTTTACTCTACTAGATGGTTTATCACTTTTTCATAAAAATTGTTGTATGTCTTCATTGTCTTTTGGTGCAATGCCATAATTTCTGCTGACAATTGTTCAAAAGAAATACCATTCTTAGCAACACTTTTCTCCATTGCTATTTTGACCTCATCCCAAGAATCCTTGTTTCTCAAGTTTTCAAGCAAGGGTTTACTTTGATGTTGAATTCTATTTGCAGCATTCCTATTGGCCACAATCATTGATTTAATGATGTCACATGGATCATACTGCTAGTGGCAGATAGCATCAAATGTAAAAAAATTCAAAAGATTATGTGCCACACTAAATGATTTTCTCTCGAATGTGAACCCTCCACATGAAAAATGTAAAGAAGGAAATAAGGTCTTCTTTTGCTGTCTGAGAAAGTCTCTACACCTTCCTTACATATTCCAATGCAAAAACCCTTTCTATCACATGTATTGGAAGTTTGTATGGTTGTACTCCCGATCCATAAAATCTTAGCATAGTATATTCTTCCATTAAGTACCAATCAACCAATTGTATTTCTTTTCCTAGTTGCATGCAATTTCTACATGACATAGGCAATCTAGGCATTGGAGTATTTGTAATTACTTGATGAAATGGAGCCAAAAATTAGTCTACAAAATGACTATAGTTCCTTCGAGAATCATGCATCCTTATCTCAGTGGTCCATTCATATACTAGAGCCAATTTTTTTTCCTCTGCATTACTATAGGGCTGAATCTGAAGCTTGCTGGTCTGAAACATTCCTCTAAATTTGAATAGAAAAAGATAGCACAAGTAGGTTGTGAACCTAAATGTCTTCGTGGAACCTACTTTAATCATTACAAATTGTTTATGCATGGATTCTACAATGTGTTGAGTATAATTATATTTGACATGTTCACCAGCATAATGGATATTATATATCATTTCAAGGAGGCTTGCACCCACTTCCAAATTGCTATCCCGATCGAGGCAAAATGCTAACATGGAAATAGTATCCCGAACCCATGGTTTAAAAATATCCAAATTATAAGGAGGCTTATGATCACCTTTCAATTTGTTTCTATCCATAACTATTGTATTTAAGAAATCATTTTTCAGCCTTTCTTTCACTGCTTCATAATCACTAGCAAGCTTTTCTATCTCAATGTGGTGGTTTCCAAATTCTTCGGTTGTAAACCCCAACACTTTTCCAAGTTCTTCTACATTAATGGATAAAAATTATTCTTGGTTATCTTTATTAACAATTGCTCTTTTCTTATCATCATAATTTTCGGCACAAACCATGATAAATTCTGGGCAAGGGAAAACTTTATGTAAGATCATGCGCCCTAATCCAGTTACCCACAGTGCACTGATACTATAAAATTGATTTTGCTTTGCAGCCTTACTTTGAGATGTAAATATAAGTTCTGAGGTACGCCTACCATAGATTTTAGGATCATAAATATCATGGTACCCATCGGTGAAACCTGGGGTTTTAAGCAATTCTGCATAATGCATTTTTTTATCAGACGTTGCTCTAAGTCTAGTGGTATTGGTGGTAGACATGCTTATACAAATATGAAATCATGAAATTAGAATTCCCTAATAAGTACTACCTATTAGTCCTTAATTTTAACGAATTCTTGAGTCTCTAAACCCAAACTTGAAACTTTGACAAAATAAGAATTTAAGAAATGTCAAACGATGAAATGTAGCCACAGGAATTCTTTCACTTACCTAGATTCTGAGTCCCGACTCTTGAAAATTGGAATGGCGTTGTTGGAAGTGAAACCGTGGAATCCAAAACAGGGTGGTGCACTGCAATGAGCAATCTAAAGAGTGAAGACTTTAAAAATCACTGTACAATTTGAAAGTGCAAAGTCACTTAAATGCTTTTTTTCTCGTAATTGGAATGTTAAACTGAATGACACGTCTTAGGAGTTAGGTCTACAAGTCTACAAGACTACAAGTTGCAAATTCTTAACCGTTGATCTTTCTAAATCTAACGGTTATAGGGTGATTCCAGAGGTTTAAGTTGGGAAGCCCATCACCCTATGCATTTCGTTACAGAATGTAACTACAACCATACATCAAATGTTCATCCAACGGTTGAAACTTGAGTAATTTATGAATTATGATATTAACTTTAAAAATAAACATTAATCACTTGATAGTTTGATTTGACACTTAGCAGTTAGCAGTACAAAGTGCTTTAAATGCTTTGTTTCTCGAAATTGGAACATTAAAGACAAAAGTGAATGACATGTCTTAGGTCTACAAGTTGCAAATTCTTAATCTTAACTGTTGATATTTTAAAATCTAACGGTTATAGGGTGATTCCAGAGGTTTTAGTTGGGAAGCCCATCACTCTGTGCATTTCATTACGAAATGCAACTACAACCATACATGAAATGTTCATCCAACGGTTGAAACTTGAGTAATTTATGAATTATGATATTAACTTTAAAAATAAACATTAATCACTTGACAATTTGAGTTGACACTTAGCAGTACAAAGTGCTTTAAATGCTTTGTTTCTTGAAATTGGAATATTAAAGACTAAAGTGAATGACATGTCTTAGGTCTACAAGTTGCAAAATCTTAATCTTAACCATTGATCTTTCTAAATCTAATGGTTATAGGGTGATTCCAGAGGTTTAAGTTGGGAACAAGCCTGGAATTTGATGGTCTACTTGACCGTTTTTTGCATTTCGGACCGTATATTACAACCTAAAAATTTATCAGACTGTATCATTTGACTTTCTTTATTTTTATATAACCGTAAATATGACACTTAAAATTATTATTAAACTGTAAAAATTTATTGTAATATATATAATGTTTATAATAAAAATTTAAATTAGTTTAAAATTAAAATAATTCTTTCTAATTTTACTTTATATTAATATATATGATTTATTATAAATATATTTATTAATTCAAAATCTATTCAAAATAGAATTTTTCAAGATTAAATATAGTTCTTTCTAATTTTTTAAATATTTTTAACAATAAATTTAAGATTTTAACATTTTTACTAATAGTTATCATTGCTTTATATTAATATATATAATTTATAATGTTTATTATAAAAATATATATTAATACAAAATCTTTTCAAAATAGAATATAATTGTTTTTTAACTTTTTGAATATTTTAACAAGATTTATTTTCTATATGAATTTAATATTAACTTTAAAAATAAACATTAATCACTTGACAGTTTGAGTTGACACTTAGCAGTTAGCAGTTAGCAGTACAAAATGCTTTAAATGCTTTGTTTATTGAAATTGGAACATTAAAGTGAATGACACATCTTAGGTCTACAAGTTGCAAATTCTTAATCTTAACCATTGATCTTTCTAAATCTAACGGTTATAGGGTAATTTCGGAGGTTTAAGTTGGAAAGCCCATCGCTCTGTGCATTTCATTACGGAATGCAACTACAACCATACATCAAATGTTCATCCAACGGTTGAAACTTGAGTAATTTATGATATTAACTTAAAAAAATAAACATGACACATGTGTTTTAAAGTCAATACCATAGGCATCGGCCTAATAATGCTTTATCGGTGGAACCCCCATCAAAGCCCCACCAATGGCCCGATGGAAGACTCATAACTCATAAGGTGCACTCCCCAATATACCGATAGAGTCAAAAAAAGTAAGCACATCGTTGTAACACATAAACATCGGTGGAACGAATGATTGCATTCCCCCGATGGCCCGATATAACCATGAATTATCAAGTGCATATTGCATAAAGTATATTACTTAATTTATCAAAATAAAAAAAATTGATTTGAATATATTAAATTATTAATAGACACTGAAGTTCCAAACTCAGAAAACAACTCGTTACTCTTAAGCGTAAATGAATAACGAAGATTCAATGAATCAAGAATAACACAACACAACCATTTATTTTATTGCAATTGAATTTCAATGTCACATTATTACATATCTTTTTACAGAGGAGTAACATTGTAGCTCCTGTTTTGTATAAATAACATATGTCAGTGTGTCACTTTAGTACTTTACATAGACAAAATTTAATAATTTATTCCAAGTTGTTGCTCTTTACAATGGATTACAAATTGATTCCAATTTTTAAGCTTTGCTGCCGAAAACTTACTACACATGTAACTAAAACTCTAAAAATAAATACATGATTCCAAGCGCCTGCTTGTGACAACGTAATACAAATGTGGCTCTGAAAATAAATTCATGATTCCAAGCTTTTTCTAGTGGATTTTCCAAGCATGCTGGGGAAAGGGGGTTCCAATCAGTCCTAGGGAAATGGGAGCTGTGAAGATACAAAATGTACTTATCCCCTTTGAGAACCAGAGCCATGCTGGGGAAATGGGAGCTGTTAGAATACAGGAGAAGAAGAAAATCTGCTCCCATCTTTTACCTACAACCTCTATGCATTGGGATAACACTTATCTCCATCAGAGCTCCTCATCCTGGTTCAAAGCCCATCTAAAAATTCAGGTTAACCAAATCAACTTCTTTCCAATTCCACCCATTCTGAACTTGAAGGAAATCCGTCTTTTATTGATTACACTGTAACTACATAACTGTAGGTAGGAGAATTTACAGTATCCCCAATATTGCATCATCTTCTTCATGAATCCTTATTAACCCTAGAAAATAAAAACCCTTATGGCACTATCTTCTAATCACTGAATCACTATCCCTATTTATGGGCCACTAGTGCCGCTACCAACCTATATAATTAAAATTTCTAATTTGATTGAGGTCTTGCTACGTGCCAACTTGAACTCTACTTCAAGCTGACAAGCTGTCAAAATCACTCAAAGTTCAAACAATATGAAATCATTACAAATCTTGTTTCATTAAAGCTATAAGTTTTCCAAGAAATTTCTTTGGATGTTAATATCACATATGGCACTAATCGCCGGTGCCGCCACTGCCTGCACTAGCAGTACGACAACCACACTTTCTTCAAAAAGAATGAGAATTTCAATTAAATGAAATGTACAATGTCGAGGCATTGAAAAGACAGAATGAGTGATGAGCGATGAGCCTTGATCTTGCCACATGTCTGCATCTAATGGTTATAGTGTTATTCCAGAGGTTTCAAATCACAAGTCTAGTGCTTCAGAGATTTACTTCCGGAATGCAACTACAGTCGTCCATCAAACATTCAATGAACAACCCCTATGATTTTTCATTGGCATATCTGTTTATTTCGCCACTAGATTTTTTTACTATTTTGAGATTCTTTTTTATTCGCCAATGAAATTATATTTTTTGCTTTGAAAAAAGGTTTAAATCGCCAATGGAAAAAAATTCTGGTCTGAAAAATGGTTTTATTCGCCAACGAAAAAATATTTTATTCTATGAAAAAAGTTTGCTTTTCGCCAAGATTGTCCAAGAACTTCTAGGGATTATAAAAGATTCACCAATTGGGATTTTTTTTTGCGTAAAATGAAAAAAATCGCCAATAGAATTAATATTTTTCATTGGGAAGTATACCAGATTCGCCAGGATTTTACACCTGTGCCGAGGGGGGGGGGTTTCTTAAAGTTTTCCCTGAACTTGATCAATGTTATTAGTTTGGTATTTTGACTTCTATGACAACCAACAATTAAGCAATTTTGTGCGGGAGCACGTTTGTGGTTTTAGTTAGATTTTTTGGATATCTCTACTTGGTGTTAAGGATATTCCATTTATCTTTTGAATGTTAAGAAATCTAGTATTACACACTTCTCTATGTTGATCAAATCAGGTTGCAGGTTTTTTATTGTTGATTTCTTTATTTTTGGAGTTTTTTTTAACTTGGAAGACATGAATTTACTTCCTTTCTTAAAATTAGATGGACAAATTAAGTGGCTGGTTAGCTATGCCAAGTGATGTAGACTACAAGGATGTGTTAGATCTATAAGACGCCTACCAAGATGCATCAAAACATTCTTACATTTTAAAATAATGGTAGCATCGTGAGGAAGGATGGCAAAGATGCATGTGGATCACTTAGTAGAATGGCAACATGAATTCAAGGAAGCACTCCTTGACATACCATGTTTGAGAGAAAAGAAGATAAATTAAATCAACATGGGAGTAAGTTTCTCAAATGATACAACTCACAACTTAAATGAGGACACAAGTAAGAGATATTAAAAGAAAATGGTCATTAATTAAAAGATGTGATGAAAATAAGGCATGAATGTAACCCACTACCTTTTAAGGAATACAATATTTTTTTCCTCAACATGAAATAATGGGACAATTAAGTGGGATCTAGGGCCAACTGAGAAGCACTTTAGAACTCATCCTACACATCAATAAACAACTCAACACAGGAAATGTAAATTGACATATTAACACAACAATATCCAACTAAGTTATTGAAACTGAAAGTCAACTATTGATACCTCATTCTCCATCCAGATTAAAAAATCGACCCACTTTTTGCTTTGTAACTTTTCCTTTTCAAATTGCTTTGGATTCTGGCCATATTTTTCCTCTTGTCAAAACATGGCACATGGAATAGTTAAACTAATTGATATGCAATCATTTACTTTTTCCTAGGGAATTAAAAAAAATTCATTTAACATATTAAATATACTTACAAATTTATAGATCAAGGCTTGTAAACCTTTCTGGCCACTATGATGCAGGGCACAAAGTTTTTGAAGCCTAGCCTTGGAGGCCTTGTCTTGAAACATATAATAATTCAATTTAACTATGCACAAATAAAATTTAAAAATTGTTTAATAAATTTGATATAATCTTATGAGAAAATTCAAATACCTGCATAGTCTCCTCACCAGACTTCCTCCGTGCTTCAAACTTCTCATATGATTTTACAAGCTCTTTCCATACTTTCACACTTACATCAAGTGGCCTTTTTTTTAGCCTTAGCTCGGGAGGGATTTTTTTTATCTTCTTTGTTTGGTTGCATTGAAATCTCTTGCAATTTTGAGACATTCATAGCTTTACCTTCTTCGCAGACCAACCTATGCCATATTCAGTCTCCATGTCATTGATAACTGCTTTTTTTAGGTGTACAGGTATCTTTGAGAATGAAAAATGTAGATGGTCTTTGAATTGTTGAAGGCATGATTCCTTCAACCTATGAACAAACCTTTTTCCAATAGTTGTCATTCGGATTTCCCCTGAAACCACATCGTATTCTATCTTGCTATTGAAGGTACCAATGCAATATTGAAAACTTGTTGTGGTGGAAGAAGTCTGTGTCTTAGGAGTGGGTGGGAAGGTGGAAGCCTTTGTTCCCTGTTGTACATTCCTAGAGTTTATTGTTACTAATTTCCTCCTAGCTCTTTTGCTCAATCTAGGATTGCATGGGGAATTAATTGATTCCCTTTGACACGGTTGATTTAGTTGCAATGTTTTAGGGGCTTCACTAGATCGATTTTCTATGTATCTGGCAAGCATTGCCCAGTGTACATCATCCAATTTATTCACTGCCTCTTCCCCCAATATGGAAGCCAATGCCTCTTTATCTTTATCAATCACATTTCCCTATATATATAATAAATTTCTTCTTTTATATTTAAAAATAAAAAACTAAAAAGTAAAAATGAAAGAAACAAGGGAAACATTTACAAATCTATAAATTGATAATGAATTACCTCATTGTGGCTAGAGTCTGATCCCTTTGTTCTCTTCCCTCTATCGCTTGACATTTTGAGGTGACCTAGGGAAAATGATTTTCATCCAGTCTATGGAGGCAAACGAAGTATACACTGTCAAGTATGAAATTTTTCATCCAATTTGTGGTATGAAAGTCTTACCTTGAATGAATCTCTTTCTAGATTTAAACGCCTATGAATCAATTTCTTGTGCACCAGTATAGAATATAAATGTATTTGAAAGGATATAAATATATGCAAAATGAAACAAATGTATTGTAAAAAAATCAATGCTTGCACATCTGTAGAATGGTAATTTTTGGGGGAGAAAAAGGGCGTGGAGTGTGGTTTTATCGAGAGTTAACACAGATAGGTCCCATTCTCGAGTTGCATCCATTGATTAGAAAGAAAAGGAATGTGTGCATATAATCAATTCGAAATCACGAGCTCATTGTTCTATTAAATATTTGTGGGAACGAGAAAAAAAATTGAAAGGATATAAATATATGCAAAATGAAACAAATGTATTGTAAAAAATTCAACGCTTGCACACCTGTATAGAATGGTAAAATTTGGGGAATAAAAAGGGTGTAGAGTGTGGTTTTATTGAGAGTTAACACAAATAGGTCCATGCTCGAGTCACATCCGTTGATTAGAAATAAAAGGAATGTGTGCACACAATCAATTCAAAACCACGAGCTCATTGTTCTATTAAATATTTGTGGGAATGAGAAAAACAATTGAAAGGATATAAATATATGCAAAATGAAACAAATGTAGTGTAAAAAAATCAACACTTGCGCACCTATATAGGATGGTAATATTTGGGGGATAAAAAGGGCACATAGTGTGGTTTTATTGAGAGTTAACACAAATAGGTCCCATGCTCAAGTCGCATCCGCTAACTAGAAAGAAAATGAATGTGTGCGCACAGTCAATTCGAAACCACGAGCTGATTGTTCTGTTAAATATTTGTAGGAACGAGAAAAATAAATTGTAACCTTGCCTATGGTGTCACAAACTAAATCAATTTTTTGATCTACTTGCTTGTAGCCCTCCTTCATGCCATTTTTCCCTTTTTTGTCCTCTCTTCCTTCGTGTGGATTTTTCTCTTGTCATCTCTTCCTTCGCGTGGCTATTTTATCTTGTTATCTCTTCCTTCTTGATGCGGGAAGTTTTAAATTTTTGTTCCTGGTTCAGTAGTCGACACCATAGTCGGCATCAAAAATTGCACCTAATTTAGCGTCGCCTTTCAACCAAAAATGTAATCTGTTTGGGGTGCAAAAGGTGACACAAATTGTGCCTAATTTAGTGCCGCCTTTCAGCCAAAAAATGTAATGCGCCTAATTTAGCGCCGTCTTTTAGCCAAAAAATGTAATCTTCTTGGGATGCAAAAGGCGGCACAAAGTATGCCTAATTTAGTGCCTAATAGTGCAAAATGATGTATTTTTTTTGGAAGTTGATAAATAAATTGATCCTAAATGACTTCATCTTCATATGTTCCAAGGGAGAAATGATGGTTCCCTATTTTATCAATTCCTTATCCCATGTCAATTTTGTGGGTGCAAAACTAATAAACTATGTTGTGTATTATAGGGGCAAGACGAGGCAATGACAACAGATCGTGTCATGTCAAATGAGGAGTACACAACGGTTGAAGCGGGACATCAAGTACTCAAATTTTGACTTAACTTATGAAAAAATTATTTGATGGAATTTTGTGATACGCCCATCTCTTTTCATAGTATTATTGAAATTCATAATGTATTATCCAATCTTGACATAAATTAATGAATGTTGTTGATTATTTTAGATGGATATTGTAGAAAATCCATAGCCTGAGAATTCAACTAGCAAAAGAGGAAGATATGTATGTGGATGTGGACCTAAAACTATTAAATCACGTAGACAACAGTGGGTGTTCAAGGATATGACAATGGATCTTGACTGCACTAAACAAGAAGTTGGTCAGGACTATAGTACATGGGATGAATACTTTGAGAAACTATATGACTAAAGTGAGGTTTTGTGTTGGATAGCATATTCATTGAAATGATATAATTGGTGTAGTAAACATTATTTAATATGTTGTGTATTATAGGGGCGAGACAAGGCCATGGAAATAGATCGTGTCATATCAAATGAGGACATAATGGATGAAGCGGGACATCAGATACTCAAATTTTGACTTAACTTAGGAAAAAATGATCTGATGGCATTTTGTGATACGTCCATATTTTTTCACAGTATTATTGAAATTTATAATGTATTATCCAATCTTGACATAAATTAATTCATGTTGTTGATTATTTTATAGATGGAGATTGGAGAAAATGCACAAGCTGAGCATTCAACTAGCATAAGAGGAAGATATGTACGTGGATGGGGACCTAAAACTATTAAATCATGTAGATGATAGTGGGTGTTTGAGGATATGACAATGGATCTTAACTGCACTGAACAAGAGGTTGGTTAGGACTATAGTACATGGGATGAATGCTTTGAGAAACTATACGACTAAAGTGAGGTTTTGTGTTGGATAGCATATTCGTTGAAATGATATAATTGGTATAGTAAACATTATTTAATATGTTATGTATTATAGGGGCGAGACAAGGCCATGGAAATGGATCATGTCATATCAAATGAGGATAAAACGGATGAAATGAGACATCAGGTACTCAAATTTTGACTTAACTTAGGAAAAAATGATCTGATGGCATTTTGTGATACGTCCATCTTTTTTCACAGTATTATTGAAATTTATAATGTATTATCCAATCTTGACATAAATTAATGCATGTTGTTGATTAGTTTAGATGGAGATTGGAGGAAATGCAAAGCCTGAGTGTTCAACTAGAAAAAGAAGAAGATATGTACGTGGACATGGACCTAAAACTATTAAATCATGTAAACGAAAGTGGGTGGAAGAGGATATGACAATGGATATTCCAGACACAATAGATGATTACATTGAATAAGAAGTTGTTTAGGACTATAGTACATGCGATGAATATTTTGAGAAAATTGTTGTTTGTGGATGTTTTGTATGTCGTGGAAAGAAAAACTTCAAATGAGCAATTTTACAAAGAAATTACATATATGATGAGCTTCCAGTTAGTAGTATGCCTCCTACAATCGATTCAAATCCAATAGGAATTTTGGTAAGGAATTCTCCAATTTGATATAAATAACATGTATACTAATTCATTTAAATATTGTTTTGTATTATTTAAATAACTATTTTTTATTTTCAATGGATACTTGCAGGATAAAGTTCTTGGTTTAAATTTTCATAGATCACCGACTTCTAGTCTAGAGGGCAATGATAATTTATTAGATGATACATCTAACAAAAATATGTGCCAATATACCAACTCAGAAGATGAGGAATTGATGAAAACAAGTCAGAGAACAAGAACTGGTTTAAAGATGCATAATTTGCTTAAAGATAGGGGGAAGGTGGACTACATAACCTATGAGAATGAATGTGATGGAGATGATGAATTTCCACTGAGTTTGAGATCAATTTAGAAAGAGACATTTGATTGTTGACTATATTGTGCTTGGCCTAGTGATCAACAACTACCTAGAGTGTACAAGGTATTTCAATTTTGGGGATACAACTACATGATACAACCCTCCAATATCCATGGAGCGAATCTATGCCTCTTTATTGTCCAAAATGTGCATGTGGGATCTAAACATAGAAACAATTTAGAACAAATGACTAGGATATAAATGCCATATTATGGTCCATCATATTACAGTGGTGAATGGAGAAGGCTAGCAGAATATAAGCCTAACATGTCAACATATGGTCTAACTTCGAATATGTATACACATCATCTCCAATTGGAAAATGGAAAAGAAATTAATAGAGGTCATATTATGTATATAGATGGACGTGCATACACACACAAAAATATTATAGGATTTATAAATAGTAGTAAGGAAAGGGACCCTAATGTAAGATTGAATTGTCAATTTGTTGAGGTTATAAATGATAAATATGGACATATGGAAAGAGAGGTTGATAGATTGATAATGGTTGAGGCTATTAAGGACCTTACCATTGGGGATGAGTTATTGATTGATTATCCCTTCTTAAAATGCAATCCTGCACAAAAGAAAAGGGAAGAACAAGGTCTCCCTAAGGATGTTCATAAGGGTAGAAAACCAAAGAATAATAAATGAGTGTGGATTGATGTTTTATAAACTATGTTGTAAAAAATGTGTTTTATTTAAATTATTGTATAAAAAAGGTAGTCTATAAAATTATGTTCCATTATTCAATTGATGTATATATGCTCATATAATTTTTATTTTTATTTTTTAAGCCATATTTGATTATATTTCATTAAAACTGATACATTTATGATTTATCCAATTGTTGCCAAACATTAAATAATGCTTGATTTTGTTGATAGGTAGAAGATGTTGATGAAACACATACTAATACCCATGATCCAACTGGGTTATTAATATTTGGATGGGACGATCCAAACCATCCTTTAAAGCATACCAGGGCGAAAAGAGCAAGTTTGAAAAGGTTACTACCACCTGAGAAATTTGAAGAGCTAATGAGATATGCATACAATGATGAGATGCCACCTAGCCTTAATGATGCTGATCATGATAGTGAAAATGCAGTGCATGAAGAAGGATTGAATGAAATTCTTGCAAGTTTCTTTGGGGATGGAAACAATGATGAAAATAATGATCATATGGCTGATAGTAACAATGATATCAGGGGTAACTACCACCAACATAATGTTGATGATAACAACTTGAAAGACTCCATCAAGCGAGCAAGGAAGACACCTGTGTTCAAATTGGGTGCAAGTAGAACATCACAATTGGTATGCACATTAATATTATTAGAAACCAAGTCATTATTCGATTGGTCAGACAAAGGATTCACTACCCTACTGAAGTGAGTTGAAATCTATTTCTTACTTTTCATTGTCAATTGGTGTACACAATTCATAAAAATTCATCAACTTCGTTTATATTTCTTTAAGGGGATTTTAAAACCATATATTGTATATAAAAATTCCTAGTATAGATTGACATATCAAGCATGTTCATCATAAGTCAAACATTCAATTGATTTAATCTCTGGCAATCTTATAGGGCACTAAAAACTAAAATATTCCCTGAAGAGAATGTTGCCATTAACTTGTAGAGAGGCGTGTCTATTTTTGGTTGAGTTGGGGATTGAATATAAGGAAATTATTTCATGTAAAAATGATTTCCTTTTATATAGAGATGAATATCATAACAAGGTAGAATGCCTTGTATTTCAAGAGAAGATATATCATACAAATGTACAAGGTCCTATAGTTCCAAAGAAGGTTTTATGTCATATGCCAATTATACCTAGACTTCAACGAATGTTTCGTTGCAAGTCACTTACACAATTGATGGACTGGCATACAAAGATTAGGAGTAAAGATGGATTCATGCAAATTCTGGCTGACTACAAAGCGATGAAACAGATAGAGGAAAAATGGAAAAGAAAATTCAAAGATGAAACCCGTAGTATCAGGTTTGGTCTTGCAATTGATGGAGTGTGCCCATTCTCTTTCTTGAGCTCAAATTATAGTATTTGGCCAGTTGGATTGATAGTATACAATATTCCCCAATGGATGAGTGTTAGAAAGGAGCAACTTATGTTGACTCTCATTGTTCCAGGAAAACATCAAGTTAAAAACATGGATGTTTATCTTTCGCCTTTTATTGATGAGATGCAACTGCTATGGAAAGGCATAAGAATGTATGGCATATCACGTCCTCCATCAAATAGGTCCTTCATGTTGTATGGTGTGCTATGTTGGACTATTCATGATTTCCCAAGACTTGGTTTTTTTTTCTGGTAAGATAAAATATTTACGTATTTACACTCATAATTTATTTTCATCCCAACTTTCATACTTAGTTTTATACTTATTTTTTGATGTTATTAACATTACCTGTTGAATTGAAGGGCTTCAAACAAAGGGGATATTTTCATGCTCATGATGTGCAGAACAATTTCAAGGGTAGTATTCTAAAGATCTTCATAAATTTATTTACGCAAACAACAAGGTTTTTCTACCACTAGATCATAGGTTTAGAAATCGCGTGAAGAATCAATTTGATGGAAAAGTTGAAAATAGAGGCCCTCCCATGATTATGGATCCAAGTGATTGGCTTAAAAAGTATGAAGATTTTGAATTGAAATATTGGGAGGATTTTTTTGATTAGGGTGATTCAATTCCAGAACCAGAACAAGTTCTAGTCAATATGCCAGAAGGAATGAAAAGGAAATCCATATTTTATGAGCTCCCTTACTGGAAGGATCTATTAATATCTCACCTATTAGATCCTATGCACGTCTTCAAAAATGTCCCAGATTCTATATTTTGACATATATCAGGCAAAGAGGACACCTGGTCTTCAAGGAGAGATATTGCTCTTTCGCGTACCAAAATTGATAGAAAACATTTGTGGCCAAATAGGGAAAATGAAACATATGTAGAAGCTCCATGGATTAAAAAAAAGAAGAGGTAGACCAACTAAAAAATATCATCTGTTCAATAAGGACACCTACTGGTTATGGGTCATCATTAGTTAAGGCTTTTACAGTTGATGGACATATCATAGGATTTAAAACACATGATTTTCATAATTTTATGAAGGTATTATATATCATCATTTAACATTTACTAGTAACAATGATTAAGTACTAAATATATTTTGATATTTTGTTGTGTGAGAAAAATTACTAATGACCTTTTCATAAATGTGTTTGATAGCATATCATGCCATTGAAAATTAGGGGGGATTCCCGTCTTACAGTTGACTTAAGGAATGTCATAAGTTGATTGCCAACATTTAAAAGGTATGTGGTTATATGAAATATTCACGTGGGAGAGACATAGAGATATTATATTGCATTTTAATTTTTGACTAAAGGTTCATACTAATTTACTATTCTTATATTAGGCAGGTGACCTTTGATGAGGTAAAAATAACCTCATCATAATAAAATCTGGAGAGCTTCCTTCTGCTAATTCAATCCTAAGCCCGTGCCAATTTATTAAACTTTAGAAGAAGTAATTACTTATTTTAAGGAAAATTATGCTTTCTTTCTTTCTTTTGATCAATTGAGGAAATTGTCCAATGCAGGTTTAATGGGTTGATTTGAGCATTTTTTTAGGGATTAATAGGTCATCATGCAGCTGTTGTAGCAGTTTAGCCAACACATGCCTCAAGAATAGTGTTGTGAACCCACTCCTAGATGCTTGGATGATGCGCCGAAGATTCAGTTTTAGTTTCTTTAAATTGTGTTGTTAAAAACTTTATGGCTCTTCTCGAGCCTTCTACATGTTTTAAAGCTTTAAAGACATCAAGTTAGTTTTAAGTTAAGGAAGGATTTTTCAATGGCTATCCATGCCATCTTAAATTTAGGATTTAGTTAAAAAGTTATCTATAAAACTGTAATTTCATAAGTAGTGAATAAGACAGAGAGGAAGTATCGTTATGCTATTCACATGGTTTTGCAAATCACTATGAAAATGAGTTATCTGATTTCTGTCTTTTGGTAATTGTTGAATTCAAATGATGATGATTGTTTGTAATAAGAGGATTTGAGAATCTGTAGTTTATGTGAGTTAAAGATGAAGTAGTAGCCCGTGAGCTGGCCACTCGAGGGGAGTTAGCTTAGATAGATAAGTATTTTATTGTTAAGTTATTTTCTTTGTTAAAGGTAGATTGCTGTCCAGTAGGAAGTAACAAGTTGTTGAAGAGTCGAGTCTATTGTTCTGGAGCACTATTGTTTTTAATTTGTATAAATTATCTTTCATAGTTGATAATATTCCTTTACTGTTTAAAAGATGTTTAATTGTCTATTCCCTTACTTTTCTGTTTCTGTAATACATCAGTTGTTTAGTTTGCTTGTTTCCATGCTTTCTAGTTTAGTCGTAATGCTTTCTAAATTAGTTGTCTTATGATTTTTAATTTAGTATTTTTGGATTTTCTTAGAGTAAGATTATTTTCTAGTTAAGAAGTAATGGTCTTAGATTAGACTTGATTTCTGTAGTTTGAAGAAAAAAGAAAATATAAAATGGGTTGTTCAAATAATCTCCTTCTGCAAACTACCTTGGACACTGCCCGATCGACAATTGGCATTCAATTATTCTAAAATAGTAGGACCTAATGACAACCTATCACTTTTTGGCGCCGTTGTCGGGGACTTCTTAAAAATCCTTTTTGCTTAAGTGTTATTAAGAGACGGTTTGAATACAAATTTTTATGCCAAAAATATCTTAGCTGACTTTCTTTTCTGCATGGTCCGGAAAAGAGGCCCTCACAGATGTTTTATACCAAAGACCCCCCAAAATACGTACCTATCATACATAGGGAAGCCTAAGGCTCTGACGACCACACTTGTGAAGAATTATTTGAGCTTACTCCACCAGAGGCTTTCCATTATTTACTTGTCGAGCAACTGGCATAACAACCAGTTATTGAGGAAATTATTTTTGAGGAACATACTCTTCTAAATATCATGGGAGATCATAGAGCTGAACCTAACCACAATTAACCTTAGCCTCCTAGAATGTTTACCTATCCTATTACGTTGGATGCTGATGATGATACTGTCATGAAGAACATTTCTCCAACTTTCCTTCTAACCTTCTGTGGCTTGTCTTCAGAAGACCCTGACCAATTTCTCTTTGAATTTAAAGTCCTATGTCAGACTTACGATTATAAGAACAACAACCAAAAGTTGAAGCTTTTTCCATCAAATTTGAAGGACTCAACAATGCGCTGGCTCATCGGATTGGGTTCTGGTAGTATAACATCTTGAGAAGAAATGGAGACTATTTTCTTGCAAAAATACCAGAGTTACTGTAGGGTAAGTGATCGTAAGGAGGAGCTATTTAAGCTAAGGAAAAATGAGGATGAAAGTTTGGAGGATTATCTCGATAGGTTCCTCTTCCTCTCCAAAAGATGTGGAGAAATGACCATTAGTGTAGATATTCTCAAAACAATATTTCTTAAAGGTCTTGATGATGACACTCGAAGAAATCTTGATTTAATGGGAAAAGGTGATGTATCTCAATTAAATCTTGAAGAAATATGTGAGTTTTGTCAGAATTTCTCCCATACTAGGGGAGGAATCCTCAAAACTAATCTTTTAAAAGGGTCTAATGAGATAGGTAAGCTCTGCAAAGAAATAGAAAATCTAAAAATAGATATTCTCGTGCAGTTGAATACCACCTTAGATGGTATACAAGCTAAAACCCGCAACCCTGAGACCTTGTCAATTTATTGTCCAAGGTGTCGGAATAAACACCTATTATGTGAGTTTCCTTTGGATAAAGTCAATGTTTGTCAACTGTGTGAGAAAAATCATCCTACAAACCAGTGCGAGATTTTGTCGGATATTAGGAATACTAAGAAAAAAACCATTCAGGTTGAAGAAGAAATACATGCTTTAAACCAACGTCAAGGAGGTAATTTCCCTTATGGAAAAAATCCTAATCCGACATGGAGAACACAAAATAACTGGGCTCATAATCAATGGAATCCATCTTGGAATCAGTCAGCTCCACCTCAACCTAATTGGGGAACTCCTTATTGAGGATCACCTAAGTGGACAAACCACACATGGGGCAATCAACAATGGCCAAATAAACCCCAACAATAGTGGTACCAACAACATGCAGTACCCCAATGGAATCGGGCACAAAATCAGTTCTATACTGAACCAAGGAGGAATCAACAACATAACCTATTGCCTCCAGCTCAGAACCCTCCTCAAATTGAGAAAGTAAACCAACCTTAGCTTCCAACACAACCGCTTCCCAATCCTAAAAATAATCGCCAAAATACACCAGTCTATTCTACCGAACATGAAAATGTTGGGCTCAATGTGATACACTTCGGAAATGTGCAGTTGCATTCTGGTCAAACTCTTCAACCACCAACCATTGAAGAAATAGTGGAGGAAACTGAGCCTAAAATTCCAACAAGAGACACGTCGTCTAAGCAGGATATTACTCCTCAAGACAAAGAGCCTTTTTCAGGGGTAGGGGCTACTGACTTGTCTCAGGGGGAGGAGGGTCAGTCCTTAAGTCAACATAAGGAGGATCCTGTTCCAAGAAAGAAAAAGATGGAACCATATTTGAAATATTTAAAGTACATAACTCTGGAAGATACTTTAGAAGTATCTTTGGCTACAAAAATTGCGTTAATTCAGGAGATTAAGTAGTTACAAATTGAAGTTCCTTTATTGCAAGCAATAAAAGAAATCCCCAAATTAAACCAATTAATCAAATAGTTATGTATCAAAACACAAGGGAGAAATCCAAAAATGATAAATACCATTCATATTGATGGTTATTTAGCTGATTTTCTATCTGGAAAGACTATTGCTCCGAAATACGATGATCCTGGATGTCCACTTATAACTGTTACAGTCAATGAGGTAACAATACCAAATGCACTGGTGGATCTAGGAGCAACTATTAACGTGATGACTGTGGATGTAATGGAAAAATTAGGTTTAACTGGTTTACATCCTACTACCATAGTCTTACAAATGGAAAATCAGTCTATAACCATCCCAAAGGGCGTCATTAAAAATGTCCTTGTCAGAGTTGATGGATGGGATTATCCAGTCAACTTCCAGGTAATTCAGTCGCTTAAACCTAAGGATAGCTATCCTTTAATTCTTGGAAGACTTTGGCTGGCCACGGTTGTTGCTAAGATTGATTGTAGGGAAGGGGGAATGATCATTTCACATGGCCAGGATAGCAAACGCTTGTTCTTATATCCCCCTACTAAGCCTACTGAGCATGAAAAAGTCTGGGTTGATGAACCTAAGGAATCAAATGGTTCAGATAGTTTAGCCTCCCTAGCCATGGTGGTAATTAAACAACACAAGGAAGAACTGGAGGAAGAGTTAGTAAACGAAATAGCATGCCTTGCTATAACCCCAAATGAGAAAGAAATGATGGACGCTCCAAGGATTTTCCGGGTAGCCAATTGATATAAGTGGAATGGAGCACAATTATGCTACAATGGGAATGCCATGTCCCTTAGCAAATATGATTCCTATAACAAGTCATTTCTATGAGGATATCACAATGTTTCACCAACTGGTACCTCATAGTTGTCCTCTTAATATGTTGTTGTGACCTATATATATTGTGACCTCGGTTCATCCTGGAACAAAATCGATAATGCTATTACCAGGAAAAACCTTGAATATCAATAGTTGGTTGACAAAAACTCAAGAGGATAAGTTGTTTAATGTGTTGGTACAAAGATCCAAAGATTTTTCTTGGGATTATATGGACATGAGGGGAATTCACCCAAGTGTTTATACTCATCACATTTACAGTGACATCAATATAAGGCCTGTTCGCCAACCGCAAAGGAGACTCAATCCTGCATTAAAGGATTTGGTCAAAATTGAGATTGAGAAAATCCTTTGTGTTGGATTTATTTATCCAATATCTGATAGTAAATGGGTATCACCTATGGTGGTAGTCCCAAAAAGAAAAGGGAAGTGGAGAATCTGTGTAGATTATCGAGAACTCAATAAAGCTACTTATAGATATTATTTTCCCTTACCATTCATTGATCAGGTCCTAGACAACTTGGCTAGGAGGAAGTATTTCTCCTTTCTCAATGGATTTAGTGGTTATAATAAGATACAGGTTGCTCCAGAAGACCAGGACAAAACCACGTTTACTTTCCCTTGGGGCACATTTGCATATAGAGTCCTTCCTTTTGGACTATGCAACGCTCCAACAACCTTCTAGAGAGCCGTTCTTGCTATATTTTCTGCTCTCATTAATGACTGTGTCGAAGTTTACATGGACGATTTTACAGAGTATGGGTCAACCTATGACAAATCTCTTTAGAACCTAGATCGAGTTCTGTAATTTGTGAGGAAAATAGACTATGCCTTAGCCATGAGAAATGCTTAATAATGGTGGAGCAAGGAATAGTATTGGGTCATCATATTTCCTCAAAAGGAATAAAGGTCGACCCTAAGAAAATTGAAGTCATCCAACAGTTGACAATCCCTCAAACTTAGATAGATGTAAGGAGTTTTCTTGGACATGCTGGTTACTACATAAGGTTCATAGAAGGCTTTAGTAAAATTGCAGCTCCTATGTTCTCTCTTTTATAGAAAGAAGTAGAGTTTGTCTAGACATCTGAGTGTCAGCGATCATCTGAGATACCTCCTAGATTCACGTCTAAGCAAAAGAAGCAGCTAATCAAGGAAAGTGCCTCGTTCAAGTGGATTCATGGAATGTTATTTCATTGTGGTCCTGACATGATTTTGAGGAGATGTGTAAGGGCCGATGAAACCTACAACATTTTAAGGGCCTATCATAATGACCCGTTGGGAGGACATTACTTTGCAAAGAGAACTTCCCATAAAGTCCTAGGTTTCGGATACTATTGGCCCTCAATGCACAAAGAAATTAATAACTATGTTCATCATTGTGATGAATGTTAGAGTGTAGGAAGACCAAATTCTTCTTTGGAAATGCTGTTGCTGCCTCAGGTAGTCCTTGAACCATTTGAAAAATTTGGTTTAGATTTCATCAGACCCATAGATCCTTCCTCTCAAGGGAAAGAGTATATACTACTTTGCATTGACCACCTAACAAAATGGGTTGAAGTTCAAGCCTTAAGAATAGCCAGGGAAGAGTAGGTTGCAAAATTCCTTTATAATAAAATCTTCCTTAAATTCAGAGCCCCTTGAGCTATCGTAACTGATCATGGACCCCAATTCATGTCTTGAGTGCTCTTGGCATTTACTAATCATTTTTAGGTAAGCCATATAAAGTCATCCCCTTACCACCCTCAAGCGAACGACTAGGTAGAAGTAAATAATAGAGAACTGGAAAATATTATAACAAAAAAAGTCTCTTTTGGAAGAAAAGACTGGGCCAGGAAGCTCCCTGAAGCCGTATGGCATACAACACAACCTAGAAATCTACGATTGGATTCAGTCCTTATGAGCTCATTTTTGGGAAGAAGCCTCTTCTTCCCATTGAGTTCGAGTTACAAAATCTATGAATGGCTATGGAATTAGGTCTAGATTTAAAAAGAGCCCAAGTTGAATGAGTTCTACAACTGAGCGAGTTGGATGAACTGTGTTTAGACACCATCCATCAAACTGAACTAATTCAACATCAACGAAAAGTATGGCATGATAAAAATATTAAGGGAAAGGAATTTCACAATGGGGAATGGGCCTTTTTATTTGATTCTAGATACAAGGATCATAAGGGAAAACTCATGACTCACTGGCTGGGACCTTATGAAGTTGAGGAAGTCTTTTTGAATGGAACTGTTTGGTTAAAACCAATCGATGGTGACACGCGAACTCTACTGGTTAATGATCATCGCTTACGTGTCTACCATAAGCTAGTCAATAAGGAAGACTTTACGAGGATGGTCAAAATGCAAGGTGAGGTCTAATGTGTTGACTCTGCCATGATAGACTCTATCTAGTAATCATGTTATGCTGCTGCTAAAAAAAAGAAAAAAAAAATTATAAAGAAATTTTTGAAAATATACAATAAATGGACATGTATACTGAGATATTTTCCTTCATTTAATCTTTCGTCGTTTTTGGACTTAGCTAAATATTTTTCATGTTTTTGCAGGACTTCTCAAGAAGTAGAAAATAACTTTTGGAGCACCCTCCAAAGATGCTTTGGAAAGTTATGATGCCGGTATCGATGCTCCAAAACTTGACGTTTTCAAGCCCGATGCTTCAGAACTTGTAAAGAGATTATCATGTTGAGGAGGCGTTCTGCACTAAGGTTGAAAGTCGTGAAGTTCAAAAATTATTTTCCATTTCACTCAACCTTTCATTCCATCGTTGCTCTGATTGCATCTTTCAGTGATGCTCTGAAACCTTTCATTCCGTTGCTATTCCGGCTGCATCTTTCAATGATGCTCCAGAACCTTTCATTCCATCGCTGCTCTGGCTGCATCTTTCAGTGATGCTATGAAACCTTTCATTTTGTCACTGTTCTGACTGCATCTTTCAATGATGCTCTGGAACCTTTCATTCCATCGCTGCTCCGACTGCATCTTTCAGTGATGCTCCAAAACCTCCATTTCATTCTTGTTCCGGTTGCATCTTTCAACAATGCTCCAAAACCTCCATTTCATTCTTGTTTCAGCTGCATCTTTCAGCGATGCTCTAGAACCTTCATTTCATTCTTATTTCGGTGACACCACACACCGATGCTCTGAAACTTAAGCACTCGTTTCGAGCGTGTTGACCAAATTACGTGCTCTAGAACTTGTTCGCTTGTTTTTTGCCACCTTTTTCAAAATTTCAAATTTTTTGTGATTCTTCTGCCAGAATATCCAATACATCTGTCTTTCTATTTTTGCTTTAGTTATAGGTAATCCACCCAAATCTATACTCCTCATAGAATTCCGCACCATATCATATTAACTCTGCTGTCACTTCAACCAATTCCTTCACATCATCCTGTCAAATCTGTGAGGTTTAAGATCTTCAAACGATCATAGAACGAGGGTAAGTATTAGTTTTCACTTTAAATAGGTAGTTATTTTCAAATAAATAATAATTAATTGGCACAAACCTCACTTCCAATTTAGCAATTTATGCCACCCGACGATCAACTACTTGTATGACAAAGCCTTTCGCAAACCTCCATGCAGATTGGAAATCATTGAAGCATAAGCTGCAAATAAAACAAATAAGTAATTTCAAAGGCAATATTTTCAAAAGGAACCTACGTGGGAGCTCTATGTTGGAATTGAAATCTCTTGTAGAGTGTGAAATCAGGAAATGGGGGGTGGTAAAAGAAAGGCAGAGCCAGATTCAACAGAAAAATTATTGGGATTGAGTAATATCTCCAGATTGTTCGAGGAAGCAGGGTGGTTAAATTTCATCAAAAAGTTTGAAGGCCATAATGAAAAGCTGGTAAGATCTTTTGCTGAGAACTACACAAATGGAAAAGTGGTACTTCAAGGGAAGCATTTCAAGGTAAGCTCTAAGATTATTTCTCGTTTGTCTAGATTAGAGAATGCAGGCATAAATATAAAAAAAACCTCTCAAATAACGTACCAGAAATTAGCTGAACTATTTGTTAGAGAGGGAGACCCATATCCAATGGTAGTAATAAGTACCAAGGCACAAAATAAGGGATTCCAAAGAACTTCCATATTAGAACCTTGGGGTGCTGTTGTTGCATGGATTATAAAGTACTTTACTTGTGAGGGTTAGCTTACCATAGTTGTAGGGCTTGCCTTTCATATGTTGACCCATTTACGTCATGGAAAGGAGGACCCAACTCTTAGGGATAATATGCCTGAATTCTTAAGTGATCCCTTAAATACTTCCATGGAGAGGTATAAAACAAGGTATGGGCCTTTGAAACATGACGGGTTAATTCAGCTAATCTACATGTACCACTTTCGTAAGAAACCCGAGGGGAAATGGGAGAAATTTTTAGAGAAAATGGAGAAGCCTGCAATTGCAAGAACCATAGAATTAGGGGAACCATCCCAACAGGCTATTCCATCATTCGGAGCAACTTCCCCTAAGTGCTCTTCGGCTCCAGAAGCTCTTAATCCCACCACTCCTGGTGAGGATTTTCCAGACCTTTGCGGTGATAAATTCAAAACCCCTGACCTACAAGAACAAGTTGATATTGTTTATTCTGACACAAGTAGACCAAGAAAAAAAAAAACGAGGAAAAATCAAACACCTGTCATTTTCCAGGAATCACCTCCAGTTAGAAGGAGTAAACGACTAGCTTATGAATTCTTCGAAACCCCAATATAGGGTAAGGAGGGAAGTTCACAAAAAAAAAACCCTAAGCAGCCACAAGAGTCCATGGAAATTTCAGAGCAAGCCAGTGAAGATGAGATACCCCTAAATAGAGAGGATTCAGGTGAAGTATTTCCTTTCCATTCTACATATATAGAGGAAATTTTCAATGATGGAACTCAGGGTAGAGAACTTGAGGGGGATGGCGGTATGCCATAAAATTTTTCACCCATTGTGGATAAAATTGTTGAAATAGTTGAAACCAGTTGTGCCATTGCTGAATTAGAAAAGTATAAAGTAGAAATTGATGATTTACAAAGATAATTATCTAAAAATAACGAATTTATAGAATTGCAGAAAGAGGAGTTGGCTGTACAAATTGCTATAATAAATAAAAGGGATCAGGAAATAAGAGGCTTGAAGCTACAATTGCAGGAAAAAGACTCAAACATCTATAAGTTGCAGGAACAAATGCAGGAGCAATATCAAAAGCATAAAACTTATAGTGTGAACATTGCACATAAAGATGCAGAAATGGAAAAAATAAAATAGAATTTTGTGCTCATGCTCTCAGATTTCGAGGAGGACAAGAAATAAAGAACGACGAGTTGAATACTTCCATCAGCAGAGTAGTTGAACTAGAACAGGATTTGAAGGAATGCACTGTGAGACCCCAAACCGAGTCCAAAGAAATTCAAACTGAACTAGTTGTAATTGATTGGTTCCAAGTCCGCATTCCACCTTTGCTAATAAAATGGATGGAATAGTGTTACTTCCTCAGAAATGTCCAAATTGAAAATCATAGGTTGAAGAAAGAATTGGTTCTCCTAAAAGAGTCATTTCACAAAGCCTACAGAGGGAAGTAGGATGCCTGTCAACTTGTGGATTGTTTGCTGAATTGTAGAAGGCCATCAAGAATTTACTCATTTTTTTTGAATGAACAATGGTTGAGATGGAAACTGTTTAGGATATATAATGATCAACTTTATGATCCTAATGATAAAGAGTTTGTAAAAATATTTGTAGAGTCAACTCCTAAAGACCAAGATTTAATTTGTGAATTCTTTCTACGTGATTTGTTATTAGAAAATCATACAGATTTCTTTATTAATTTGTTTGTTGGAGAGGTAGAATTGAGGGCATTTATCTCAACCATGAGAAATAAAATTCATTGGCAAGATTGAACAAAAGAATTTGCACAGGCAGAGAAAACAGTGGGTCTCCAGATCAGGTCCCCAAATTCAAGGCCTGATGGGTTCAAAGCTACATTTTTGTCTCTTCTTATTAATGAAAAGATGAAGGAAAGGTATGACAACAACCTCAAGCTGTGTTATGAAAATTTCATGGAAAATGGACATAAATTAATTGGAAAAGCATGGCATGCATGTGAAGAAATTCTCACCCCTCTTCCAGCTTATTTAAAAAAAAGAGAAGTTATTTCTCCTCTAAACATCAGATGGTCATCCAAAAGGGCTGATGCTCTAGTTAAAATCCTGAAAACCCTGAGAACAAAATGGATAGGAATGAAATACAAGCCCCCCTTGCTAATTAATCCACCCTCGACCTTTAATATTTCCACAAATCAGAATGAAAAACTCTTTAATGGGTGGAGAGAGAGTGTGATGTTCCATAGAGGGTTCATTCATAACCCTGAAACTTTCAATGCATCAGCTAGGGAAACACATGATCTCAGTACTCTGTATGAAGAATGGAATAGAATTCAGGGGTTTAACCATGGAGCAGGAGGACCTGTCAGAAATTAGGTAGGGGAGGAAATGACGAGGTAAAAATAACCTCATCATAATAAAATATGGAAAGCTTACTTCTGCTAATTCAATCCTAAGCCTGTGCCAATTTATTAAACTTTAGAAGAAGTAATTACTTATTTTAAGGAAAATTCTACTTTCTTTCTTTCTTTTGATCAATTGTCCAAAGCAGGTTTAATGGGTTGATTTGAGCATTTTTGTAGGAATTAACAGGTCATCATGCAACTGTTGCAGAAGTTTAGCTAGCATGTGCCTCAAGAGTAATGCTGTGAACCCACTCCTAGATGCTTGGATGATGCACCGAAGATTCAGTTTCAGTTTCTTTAAATTTTGTTGTTAAAAACTTTATGGCTCTTCTCAAGCCTTTTACATGTTTTAAAGCTTTAAAGACATCAAGTTAGTTTTAAGTTAAGGAAGACTTTTTTAATGGCTATCCATGCCATCTTAAATTTAGGATTTAGTTAAAAATTTATCTATAAAATTGTAATTTCATAAGTAGTGAATAATACAGAGAGAAAATACCATTATGCTGTTCACATGGTTTTACAAATCACTATTAAAATGAGTTATTTGATTTTTGTCTTTTGGTAACTATTGAATTTGAATGATGATGATTGTTTTTAATAAGACGATTTGAGAATTTGTAGTTTATCTAAGTTAAAGACGAAGTAGTAGCCTATGAACTGGCCACTCGAGGGGAGTTAGCCTAGATAGATAAGTATTTTATTGTTAAGTCATTTTCTTTGTTAAAGGTAGATTGTTGTTTAGTAGGAAGTAACGAGTTGTTGAAGAGTCAAGTCTGTTGTTCCAAAGCACTATTATTTTTAATTTTTATAATTTATCTTCCGTAGTTGATAATATTCCTTTACTATTTAAAAGATGTTTAATTGTCTATTCCCTTACTTTTTTGTTTCTGTAATACATCAGTTGTTTAGTTTGCTTGTTTCCATGCTTTCTAGTTTAGTCGTAATGCTTTCTAAATTAGTTGTCTTATGCTTTTTAATTTAGTATTTCTAGATTTTCTTAGAGTAAGATTATTTTCTAGTTAAGAAGTAATGACCTTAGATTAGACTTGATTTTTTTAGTTTGAAGAAAAACTGAAAATATAAAATGGGTTGTTCAAATAATCTCCTTCTACAAACTGCCTTGGACACTGCCCGATCGACAATTGACATTCAATTATTCTAAAGTAGTAGGACCTAATGACAACCTATCAACCTCCAAGGAGATCCACGAATCTAAAGTGCCAAAG
Organism: Sequoiadendron giganteum; assembly: GCA_007115665.2. Lineage (NCBI taxonomy): Eukaryota > Viridiplantae > Streptophyta > Pinopsida > Cupressales > Cupressaceae > Sequoiadendron > Sequoiadendron giganteum. The sequence continues at coordinate 333,246,415 of CM021104.1, read as the reverse complement.
TGGAAGAAGGGAATTGTAGAAATTGTATGTGTATTTGAGAAGGAGCTCCCTACAAGTTTCATGGACCTACAAGTCCATTTACTTATACACCTAGTCGATGAAATTGAATTGGCAGGTGTCGTATCAATGAGGTGGATGTTTTTCTTTGAGAGGTATATGAAAACTCTTAAAAGATATATCTGACAAAAGGCATATCCAGAGGGTTGCATGGCTAAAGGGTATGCATTGAATTAAGCATTTTTCTTCTTGTGTGAATTCCTTGGTAAGGATTTTGAAGATCGACCACACATCTGGGATGAAGAACGAGCATCATATATTATTTATGGAGAAAAACCACAATCTAATGGTTTTGAATTACAAATTAGTAAGTAAATTCATGATCAATGTGGTTGTTTTTCTTGCAATAATTAATTTACTCTGTAATTTATTTGACATATTAACAGTTCATGACATTTGGAGTTTGAAATAAACATGTTGACATGTAATAGGTGTAGACGAAAGTTCTATACTCGACAAGTTCATTCTATACCACATGGACTTTATGAACAAATGGATTGATCTATATGATAAAAAGAGAGAAGACGTGTTAGAAGGAAGGAGACAATTTAAGAGATCGACCCAAGGAATACTCCACTTCCCACTAATCTACTTGGGGAATGGGGCAAAGATTGCATACTAGAATGGGTTACTAAACAAATTCAAATTCAAATAGAAGATGTAGGTATAGATTTAGACCTAACAGAAGATGAAATCAACATGTCTAGAGGATGTGAAAGAAAGGTACAATTAGAATTTTACAAAATGTTGTTTCCTTACAATTTTGACACTATTAACTATTTTAATATTTGCCATTATATTTGTTTTCACTAAAATAAATGGTCTTTCACAGGCGAGGAAATATCCAGCAATGTGGGCATATGGTCGAAATTATTGTGTAGAAAGTGTAGATGTAAAGAGATGATCCTTCGATTGTGGCATCATGGTTGACTTCAAGCAATCCAGTCGATCAAGCTCAAAAGATAAGAATATAATTGAAGGGAATCTATAATATGCTAGGAAAATACAAGAAATTATTGAGTTGGATTATCGCTCTTTTAAATGTTGTATTTTTAAGTGTAGATGGTATGAAGCATTTGAGAGGACACGAAGACACGATAGCCATAGTGGATTGTTTTCTATAGATTCCTCATGCTTCCTACCAGAGGATAGGGAGCCTTATGTTCTACCAATTCATTGTGAGTAGGTATTTCTTTAACTCAAACAAGAAGCGATAGTGATCATTTATCTATTAATTCATAGTTTAATGCAAATATATACATGTGTTTATTAATCAGTAAAATTGTTATAACACACATCTAAAATATGTTTTCTTTCATGTGCAGGTATTTTTCTATGAAGATATTTTTTACCCGAAATGAATGTTTGTCATACATTATGATCCAAGATTAAGGCATGTATTTGGCGATGCATTAGCGGATGTTGAGCAAAACAATGATGACCAACAAAATGAGAGAGAGGGATTAGAGAACATCGAAGAATTTGACATCCATGATGATGTTGAAGATGGTTATGTTCAGGCACAAGAAGACAACAATCCAGAGTTAGATGATGTTATGGAAGACAACAATATGGATGGTATAGAAAATGATGATCCAAATACATCTGGTAACAATATAGATGGTCTATAGTTAAATTTCAATTATGATGAAGATGATGTAGATCAAGATGAGGATGATGATAATATTAATTACTTGAAAGAACATATGAACATTGACAATGATACACTGGATGACGTTGTAGCAGATAATAATGTTAATGACCAAGAATTCTAAATTTTCATAATTATTTGCAATTCATGTTTAATAAAGGATGATTCTTATGGCCTAAACTTTGAAATTATTCAGTAATATTATTTGTGTCGATACAAATTACCTATTGAAATATCCTTAAATTGTTCAATCTTTGGTATGAATTGTTGGCAGAAAAAATTAGGATTACTTGGATGCTTCTTCCATTCATTTTGTATCAACACATGTTCGTGAAGACACAAAAGTTAATAAAATATTAATGTGTGCAACTCACAATATTTTAAATAAGCAACTTTGTTAACTTTATTATTTTTAAATAGTTTCCATATTTATGTTGAACATGTAACAAGGAAAAAGAAGCTCAAATTTTCAATTATTTTAGCAGCTCTACCAACATCCACGATAAATACTTTACTGTATCATCACATTCATTCACATAAGCACAATATTGAGGCTCAATAATTGATATTCATTTAAATATAAGAAAAAATAAGTATGGAAAATATAAGAAAAATATAGAATGATGACACAGCCATGGAGAATATCTAATAATAAGATGTTCTCCATTATATTGCTACAATTGATATTACAGTGCTCTTCTTTAATAATCCCAGTGTTATCCCCTCAAGTTATTGTGGAAGTATGAAAGGAATTTTAATTCTTAAGTTGATGGAAACGAATCAAATTTTTTTCTCTAAAAGGACTTTTAATCCTTAATAGGAGCCAATTAAAGTAAAATATTTAAAAGGACTTTAATTCACACCTAACCAAAAACCAATCAAAGCATCCACATAGTAACAAAAAATGTGCCTTGATAAATCTTGTAGACTTAAATAACTTGAAAATATCACTTTGGAGACAACAAAGCAATAAATAAGCATGAAAAATTGACACAACAATTGAACAATGAAAATGGATTATGAATTATAATTAGTCATCTCCATTATATTGCCTTTAAATAATATGCATTATAACAAATAGTTATGATGTTTGATGACAAATAGTTAATTAACATAAATGAAAAAATAACACTTCAACACATGAATGCATTGATCCGTTAATCTTCCAACAGGTTCTCGTGACCACTTAAGATCTGTTCAAGGGTTCTACTCCATGATAATGCACCACTTGCAGAGTGTATATTCCTTATGATTCCGACTGGTCTTTAAGCCCCAATGGCTGTCTCTATGTATTTGTTGCATCTTTGGTTTGGCTGAATTACAAGTTGATGGTGGAGAGATGACGAGTGTATTCCTCCTTAGCATAAGTTTCCATGTTGGCAATTGGACCATTCATATCATATTCAACATACATAGTCTTTTCAAGTTATTTATGTGTATTTTGTAACACCATCTCTTTGTCATTTATTTCTTGCAATGCAGTATGTAGATACATGGCCAGCTCATCCTTCCAATCATCTTTCTCCCTAGGATTGCCAAGACTATCATGGACTGCAGGATGCAAATCAAAATTGTCAAGGTCCTCTTTGAGCCTAATTTCATACTTGTTGTGTGATTCCACCAACTTATTGTATGTCTGCAATGTCTCACCTTTCATGGCCTTTTCATTTTTGAGCTCATTTTTTTTTTTGTCAATAATCCGTCTTTGCAATATTTCATTCTCCACAAATGTTGAGTGTGTGTATTTAAAAAAATTCCAATATTCATCAGCATGATCCATCATCTTGTTGAATATTTCTTTGATTATCTCAAACACAACATTAAATTTAGTGGTTTTTATTCTTGTTTCCATCTCCTTGCATTTCTCTTGAGACTTCTGATGACAGTGTTTCCAGTACGCTACATCTGATAATGCATCCAATATTATTTTGTCACTCTCTAACCATGGGGAATATAATTTTGATCTAGAAGAGGAAGATGTTTTATCTATGTGACTAGCCACCTCCTTCCTTAATTTATCATTTTCTTTTACCATTTTTTTCAATCTGTGCCTTACCGAATTTTGCAACATTTATGTTTAGCTCAACTGTTTCAATGGGGTTAGTGTCCCCTACTCCGTGGACCAAAATATGTCCAAACACTTGGTTTGGATTACTGATGAGAGTAGACCTTTTATCTTGAGGATACAATGCCCAAATTAGCAGGGTGCCTTCATCTGGGTTGTACCCTGATCCTGAGTACATTTTATCACTTGCCTCTTCCATTAGATGCATTTTTTGGTCTCCTCTTTTCTTAAAATTGTCAAACACTATTGCATAACTGATATCCCATCATGGTAAGAGTAGTAACCCAACATCTTGAAGTAATTATTTCCCCCTTTCAGAGGTGATAGATTCTAGCTCTTTGTCTATTTATTTTCTCAACTCTTTCAAGACGGTTGCCTCCTGCTTAGGAGTGATATCCTTCATCCTTTGTCTTAGCATTCTGCCTTTATCCTCATAAACAAACGATTTAAATTCAAAAGTCTTGAAAAAATCACTGTCAGAAATAAATTCTTGCGAGGCCTTGACTCTCACATCATCACAAAGTTCATTTGATGCTTTAAATTTGACAATGTTTCATTTTTAGAGGTGGCTCATATTCTCTAAATACATGGGCGCTTATTTTTTTGACCTCATCCTCCTCCTCATCACTCTCTTCTTCATCTTCTTCACTCATGGCTATATCTACAGACAAGTTCATTTCTGGAGTGGGTTGTGAGGGTATGCAATCAAGAGGCTCTATGTCCTCAGCCTGCATTCCTGAATAAGTTGTCTGAGGTACTTCAAAGACATCTGGGGGTACATATTTTATTATCTCATCCACATGAGTGATGAGCTTCTCAATTCTTTCCAGAGGATCATGTACTTCATTAAATGCCCCTAAATAGGATGGGACTTTTCCTTTCTTCCAGGTCTCAACAAGCTCAAATTTGTTATATGCAATCATCCCATCTTTTGTTGAGGCCTCATCATAATTTATTATAACATCATCAATAGAGAATTGGTGTTCATACCCTGATATTCCTTGTGACAATTTTTCCTTGTGAATAAAACCCTATGTATCAAAATTCTTTCTTTCATTACCCAACGGTAAATTGTATTTTTCCAATTTTGTATCAATTTCTTCATACCCTTCATTGGTGACTACTGTAAAATCTCAAAAGCACAAAGTGCTAGGAATGAAAGACTGCTTACTGTATCTCTTAAGATGTTTTGCATCAGATTTAGCCAATCATCTCACAATTTCCAAATAGGCTATTCTATCTGGAATTGTTTTTGACAATAGATTTGGGGCTCTTTCAAACCCATAGACTCTAATCATAGTGCAATCAGGAAATGCATACCAATCCTCCTAGTTATGATTTACCTTTTTCTTGGGGTCCTTTTCCTTTGGTCTCAATAATTTATGTATTTCAGGGGATAGGTTATAATTACATGTATGTCCCAATAATTTCAATAATGGCTTGACAAAATATTCCTCAAAGTACAGATAGTGTGATTTACCATATCTACTATCCCATATGGAAGTCCACATTTATACAGGTTTATAATTCCCACTTTCATCTACATCTCTTATCCTTAATTCTTCTCCCCATAACCTTCTAACATGTCATTCATGTAGAAGAAAATGAATAAACAAAGAGTAATGTTTGAAATCATGAATTCTATCACTATTTCTTTTGATCCTTGTCAACCCCTGGTTCAGAGCATTGGATAAATAACTGGCATAGTCAAATGGTCTGGCATCTTTTCTTTGTATGTCTGCAGCCAGGACCATTGGGGCAATTGACATGAGGGGTGGGACCTCTACTCCTAACTCTTGTCCAGCTGAATAATATGTATATTGATAATATTCTTCAAATAAATACTCATGAAATGGTGGGTTAGCATTACTAGAAATCCTTCTGAGCTGGTTACCTTCATCCCTGGGCCTATGTAGTGGTAGCTTCCATCTTTTATAGATGATGTCCATGTGATAGTACTCTGTTAGAAGGTATTTGATTGTAAATGGTAAATTCAAAGAGCATTCCAATTGAAAAACATTAGAAATGAGATATTTGGAGATACTGAGAGAATGTCAGACCCATCGTGTGATTGAATAGCTCTTCTTTTAGGGTCATATTTTTTGGCTAGAGCTTTAACCAACTCTGTATTAACAAACACATTGGGTACCACTAATCTTCCTATGTTCAATCTCCACGGGTTGTAGACTGGTTGAAACCAATATTGTTTCCTATAATGGTATATGAATAGGTCATATCCCCGCCATGGTGTCCACATGCCTCCTAAACCTTTGTGCTTGTCCCATAACTTATCCATGGAAGGATTTGTCAGTGCACTTCTTTTAGAACTCGACACTAACCCCAGGCATTAGTCAATCAAGTCCTGGTTTAGAAGTCTTTGCTCTATTTTTTGCTTCTTAATTTTTGGCATTTATGAGCTTTGAATAGTTAAGTCCTGGTTTAGAAGTCTTTCCTCTTTTTTTTTGTTTCTTAATTTTTGGAATTTCTGAGCTTTCTTCCATTGTTCAATATTCTTATAGGTCTTTATAGAAGCAACTTTTTTGTCGATTTTTTTATGGTTACTTGAATTCGCTTTCATTGGTTTTGAGCTGTGCAGTAATGGAAAATTCCCAACCTCCTTTACTCTGCTCTCGTGTCCAACGAATCCTTTTCAAGTCCTTATGAAAATATCTGATCAAATTGAGGTATAATTCACTCAGCTCTAGCTCATAAACGCTCCACTTGCTATCAATCTTGTCATCGGGAAAATCATTTATTTCAAAATTATCAATGATATAAATGAGACGCCACATCAATAAAAAAAAATCATCATCGTTGCATCGACGAGACTATCATTCCATTTTCACCGATAACCACCTTCTTCATCAATGAACTCCTTCCTTTTGAGGTATTGTCGAGATGCCAGATAATGTCTCTCCGATGTGCCCTATTTGCTCTGATATTCTTCCTTAACATGTACTTGACGGTTCATGGTCTTATCAGGTCATCAGGGACACTCTTGTTAGCCTTGCAATGATAAGTGTCACTTCCTCAAATGCCTTCAACCTTTTATCATTGCAGTGGGGAAACTGGACTTTATGTTGGCTTGATAGCCTTCTGTTCCCTCGATATACTTTCACCACATGTTGAACTTTGTTACTGTACAATGTATCACTCCATTGGTGGGACATTATGTTCCCTTCGGCCGATATGTTATAGTGCTATCAATATTATTTATTTAATATATTCTAATCCCTAGAATATGCACATAGGACCAATCAATCATGAATTCAACCAAAACATAGGGCGCTACACTCAACGCTAAAGTACGCTCCAAAGTAGGCGACTAATTAGGTGCTATTATCAGCGCTAGTGTCTTGGGAGCTTAACTCAACGCTACGATTGGCGCTAGTCTCGGTGCTAAATTTGGTGGTGAACTTGGTGTTGAACCCAACGCAAAATTCAGTGCTACTTATCACCAAATTTAGCACCTGCTTGTTCTCACTGGTTCAATAAACACCAAAAATAGCGTTGACCTAACAAATAGCACCAATTTTTTCAGAAAATTGGAGAAAATACATTGAAACAGTGGGTGGAAGCAAAAAAGGGATTAAAAAAGGGAGCTAATCACATGAATTTTTTGTAGTGATTCAAACCTTCACTATTTGATATTGGAAAAAAAACACCAATTCCTAACATAATTGCTACAAAAATAAAGGCTCCAATACTATTTGTTGAGAAAACACAAGCCTAAAAAATCATATAAATTTGTAGTGCAAATTAGATATGAAAAAAAAGATAGGAAAAATTAATTTGAATTACATTCAACAAGACTGATTTCAGTGGTAAAACCTTGACAATATGCCAAAGAAACATCCATGGGGAAAAGGTACTAGTATTATTATTGCCCAGAACAAAAATTGCAATCTTCATGCAACTAAAACTACACATTGATTTTCCTTTCTAGGCTACAAAGATGCATATAATATCTTCTATATAACAATAATCATCAAACTTAGAATTTTTTTTTCTCTTAATGAAATTGTAGATTATCTCTTAAGGAATAAGTAGTTTTTTTTAAAGATAGGATAATATTTTTTTATTGATGCATATAATATTTGGGAGATCTATGGAGATCCTCATATCTCTCCATACCCAGAGGATCCTACTGCAATTTTTCTCATCCCTCTTGCAAATGCAGATTCCATACCCTTTGATGATGATACTTTAGAGGAGCTTGCGTATATCATAGGTCTTGCATTCATGTTCCTACTCTTCATATTGAGGCTATATCATCATCATCTTGTTGTTCTTGATCCGTTTTGCATCACCACATCTATGGCCCCGATTGATTCAGTGCATCAATACATCACACATCTTCCAGACATAACTACTTGGGATTCATATCTCATAGACATATCATCCTTTAAAAGCATCAAGTTTCCACAATCCATGATAATCAAGTGTCAATTTTTTACATCAACGTTTCAAATCATACTCCATGATCCAACATCAAGATGATATGCAAGCAATAAGAAAAATAGAGAGTGAAAGAATAGGTAGCAAACTTGGAAGTATAAAAAGGTGAGGAAGTAGGGAGAAAGAGGTCAAAGGGGTCAAATTGGGCCAATAAAAAATAATGCTAAAAGGTAAAAAGAGCATAAAAACAAATCTCTTGATGCTAGGAAAATAGACAAAGAGAAAAAGACCAATAAAGCTAAAGAGAAAAAATGAAAACCAGATTAAAAACTAAACTAACTAACCAAGAAAAATCAAAATGATGAATAAAATATCAATCAAACAAATGAAAAAGGAAGAAACTAACTAGTTACTAATTAATTATCATAATATTAAAATAAAAATAAAATAAAATAAATTACCATATATCAATATAAAACTACCTAATCGATAACAATAATTAATCAAAACCAAAAACTAACTAATAAACAAAGAAATAAAAAGTTGAAAAGAGACAAAAACCATAAAATATTAACTAAAATGTAATAGCACAAAATTCTAGTCTAACTTATAGGCTATATAATAAAGAAGGAATGAAAAAGAAAATCAAATTAAAGTAAGGTATTTTAAAATTAAGATAGGATTAAAGAAAATACAAATGCATCAAAAAATCAAATAAAAATAAAAATCAAAATGAAAGTAATGAATCAATAAAAGAAAAAAATGAAGAATAAAAGCAAAAAAATAAATAGAATAATGCATATCATCCTGATGATGGATCATGGAGTATGATCCGAAACGTTGATGTAAAAAATCGACACAATTTTAATCCAGAAATTGACACTTCACATCATCCTTTTTTGTAGAGTCCTATATTGCAGATCTAGAGGATTACTTTGAGGACATTCATCTCCTCTTTGTTGACAACCACATCAACACTGTTGGCCCACCATCTTCATCGCCTTTGCACCTTGTTCTATATCAATCTTCATAGGATTTTGGATCAACATCATTACTTTCAGACATGTGGACATGTGAGTAGTTTTCTGAGGTACACATCATCTAGATTTGGATTCCAATATCACCCATATTTTTGGATTGGCTTCTCCAATCACCAGTGGATCCTTTTCTTCCTAAGGGGAGAAATGTTGTTCGTAGGCAGTGGATCATATTCTGTCTTCAGGCATTCATCATTGACATGGGAGCTCTTTCTTTCTGGGGGGATTCATATCCTTATTTTATCTCTCCTATCAGGGGAACATCTATTCTACTTGCATGATAGAAACAATCCTTGGGGGGTCACATTGAGTCCTATCCTTCTTGAATTAGTACAATCATTTCTTTTACTCTCTTTTGGAGAGGAGTTTTTCCCATGTGGTTTTCTCCTTTTCTCCAATTATGAGAGTTTCATTTGTACATGGTACCTCATCAAGCCTTGTAGCCGAGACCCATTCTACATTCATTTAGATTCTTTTATCAGTTGTTTAGTTTCTCCCTAAGTTGATCTTAAGGGGCGGTGTTGGAGTAAACAAGTCATTATCTAATAATTAATTAAACATCAATTAATTATTAGAGGCTTTTTCCTTTAGTTTACTTAAGCTAAACTTACTTAGGAGTTAATTATTTATTCTTTAGTTTGATTCTTATTATTAGATTAGAATAAATTTAGGACAAGTTGTCTCATTGTATGAGATTATCACACTTGTCTCTATCTTGTTAATCCGTATGTAGGGTTTGCTTGTGCTTTGCTTATATAAGCATGCACATTCATTTGTAATATTTATCCAAGTTATTTGCATCAATAATAATTCCCAGGTTATGAGCACAATATCACTTTTGATATTCTCTATTCTGATAGGTAATTGTATGTAGGTGTTTCATGGGAGCTGTGGATTGAATAGACAATTCCAATAGCCTCCTCGAAGAGACTTAAGATTTTAACATCTACACATGCATATATAATCTAAGATGATAAAATATACGAATCAACAATAAAAAGGAATTGAGATGTGAGATGCCATGAGACAATTTTAAGAGAACTATAACACATAAAAAAATTACTATTACATTTGCACCACTTTATCAAAACAAACTCCAAAATTTAAAAAGATAAATATATAATTTTTAGACTTAAAAAATAATATCTAAACATCATTTTATTTAATTTTAAAATTAAATATGAGCCCAAATTTTTATGAATAGTTAGGTTAAAGGAACATAGTTTATGATTAAAGATTTATTGATGATACACCATCGTAAAATGTACAATAAAGAAACCCTAGGATGTGCGCATTCAGGATTATCACTTCACATTCAATATGGATGATTTAAGAACCTTGTATAATATTGATATGATTCTCATAGATATTATGAGGAACAAATGGTTAAATAATTAAATAAAAAATACTAAAATAAAGATATCTATTTTGTATTTTTTAATTAAAAAAATATGTTTGTTCATATTAGATGTAATAATCAAACCAACAAGTTGAACATAAAAACATAGTAATATGGTTCTTGTAGATATTATGAAAAACTCATGGTTAAATAATTAAATAAAAAATATTAAAATAAAGATATTTATTAATATTTTTTAATTAAAAAATATGTTTGTCTATATTAGATGTAAAGATCAAATTATCAAGTTCAATATAAAAATATAGTAAGTGTTGATGGAGCATTTATAGCTAGGATTATTTTGATATTTTTGTTAAATATAGATTGTTTTATTTTTTTAAAGTGTTTTTTATAGATTTGGTTCTTTTGTTCTTGTTTATTAATTTGTATTGATAATGGTTAAATCTCTGTTTCTTGAGGCAGTAGTTGGTGTCGGTAGTTTGGGGAGAAGTTTGGTGGAAGGAGGAAGGAGGACAAGGAGCTAGGAGACGGAGGAGCGAAAGAGAAGAGGTGATGAAGGTAGGAGGTGGAGGAGAAATAGGAAGAAGAGGAGGAGGAGATAGGATGCTACAGGAGGAGAGGAAGATAGGAGGAGATGGAAGAATGGAGGAAGCGAGTAGAGAGGAGGAGGAGGTAGAGAGGAGGTGCCAAGGAGGAAGAGTTAGGAGTCTCTAGAGGAAATGGAGAGGAGAGGAGATGGAGGAAGGGAGGAGAGGAGTAGAGATGAAGGAGCAAGAGGAGAGGAAGAGAAGAGATGGAGGAGAGAAGAAAGAGGAGGAAGAGGTAGAGCAGAGATGGAGGGGACGAAGGAGAGGAGGAATAGAGGAAAGGGAGAGGAGAGATGAATGATGGGGATGAACCCCTTCGAATGTGATCTCACTAGTTCAAAACTCCAGTCAAAAAAGTTCACGTATAAAAAAAAAAAAACTCTTCAAAAAATATATTAAAAAAAAAAAAAAAACACACTACTTCCTAAATAGTTTAGAATAAAATAAATTAACCATTTAAATCACAAATCCACTAAAAATAGACTTAAAAAAAATCTCTTAACGTCTGTAATTTATTCTAAAATAAATAAACGAATTCATTAAAAAAAATATTATTCTAATAACAATACTAAATTTAGTTTACAGTTGAGTTAAGTATTAGTCTAATAAAAATACTAAATTTAGTTTAGGGTTGAGTTAAGTATTAGTCTAATACCAATACTAAATTTAGTATAGGGTTGAATTAAGCACCGGCGGAGCAGAGCATTGCTATAAGTTTGAGCGTAGGTCCAACCAAACCCAGTCCATGGCCGACAGGGACAGTCCATTAATTGGCGGCTCTCAAAGCTTGAAATTCAATGTATAAAAAGCCTTTAGTTTGAAGATCTTTATCAATTAAAAGCACGAGTTTTAATCAATAGAACAGTCAAATTCTTCAATAATAATTTCTGTTACTCTTTCTTTGCGCAGGGACAGAGGGAATAATTTGACAATGAAGCGCAAGATGAGCTTCAGCCCATTTCACAATAAGAGACATCATAGTGAAAACAGACTACTGACAAATAACCAATTCATGCTCAAACTTAAGGATGACATACAGCCAGAAGAAGCTCACCGCAGGTATGAAGAATACAAGACAGAGTATACCCAACTCAAAAAAGAAGCCTTCTTTGAGTCTCATAAAGATGAAGAGTGGTTGAAAGATCTGTACCACCCTTCAAACATTGAAGCTGCCCTAAAAATTAGAAAAGAAAGTGGCCAAGACCCAGATGGGTTAGTGGGTCAGATTATCAGTGTAAAAGAATCCTTTCTGGGGAAGGAGAGGATGGAGGCTCTGGTGAAGCAGGATTTAGATGCCCACATCAGTAGACTGAAATCTTATTTCTTCTGTGGAGTGGAGGGGTGTAGCAAAGGTTTTAAGGGATTTGAATATTTTGTCAAACATCTCCATAACATGCATGGAGAGATTGTGGAGCCATGAATTTCCAAGGCCAGGGAGGTGATCTACTTTGAGAATTATATGAGTGACCCAGATGCACCTTATGATGGTGCACAGTCTTCATCAACCAAATCAGTAGCCTGTAATCAGAGGAATGATAAAGAACGAAGAATGAATAGGAGGTCTTTTCCACCAGAGGGGCGCAGAGTCTGCAAGTACAATGATCTTGATGCACCTCAAGATGAAGTCCAAGTGCTTGATTATAGAGTGATAAGTTAATGGGTGGCCAAGTGCTTGATTACAGAATGATTAGTTAATGGGTGGCCAAAATTCCTCCAATATTATATTGATTTATATTTTCTCATGTGAAGGGTAGATCCTATAGTTGTATTGTAACAATTGCAATTATTGATAATTAGTTCCTTCAAAGGTTGGGATTTTTTTGAAGGTTTTCCCACTGTAATATTATGTCAACTATTTTTTTTAAAAATTGCATGCTTTTGCATGTCACTTGCATGTTAGTGCATATTAATGCATGTGTTGTTTTATTATATTGAAATGTTAGATTTATCTCTTCTTATTATCTCTCCTCATAGATTATTGTAGGAATGAGTTCAGTCATCTCAACTTCCTTTCAAAAATAGAGTGAAATTTTTAAAATGAGTTTAAATAAAGAGGTGAAATAAAAATCATAAAATGGGGAAAAGTAAAAATAGAAGTCATTTTGAATTTGAAAATTTGAGAAGGAAAAAGAGAGGAGGAAAGGAGAATATTTACAAGATAGGAATTTATTAGTTGCTAAGTAGACTGCACTTAGATGAGCCTTTTGGTATATTGAGAGATCATTGAGGTGTGTATATGAAACCCTAATTTTTTATATTTTAAGCCAAATTTAGGGTTATTTCTAGGAGAAATACGAAGAGATAAAAAAGGGGAGGGGGTATTTTTAAAATTTTAATTTTTGGAGATTGAATGTTATTTATGGTGGTCGGGGAGGAAGGGGTGGGACTAGTGACAACACTAGGTTGCATAGCCATTGGCCATGGCTTGGGTGCCTATGTTGATGCCAAGGCCCATAGGGGTCACAACCATTAGTTCCAATAGGGGTCATAACTATTAATGCCCCCACCTCATGTGGGTGTGGGGGTGGCACACTTTCCCATGATTCAACACTATCTAACAAAAATAAAATTTATTTTCTAATATTGAGGAGGGGATGACTATTGAAAAACAAAAATGGGGAAACTTTTAGAAAAAAAGAGAAGATGGGGATGTAGAATTTTCTGGAGTTTTAAAAGAGGGGGAGTTTATTTGGAATGTGAAGAAAAATAATTTTTATTTACTAGGTAGGAGGGAAAAAATTTAAAGAGAGAAAGGGAGAGAATGAATAATAATGAATTATTTTATGTATTATTTCACTAATTTGTTGGCTTGAGACATGAAGTTGATTAATGATTTTATTTTTTCCTTGTTCAATAATGTGTAAGATCATATTTTGGTTAGAAAGATCACATGTAATGTGATCCTTTAGTGCATGATTTAGGTGAGTTGGATGAAAAATATATATGTTGATGGTGGTGGCATAGAGGCACCTATTAGAGTTGTGAGAAATAGAGAACTACAGTAATTTGTTGATGAAATTTGTGAAGAGACGAGATTTGGGTGCCTACGCATTTTATTGATGGGAGATATGACCATCACAACAAAGGGCGTGTGGTATATTTTTAGGTTACTAGTATGAGGGAAGTAGGTATACTATTTACAAGATATTCTAGGGCATGACTAATATCATGTATATACATACTATATGGGGCATCCAACAATAGAAGAAGCTCAAAGGAGTAGAGATGTAGATTAAGAGGGGATTCCTCTCAAATGCATCATGGTGGCCAATGCACCCCAAGTACCTAAGGTGATGCTTGCATTGATGGTAGTGGTTGTAGATGGGAAGGGAGTCAACATACACAGATGAATAATTCATTGTATAAAGGTGATGGAGATAGAGAGAGTGTAGCTCTCATGAGGTTGATGCATGCTAGACTATATATTTTACAACATGCACCACTTTGTATAAGAGGATGGATAATTTATTATAAAGGGTTTCCTTTTATAGGTCTTAAGAATTTAATTACATTACTATCACTAGGTCTATGAGACAAGTGGGAGGGTGGACAATAGATGTGAATTTTGTAGTCAAATGGTATGATCCATGCCAAAAAAGGTGGTAATATATTTGAGCAAGTGGAGAATAAGGATAAATCACTTAATAGTGCTATATATCATATAGTGTCCATACTAAGAGATGGAGGTTTGGATAAAGGGTTTGGTGCAACTATAGATGATGAAGAGGCCCTATACTGGTTGTGTAATAGGAATGTCTATATTTTGGAAGGATTTTATTATGATAGGGTATTATGTAATATTGGTATAGCTCAAATAGTGCCACCACCATGTCTAGTATGACATTGTAGTAAGAAATACCCATTTAGTGAGGGGAAGGTCTGGTTATAATAATAATTATAGATAATGATATGGAGAGTTATCAAATAGAAAAACTTTAGAGAAATAAAATGTTGGATGCATGGATAGGTGGTTGTAGTGGTGGGAGGCTACTCAAATAGTGCCATTACATATAAAAATTGCTAGAGGAGAGGAGAGATCAAAGGGAGAGTAAGAAGAAAATGGATGGGGGAACCTAGTGTAGGTGATGATTAGGCATGAGAGGAAAGAGGAGGAGCCCAAGGTGCAAGGGGTATAATTGGTGTAGGATGAGTTGTTCTTATGATGGAGGACATCAAGTGAGAAATACCATATGGTGTTGGTAATGGTGATCGAGGTGTTCAAATGTGAGAGATGAAGGAGCACTAGATGAGCATTGTGTTAGGGTTTGAAGGCAAATATCTAAAAGCTAAATGCTGATTTTATCAAATAAACCAGGAAATAAAAAACACACAGAAAAATAACACAGAGAATTTAACGCGGTTCACCCAATGTGGGCTACATCCACCAAACTGCAGCCATCCAATGATTTCATTAACCAGTGTAAAAACCCTATTACAATATCGCGAATAGTCGCATTTTCTTATATTACTGTAACTCTATTACAAACCCCTTATAACCAGGTTTTTAGAAGCTTCTGGATTAGGGTTATACAAAGTTGGGGTTTTCCCCTTTTCGGTAATTCCATGAAAAAGTAGGAGAAATTTTTTTCTCGGGGCTGCCGCCCCCGAACCCTCGCTCGGGGCCCAACCCAGCCCCGGACCTCAACGAGGATACATGAAGAGTGTACAGTATACAATGATCAGTCACCACATACCAACAAATCAAGGTGTTCAAATGTGAGAGATGAAGGAGCACTAGATGAGCATTGTATATCTATGTGAAACCATTGTGAAAGATCTCTAATCCTAAGTGGGATCTAGGAGATCTAGGTATGATAAAATATGTATTTGGTTATAATTTTATGTGACTTATGAATGCACTTTTTATGATGATGGTAGATCGATGACATGTTTTGTTTAATTAGATGCATCATGTGTTGGATATTTGAGGATGAGATCATATAGTTACTAGAGTACACTATTTACATGGCATCCCACATATAGTAGTGGACAAGGAGAGACCTATAAAGCATACTAATTAGTTTGAATAACTATTGATTTGGAACTGATGGGGTAATAAACCTATATATAATGGGAGAGGCTAATAGAGATATGTTAGGAGGCTAATAAATCATGGGATAAAGTGATGGGGGAGGCTCACTAGAAGGAGAGATTAGATCATGAGTGAGTGACCACACATCTTCAAAATATAACAACAAATTGAGATTAGTAGAGAGATAGGATGTGATAACTAATAGATTAGAGATATTAAATAAACAAAGAAATAAAGAGGTACCAAGTCGAAGTAGAGGAAGTATAGAGGAACACATTAGATTTAGATATTGTTAGAGGATATGATAGTGTATTCCACCACTAGTAGTGGATGTTGTGAAGGTTTTGGGCATGATGTTTACATTATAGATAAATGTGAACCAAGCTTAGGTAGAGATGATTTATGTACACAAGGATATTGCTTGATTATAACCAACCTTAGGTTAGGTATATGATATTTTGAATGCAAAAAGTATAATCAATAGATCTAGTATGATTAGGGCCAAATGTACCCCTTGGTAGCTCAACAAGGACTCAACCATAGATACATCTCAGATGTGATAAACACTAGATTTTTATATTTTAATGTATATGATGTATGATGATAATAATATGATATGATGATGAGTTTGTTTCTAAGCATATGTTTATTTTGTGAATGTGGAATATTTTAATTTATTCATTTGGTAAAAGACATGTTTATTATTGGAATATGAAGTTAATTTTATTGTTATTCTAGCAGTGACGAATAGTCAATATTGAGTACTTAGGTAGTGCTTCAAGTATATGCCCCATGTGGCTGAAGGCCTATTTATTCAACTAAAGGTTGAAATTATGGGGGGTCACAAGGGGCTTTCGTAGCCCCTACATGTTGAAGGTTTTTCCGATGAAGTCATAATATTTTGGGACACACTATTTATGATAATTTTGACAAATGTTCGACGTGTAGTTGATGAGTCACACTTTCTATTTTTGGGAATTTTTGTTCAACAAGGACTCTACAACTCAGATTTCTTATACTCTTTCAAAGTCATGTGTTTTTTTACTTTTCTAAACATTTTTGCAATTGTAAATTTCATGAGAAATAAAAATATGAGAGATCTTTGCTTGTGGTTTGTGGTTTTTTCTTTGTATAATTTTACCAAGCTTTCCACGTAAATACTATGTTAAATTTATTCTTATAGTTTTTCTATATATTCTACACTATAAATTTTATTACATTTATTATATGTAGTATAGAATAAGGATATATTAGAATAGAGGTAATTAAAATAGGAATAATGAATAAAACAAGAATACTACAAGAGGGGAGAATAATAAGGAAAATCGTATGCCAATAAATATGGGATATAAACATGTACCTAAGGATCAAAGCATAGGCATGATAGTAGGAGATAATAGGGAAGAATAGGGTCAATGCAAGATCATGATGGGCCAAATAGGACCTCTAAGTGGCAATAAAAATATAGAAAAATAGACTTAAACAAATTCACATAAAAATTTGAATAGGTTATTAACAAAATTTGGAAAATATGTAGCAATATAATTTGTAGCAAATTGAATGTAGTTTGTAAGCTACTAGGCCTTTTTTGTAAAAAAGTAATTTGATTTGGTGAAAATTTAAAATTTTAATGCAGTAGTACTTTCAATTTTGGAATGAATAAAAAGCAGGTGATTGTTCGGCCACCCTAAGTATAAGAATACAAATATTTTTTTGAATCTTTCAATACAAGTAGATGACACACGCCAAAATGTGACACATATCTTTTGTAATTTTTTTGCAAGTAAATAATTAGTTATTAATTTTCTAGTAGGATTATTTTTTAAATATTAAAAACCATTTTCCCAACCACCCTAAGTTGGTCAAAAATTTATGAAATTCATTTTTTAGTAAACTATAGGTTTTGAAGCATATAGTTTGATGCATCTTTCAGATTCAAAAAATATGTAACCGTTTACAAGTTATAGATGTTTTTCAATCAACCTATCAATCAAGACTTTACACATGGTGCATGTAAAAAATCAATAATAATTATCTATTAAATTTAAAATAAAGCATATCTTATGTTGGTAGAATTTTGACAATTTATTGAATAAACCCTTTTCATTTCATCAAATTCAATGAAAAAAGTCATCAACACAAAGGCTGAAGTTCGAAAAACCACTAAAACCCTTCTAAAGATGTTGGGGCAGCTGAATTTTTAGGTTTGACATGAGCAAGCCAAATACCAAATCATTTTAAGAAATGAGTACCCATTTTTATGTCTTCAAAATGAAAAATAAAATGGATATCTGTTTTGTAGTTTCAAGTACCCATTTTTATGACATCAAAATGGATATTCGTTTTGAAAAAAAAATGGATATATGTTTTGGGATTTTCAAAACAAACATCCATTTTGACAAAATGAATATACGTTATTACAAATTGGATATCCATTTTGAAAAGCCCAAAAAACTCTCTTCAGTAAAATGGGCATAACTTTTGCGTTTCTTATCAAAATTTTGATTTTTTTATAGGCATTGGAAAGCTAATTCAGAGCTCTACACAATGGACTAGGTAGTGTTTCTAGATTATACATAAAAGTTAATTATAATCATTTGAACTTCATATTTCATTTTTAAAACATCAAATGCTCACTACTTTCACACATGAAGTCCCTTTTTCATATTTTTTTGTAACATTCATCTCAAAATACTTGAAACATTAGAGAAGCAATCAATAATATATATATTTTTTTTGCATAGTAAGGAGATGAACGAATCTTCATAAATCATCATATCTCTTTGTCCCTTTCTCTACCTCTATATTTCACTCTTTCCTCCTGATCTCTAGACCTATCTCTCTCGAGCCCTCCCTCCCTCTCTCTTTTTCCCTCTTTGGACCTATCTCTCTCAATCTATTCAAATCTAGACTTATCTATCTACCTCTCCATCCATCCTTCCTTCCCTCTCTCTTTGTCCCTCTTTAGACTTATCTTTCTAACTCACTCTCTCCTTGAGCTCTAGATCTATCCCTCTACCTCTCTCCCTCCCTCCCCTCTCTCTTTGTCCCTCTTTAGATATCTCTCTTTCTCTCTAGACCTATCTCTCTACATCTCCCTCCCTCCATCTTTCCTTCTATACTTAAATCAATGTCAACTATCTCTCCCCTCTAGCTATCTCTCTATATCTATCCCCCTTGCCTCTCACTTACTCTATACCTACCTCTCCCTCCTTATATTTCTCTCTCTATCTCTCTCCCAAGATCTGGACCTCTCTCTCTACCTCCTCTTGATTTCCTCTCTTTTTCCATCTTTAGGCCTCTTTGTATTTTAGTAAACATAATAAATCCTATACAACCTAGTCTTCTTCTATAGGTTCTCATTCATATTAGGGTTTCTTAGATCTATACTTAAATATTATATTTACATCTTAGTTTTATATTTGAAATTCTTTGCATGCCCAATTATTCATTACGTTTATATTGTTACATATTTCTGTATTATCTTTCAATTGTGAAATTAATTTTACTTACCCCACCCATCCATGGAAAAAAAATTAGTGTTTCATTTTCACATTTTATACATCATTGATTTTTCCACTTTTTTAATATATACTTGTGTACCTTTTTGATTAATTTTTTTCTCTCCCTTTCCGTCCCTCCCTCTTTATATATGTATCTATTTCTCTCTCCCAAACCTCTCTACCTCTCTCTCTATCTCTCCCTTTCCCTCTCCCTCTCTCTATGTATCTCCCTCTCCCTCTCCCTCTCCCTTTATCTTCCCCTCTATCTTTCCTAGGTCATATCTATATCTATATATCTCTCCCTCTTTCTATTACTCTTTCCTTCCTTCTCCCTCTCTCCTTATCACTCCTACATAGAGTATAAAGGGAATGTAAGAGAGGAATATAGAGGGAAGTAGAGAGATAAGGTAAGAGAGGTAGAGAGGAGAGATAATATATATAGAGATATCTAAAGGGATAGAGAGGGGAAATAAGGGATGGATGGAATGCGGGGTAGGTAAAGAAAGATAGATATGGGAGATTAAGAGAAGTAGAGAGGGAGGGAGGAAGAGGTAGAGATAGAGAGGTAAGGTGGGATGATATAGGGAGAGGTAGGTAGATAGTGAGGAAGATGGAGATCAAAGATAAAAAGAAGTAGAGACAAAGAGAGAGAGGTAAGGTAGGAGGGATAAAGGGATAGGCAGGTAGAGAGGGAAGGTGAGGGGTATAGGGAGATGTATAGAGGGAAGGGGAGAGAAGTAGTGGGAAGGATAACGTTAGAGGTAGGTAGAGAGAGAGGGCAAGAGAGGTAGAGAAGTAGAGAGGAGAGAGAGAGGGAGGGAGAGGTAGGGTGGGAGAGATAGAGGGATAAGTAGGTAGAGAAAGGGTGAGTGGAGATAGACATAAGTAGAGAGGGAAGGTGAGAGAGGTAGAGAGGAGAGAGAGGGTAAAGAGAGATATATAAAGGGAGAAAGATTGGGAATTATGGAGGGATGACATGAGAGGTAGGTAGAGAGAAGCAAAGAGTGGAGATAAAGAGAAGTAGAGAGGGAGGGAGGAAGGGAGAGGTAGAGATAGAGAGGTAGGGTGGGAGGGATATAAGGAGAGGTAGGTAGACAAAGAGGAAGATGTAGATGGGAGATAAAGAGAAGTAGAGACATAGAGAGAGAGGTAAGGTGGGAGGGATAGAGGGAGAAGCGGGTAAAGAGATGGAAGGTGACCACATTACCTCTCTCTATCTCTAGTTCTCTTCATAAAATGTTGAATGTAATACCCCTCTGTTTTGCATTTTGGTTGAGTAGTGCTCTGTCTTTTTGTGTTGTACTTTTTGTTTGTACCTTGACTATGGTACTCGACTTCTTTTGATCGCTATCTATAAAGCGACGTTAATGTAATCTTTGTTGTGATGATATTTTATATGATGTTATCTTATGGCATGTTTTGGATTAACAAAATGGATATTTGAATTAATGATGATTATGTCTTGGATTATACTAGCATGTTAGAATTGTTAGTTATTTGTAGTGTATTGGTGAAGGGGACGGTATCACATCACTCGCTTGCGAGTGCCCTACGATCCCGTGATTACCTCTTCACAGTGTGTATTTTATGCTGTTCATATTATATGTTATGGGTTACTTAATTTGCAGGTTGACAGGTATAGGACATCGACTCCACTTGGTTTCACAGGTGAGAGCATGTTCAATATCCAACGGTATTCGATTGGGAGATAGTAGCTAGGTTTTCGTGTCATGTCGTCACCCTAGTCTTGTGTGTTTTCTGGTGATGTCGGGTTGTGTTGCTTCGGTTATCGTGTTTCCCTCTTCGTTATTTAATTGCAAACTGAATTGGGTGATTTAAATAGCTTGATGTATTTGAGTTGTGAATTATTGTGTTCTGGAATTATATTGAAATATAATTTATTTTATTGTTAATTTAATTTAATTAATAAATAATTTAATCTTTGATTAAATTTATTTATTAATTGATTAAATTTATTTGGTTGAAAGAAGTTAATTTATCTTTGTTGAAATTATTGATTTAATTGTTAAAATTAGAAATAAAGAAAATGCATAAAAAGTCAATTTGGAAATTTGAAAATTCAAAAAATTAAAAAGAAAAATGTTTAGAAAGTCAAATTTGAAAATTGCATTCAAAATTGAAAATATGAGATATTTTGGAATTTGAAAATTAAAATTATTTAAAAATTAGATATTTTCTAAATTTCTGTTTTAGAGAAGTTATTATGGTGGTTGAAGGATTTTAGGGTAAAATCCTTATGAATGAATTTGCTTCACAATTTTTGGATCTTGGAGTTTTTGAGAAGATTGAACTTGTGGGAGAAAGATTTCTTCCACTTTGTGGTTTTTTGATTGGGTTTGTGAAAATTTGTGGGGCTGGATTTGGAAGCAAGGTGGAAAGCTTGGCATCAGCTGGACCTCCTCAAACTCAAGGAAAAACCAGGTTCTTGTGTTTTAAATGTTGTTTGAAATTTTGAAAATTTAAATATTGATGGTTGAAAATCTTATGGAAAGGAATTTTAAAATGTTGTTGTTTGAATTCAAATATGGCAAGATTGGAATTATGTCTTTCAATTTGCATTAAGACTCTTAGATTTAAATGGTTTTCAAAAATGATGTTTTTGGAATTTAAATCATTGTTCTTGAATTTTATCATTCTGGTTTTCTCAATTTATTCTGGTTTTTAAACCAAAAATACATATACATATATATACTTTAAGGTATATATATATATACATTTAATTATGCTGGTAAAAAGATTATTATAAATGGATATTGTAAAACCGAATTGTTTGGGGCGGATTTCATTTTTTATGAAATCGCGGTTTCTGGAAATCCGCAGGTCCGAAATTTTGTTAGGGTTTTTTTTTAAATAAAAAAAACAAATTTGAAAATTTCATGGGAGGCTAGGGCTCAAACCCCACCACGCCATGGGAGGCGGGCGGAGGGAGCCGCCCAGCACGCCTCCCCCTCCCCTTACCTGCATTTTGTTTTGCCGTCGCCACCCATCTGGGGTCGGTTGTGTTAAACACAGCCGTGCCCACAGTGTGGGTCGACTGTGGTTAACACAGCGCCCACAGTGGGTTGGCTGGGGTTAACACAGTCGCTCGAGGGATGACTGTGATTAACCACAGTCAACCCACCTCCCCCTTTTCCCGCACATGATTCCCTAGGAGGGGCGGCCAAAAATTATAGCTTTTTCTATTTTTTTTATTAAGAATAAATTTTTTTAATATATTTTAATATTTATTATTATATTTTTATAATATTTAAATATTAATATATATTAATATTTAATATTATATTTATATAATAATAAAATATTAATATATATATTAATTAATTTTAATTCAGTTAATTTCATTATGACATATATACATGGATATGTATGTATATATTTAATTGAGTTTTAATGTTATATATAATCAGTCGAAATATAGATATATTTAAGTGTTTAATTCAAGTGTTGGTATGAGTAAATTTAATTGAATAAATGGAGTGTAATTATCTTGAACTACATCATTGTTTTATTTCAACACCTGTTTTTAAGGGAGAATAGTTTTGTATTAAAATAATATGTTTATAGATCAAGTTAAACATTTGTTTAAGAATGGTTATTTTGAAATGTGAAAACGATTACTTCATGATTATGGTGTTGTGATTAGTAGAATCAATTGATTATTTTATTATTAATGAAATGCAAGTAGGAGATTTAGTATTAAATATTAACTTTCTCCCATGTTTGGAAAAGACGTACTTTCGTTTTGGTTTATATAATGCAATAAAATCCTGAATGATAGCATAAGGACATGGATTTAGAATATCCAAAACAGATTTAATTCTTGTTTGACTTTTATCTGATTCTTGTCATCATTGGAAATTGAGTCTTTACATTGAACAAACTTTCGGTTGAGTTTTTCGTTTAAGTGGTTGTCGTTGCTTATGTCAACTTGTTCTGTATTCCCTAGGTGGGGCTTGTGAAGTTACCTGTTATTACTCGGTTTCTACGAATGAGTATGTTTGTACCTCCTTGGTTTAGGAGCGGATTATGGGATCCGTGTCTCCTTGTAAGGAGTGACCTGGTTATGTGGTTAGTGCCTCCTATGTTGGAGTGGTTTTATCTTTATCGCCTCCTGAGAAGGAGTGAACTTTGTTATGTGCATCTCCTTGTCAGGAGCTGACAGGAGCTGTTTGTTACCTTGTTACCTCCAGTGTTTGGAGAGGGGTTTTGACTTAGGTTGCCTCCTAAGAAAGGAGTGGTTGTAATACCTTGTTTGTTGCTCTTTGTACCCTTAATGTTGGATGTTATATGTGTGTTGTCAAGTAGAAGAGTGGCTTGTAACGGGGGCCGACACACGAAGTGGTGCCAGGGTAACTTGTTGTAAGTGGTATAATTAAGTGATAACTAAATCAATATACTTAGAGTTTGGGTAGTTCTTCACACTAAAAAGATAAGTATCCCTCACTCATAGGCGTAAGGGTTTGTTTAGACTTGGGATGAGTGAGAAGGTCATGGAATGGAAAGGTCATCTATCTTGTCTGTACGAAAGGTATTTGGCTCCGCATTAGTAAGTGGTGAAGGCTAAGGGTCGGTTTGGGTTATCTTCCTGATGATCGCATTGGGTAACTCATGACGAGCTATGCGATGACACTCTATCTAGGATAATAGTTAACCTTTGGTTTTGCTCTAGTAGGTATGAGGTCCAATGATCGATTAGGGCCACCATCTTGATGATCAGTGTGGGTGACTCATGATGTATTGTGAGATGGCACTTGGTCTGACCATAGTTGGTACTTGTTTATTGTGGGTATGGTTTCCATAACATACTTGGTGTGACCATAGTTGGTACTTGTTTATTGTGGGTATGGTTTCCATAACATACCTGGTGTGACCATGGTTGGAGCTTGATTGTATGTGGTATGGTTCTCGTAACATGCTTGTTCTGCTTTATTCGTGGAAGCAATGCGATCATGTAGTGTTGTACTTATGTTGTACTTGCATGGTTTCTGAGTTGTACTTATGTTTCTCTTATTGTACTTTGAGATGTTCTTTTGAGGTTCATGTGATTGGATGTTCAGTTTGATTCAGTTATATTAGCCAGTGTCTAGAGGTGGATTGTCTTGACTAGGATTCCTAGTTACTATCTCCTACCACGGGGGTGTGGGCCTTTGCGTTCCACTTGGTTGGGTGGCGTGCACCTAAATCCATTGGGTTCTTTCTTCATGTTCATGTAGATGAGACTTCTAGTTGGAGAGCTCGTTGGTTTCAGTATTAGTCCTTATTGTATTTCATTTCAATTGAGCTTGTATTATTTACCCCTCAGTTGTATCGAGGTGGAAGTTGTAATTGTAAATATGTTTATTGGACTTACCTCATTCGGGGAATGAGAGATGTATTTGTAATATTTAATTGAGTTTAATGAAATGGAAAGTTATCTCTTGCTTGATGTAAATCATTTCATTGGAATGTATGTGCTTAATTTATTAATCAATTAAATGACATGGTTTAAATCATGTTTTTTGTTTGGGTTCTATTTAACCTTTGTCTCGTAACCTTAGAGGTTGTTGGCATTAGTTAGCGAACTTGCTTATTAATTATACTTTTAAAAAAAAAAATATTCTGTTTAAGTTGTTAAATGCAACTTCCTCTAGGGTTGCGTGGCAGGGCGGTACATTGAATTCATTATCGTTATTAATTAGTATATTATCTAAACTATTATTCTTATCATATAATCATATAATCATATAATATAATATTTAATTATTATATATATGATTATATTATATACAATAGTATATGATAAATAGATATAAATATGAATATATTATATATTTATTAATAATTTATTATACAATAATGATAATAATTATGTAATAATAAATAAAAATTATTAATATTAAATATATTATGCACCGTTATATAAATATTTATAATTATTGTTAAATATTATTTATATTATTTTTATCATATATAATTATATAATAGACTAATAATTAAGATTACATATTATTATTGCATGTTTTTTATTTTCCTTTCCAATATGCCATACATCCCATATATATATATATATATGAATGGTTTCTCTAGACCTGCTCAAACATCATCAAACAACACAATGTTAGTCAATAAATAAATCTAAAACAAACATTGCCCATGCAATTCATTCAAGTGCAAAGAACAAGAAATGAAGATGAAAAACCAAATAAAGCTATTAAATCTTGCTCAAAAACACTCAAACTAGCATCCCATGGGGGAATTGGTGCTTCTTTGATGTGGAAAGAAGCCCTTCCCAATTCCTTGATGAACTTTGATGAAGATTGTTGATGATTGTGCTCCTTTGATGAAAATTTGGCCATAACCTAGCTAAGATTGACAAAATGCTACGAAAACTTGGATGGAGATGAATGAACTTGCATAAATGTCTTTGCCTAAAGTTGTGCATCAACATGCCTAAGATTGTGGATCCAAAATCAATAGAAGAGCTCTCCATTTATAGGAGAGAAGGATAGGGAAATGAGAAATATGATGAATGTGGGATAAAAGAAAGGACCAATGGCAATGTGCCACTTGTCAACATGCTATTGAAGAGAGGTTGTTCAGATTTTGGTCATTGTGCAAATAAATGCAATTAGGTGGAAATTTGAAATTTGAAAGTTTGCTTGTGGAAGAGGAGTTAATGCCACTTGGCTCAAGAAAAATGACTTGTAAGAGACTTAAATGCCATGTTGGAGGACAAGTCCTTTTGGGAGGGAGATTTCAAAATGGAGGAATATTCCAATGAGATGCCCTTTTGAGTGAAAATAGAGGAATTTATAAATCAATTAAATTGATTTACATGTGCAAGTTGTAAAATCTAGAGGATTTGATGGATTAGAGTTAGAGTTAATTAGGATTTAATTAACTTAGGTGGAGATTAGTTGATTTGACATTTTGACTTAGATTTTTAGATTTATTTAAATCAAAATGAGAGGAATTTGAGAGATTAGATTTAATTAAATAAAGTTTGATTTATTTAATTAAAAGGGGTGATGTTAGGTTTAATCAAATAAGTGTGATTTATTTAATCAAAAGAGGGAATATGATTTAACTAAATAAAATGATTTATATAATTAAATGAGGAACATTAGGATTAAATAAAATTGATTTATTTAATCAAAGAGGAAAATTAGGGTTAATTAAATTAGGGTTATTTAATTAGAAGAGGACAATGATTTAATCAAATAAGATAATTTATTTAATTAAAAGAAGAATTATGATGAATTAATTAAATAAGGATTATTTAATTAACTAGTTAGTAAAGGGGTGATCAAGGAAGAACTAGTGTTAGTAAATCAGGATCAAATGCGTGATATCAATTAGGATAATTTTGGTGTCTACATTTTTCCCTTCTTTGAAGCAATGTACTTACTGCATTGGTTCAAAGAATAACTTCGCAAAGATCAAAATTTAAAATTTTTCTATTTTTTTTAGATGCCCCAGCAAAAATAAGTACGCTAGTACATTGCCCCTTCGAGATATTGAGCAAAATTTTTGATTTGAGGGTCGATCTAATGACAAAGAGGTTCAAGATGGATGCATTGGTGATGTTCTGGTCGACCGTCATGATACCATGTTAGCGTGGAGAGAAGAAAGAAGAAATGAGATGATGAAAAGAGGGTCCACCAAGTCCATGATCTACGAGACTTTATTAGAGATAATGATATGATGATGATGCTTTGGTTATCAAGAATTGGGATTTTAAAAGGGCTTACTTACCTTATGTTTGATAACAAGCCTAGGTATGATGCATCAAGGTATAAAGAACCAGGATGGCGTTGCACCTAGTGTGACAGATTTTGACTCGACAAACAGATAGGAGTACTCTTGTTCACACTCGACATACAAAACCTTATTTAAAATGTAGTTCAAATATTTCAAATATCTCAGACCAAAACATATAAAGGAAAGCCTTTTTATGTGGTCAACAAGACACCTAAAACACCTTCCCTACAAGCCAAAAAAAGTATGCATGACCAAGGTTATATTACAAGAACATCCAACAAACACAACAGATAAAAAGATAATGATCATTGCCCCATTCCTTTATCTCTAAATATTTTTGTTTAGACATCATCAAAAGGTCATTGGAATGAACACAATAAGATAAATCAAAAGACAAAGATCAAGTAAACAAACAAGCCAATGTTCTTCATACCGCTAGCCAAGACTAAACTACAATGATGCCTGATGTTGATGTCCATTGTAGGAAGGATTCATCCTAGGACATGATGTTATCAGATGATTTGGGATTGAATGGATGATGGGCCATTAATATCAAGAGTTGACCGACTTGTTTACCTACTGACCTAGACTTGAGATCCTTGACTATCGAGTTTTCACTTTTAACCTGCTAGACTTGTTTCTGACCATTTTGCCAAAGGGTGAAGGTGACGATCACTTATTATGAGTGAATTTTTATTGTGGGTGAATGCGAGATGTGACAGATGGATTTTTTTGGGTTTTATGAGATTTTATGATTTTTTTTGGATTTTGTGTCTCGGGGGCCGATCAAGGATTAGCCTTGCCTATGTTTAAGCTCATAGATGATGTAGTTCAGATACCATGTTTTTTTGACTTATTTTAAATTTTTTGACCTGTTTTGAGATTTTGATATGATTTGAATGTTTTTGGATTTTCGCATGATTTTGATGATTTGGATATGGATATGTTTGATGATACCAATGATCTGTTTTGGGATTTTGTTGAAAACCAAGCTAAGTTTGATTGATTTGATTGATGTATTGACGATGATAATATTGTTGAGGATATACAAAAATGCAAGGATAGTGTTAAGCAACACGAGGATTGGGAAGGATATCCAGAGATGATGATGGATTGATAGGATTTGATTGATCAAGATTTGGAAGCTCGATTTGGAACGAAATCTGTTTGAATGATTTTTTATTATATTGAAGCACACATTAGATGCAACTGATATTGACTATTTGGATTGATGTTTGATGAAAGATAAATTTTGATAAGGAATATCTTCTCATCAAAATATGCCATGGGTTTGTGATTTGGATTTTGGCTCACAAATTCTTAACCAATTTGATTTTACGTTTGCCAATGTTCGGATCACCACATAAGTTGGAGGATATAGATCAAGATTTATTCCTGAAGCAAGATGTAAATATCTATCCCTAGTATCTAGAAATGTATGGAATGCCATGGGTGGATGCTTGGATAGATGTATGGATGGATGGATATGGTAAGAATGCAAAGGATGCTAATGATTATCTTGTGATAAGATAACAAGTTCGAACAAAGGGTGCTTATTTGGATAATGCTTCAAGGCTTAGATAACATTGGGTAGGATAGGATCAATGAAAATGTCCCATGTCAAGATTCCTACAATAAGCTAGTGTAAAGTGTGTACCTAAGTTTGTCAAGATCAAGATAATTTGGAAGATGGATGAAGATGAATGAAAATGGATTGGATAAATGGTTCGTGGATGAATGGATTTTTTATGGATGAGATGGAAGGAATGTTGGATTTATTATGGATGGGATAAGATGATTCCAAATGAATTAGTGCACACAAATGATCAATTCTACACATGATGCATTTTTTCTAGGTTGTCATCATGGTACTTGCCCAAAGCGTTGTCCATGCAGTTCTCATTGGAGGATGATTTTTATCTTTACTATTTTCATGATTTTTTGATTTTTTGCTAAAAGATTTTAAGCTCATGCTGAACCACGTGGTATTGCTAATGTTGATACTTTTTTCACAATGTTGCATTGATATCCTGCTTGAAGAAGTTGTTTCTCTAAAATACATGCACTTGAATGCAACTTTTGAGAATTTTGTTCTGCTTTGCTGATTATCTTTGTGCACACATCGCAATAGAATGCCTTCTGAATTCTTATGATGAAGGGTTGCTGCCAATACATGGTCAATGTGAGAACTAGATATCATGCATGGAGGTGTGGATGGTGGAGTGTGTTTAGGAATAAAATATGGATTGGTTGACAGTTTGGAACCTTTGACTCTCCAAACTTGGGAAGATGAGCAATGATGGGTGGATACAAAAGTGTGCATAGAATTAGGACCAATTGTTTGATATACTTTGAACGTTGCTTGAGAAGGCTACTTTTTCCTTTTTGGATATCTTTGATGGATACTTTTCCCTTTTTTAATTTTTCCCCATAGTTTTTTTGACTAATGGAGTTTGATATGAATGATCTATCTTTGTATTCTTTGGTATCCACGTGTATTTGATTTGTCATTCATGCTTCACTACTTCTTTTTCTTTGATGATGTTCTTTGTGCTTTGATTGAAGTCTTTCTTTTGATGTTGGTCCCACTTCGTAGATGGGGTGATGGGTGGATGAAGATTCATGACATGGATGGTTGTATTATTGGCACTGGTTTCATCATAAGGATTCTTCGTGCTCCCTATGTTGATGTTTTCTTGAGATGAAGTTGCCCCTAGTATTATAGAGGTATCATTGATATTTTTAGATCCCTTAATTGTTGAATAACCAAGACCTTGATGCTTAGGATTTCCAATAATCTGCACTGGTTCTAGGATACCTGTTCATGTAGACCTAATCCTTTGCCTTGATAATTCATTTGTTCAAAATTTTTATTTGCAATAGGATATGATTTACCTTGGAAACGAGGTGCTAATCCTTCTATCCTTTGTCGTGGATCTTCAAAGGTGATAGCTTCTTCATTGATAAGATAGATTTCCCTAAAAAAGGTAAGTGATCCAAGTTTATGAGTCATAGGATCCTCCATAAGTGGGATAACTTCCTAATTCATATCTTTGTATTGATCTTGTGAAATATCAAATTTTAATGCTTCTTCAAGAGGTATTGATGATTCACCATCCACATAAAATTATTTCTCATGATTCATTTCATAGGATGTTTCTGATTCACAACTTCCGTGGAAGCCTTCTTCATGACCCATTTATGATGTGTCTCTAGATTTTTCTATACCTTGATCAGGTGTACAAATGTTAAGAGTAGGAGACTCTTGTTCCTTGGTAATGATATCAAGAGTATGATTATCTTGTCTTGAATGAAGATTATCTACACATCCATCCAAAGAAAGCATATTATTGGTGGGTGGAGGATTATGTGCTATATGGATATGATCATCATTTGCGACATCTTGTATAGACAGGAGAGTGTCCATTAGATCATTTTAGTATCTCGGAGATAAGAATTCTTAATCTTGAATGATTTTAGAACTGTTTTCAATATGCTTTGGATCAAGTTCTTAACATGGGTCAATTTTGAAGGATGGATTGCTTACAAAGGGTTCCTGGACATTGTCATTAGGCATGGGAAGTGGCTCAATATGTCTTGGGAAGGACCATTGCTAGACCTTGGTGGAAGATGTTGATTATTATTTGGAATACATTCTTGAGATATGTCCTCTAACTTGTTAGGTGATGTAGAGAAATTTTCAACATGATCATTGGTGGATGGATCTTGGATTATGTCAATAGGATCAAATAATGTTAACATGTCTTGAAATAGATCATTGTTTGAGGGGTTTTGATCATGAATAAAAAGTGACTCTTGATGTATGTTGATTTGATTGTTGGATGAGGTGGAAACATATTCAAGGTGCTCATTGATGGATAGATCTTGATCATTATTTTCAATAATTGTGGTGGATATATTGTCAATGTTTTTAACCATAAGATCTAATGATGTTAAAATTTCTTGGATTTGATCATTGTTGGGTATTGTTGGTGGATTTTGATCATGATTGAAAAGTGTCTCCTGATAAACGTTGATTTGATCGTTGGATGAGGTGGATACATCTTCAAGGTTCTCATTGATGGATAGTTGTGATTGATCTTGGATATGTGATGACAAATCTTTGAGATGGGGTGATTGGGTTTGTTGTTGATATTGTTGATCTTGATATCCAACCTCTTGACACTGGAGATATCGTTCTTGATGTGGTTGGAGAAAACTCAGTGTTTTGGTGACATGGTTCAACCAATGGAAGAGTGTATTGATTTTGGGATGGAGATGTCTCTTGGTGATATGAATCAATGAATTTTTTAAGTATAGCAATTTGATTTCACAAAATTTGTTCTTGATTTTGATCTTGAAATTCTTGATACAGTTGATTTGGTTGTTGAGAAAGAATATTTAGCATGTATACTTTTGGTGTTTGCACGGGATCATGGATAGATTGATCTTGAATAATTTTTTGATTAGGGATGATGTTTAGATTTGGCATTATTGGTTGACATTGAACATTGTTGTGGTTGGGAAACACATTGCTTTGATTTAGGTAACCTTGATTTTTCATGGTGTTACCTTGACTTGGATCAATACATGAAGTTGTTAACACATTGTTTGTACTTTGAACAACATTTGTATGATTCAAAAACATATCCATCCCAAAGTTCACCAAGTGTGGATTTGATATGTTCATGTTTGGTAAGCTTGTATTTGGTATAGTCACATTTGGCATTTATGGATTTGGTGGGATAATTTTGTTTGGAATAAGACTCATGTATTGATTGTTTGGTTGATATAATTGTAGGTTTTGAATTTGATTTAAATTTACCATAGGGAAAGGTGGTCCAAAATTTAGATTGGGAAAACTCACATTTGTTGTATCATTGAGTTTGTAGGAGATAATGATCCCATGTATGGATTGTATAAATGTGAGTTTTGGTAATCAATTGGTATTGTAAGGCCTTGATAGTTTGGTTGAATTGAATTATTCATGATGTATGAATCAAGTTTATATTCCATATTTTTCATGTGTTTTGACCTTGTTGCAAAAGTGAACCTCTAAGGTATTTAGGACCAATGATGAGATGAAGGATCTAGTGTCAAAATGTGAATGGTTTCTCTAGACCCTCTCAAACATCATCAAGCAACACAATGTTAGTCAATAAATAAATCTAAAACAAACATTCTCCATGCAATTCATTCAAGTGCAAAGAACAAGAAATGAAGATGAAAAACCAAATAAAGCTATTAAATCTTGCTCAAAAACACTCAAACCAACATCCCATGGGGGAATTGGTGCTTCTTTGATGTGGAAAGAATCCCTTTCCCAATTCCTTGTTGAACTTTGATGGAGATTGTTGATGATTGCGCTCCTTTGATGAAAATTTGGTCATAACTTGGCTAAGATTGACAAAATTCTATGAAAACTTGGATGAAGATGGATGAACTTAAATAAATGCCTTTGCCTAAAGTTGTGCATCAAAATGCCTAAGATTGTGGATCCAAAATCAATAGAAGAGCTCTCCATTTATATGAGAGAAGGATGGAGAAATGAGAAATAAGATGAATGCGAGATAAAAGAAAGGACCAATGGCAATGTGCCACTTATCAACATGCTATTGAGGAGAGGTTATGCATATTTTGGTCAATGTGCAAATAAATGCAATTAGGTGGAAATTTGAAATTTGAAAGTTTTCTTGTGGAAGAGGATGTGGAAGAGGAGTTAATGCCACTTGGCTCAAGAAAAAAAGACATGTAAGAGACTTAAATGCCATGTTGGAGGACAAGTCTTTTTGGGAGGGAGATTTCAAAATGGAGGAATATTCCAATGAGATGCCCTTTTGAGTGAAAATGGAGGAATTTATAAATCAATTAAATTGATTTACATGCACAAGTTGCAAAATCTGGAGGATTTGATGGATTAGAGTTAGAGTTAATTAGGATTTAATTAACTTAGGTGGAGATTAGTTGATTTGAAATTTTGACTTAGATTTTTAGATTTATTTAAATCAAAATGAGAGGAATTTGAGAGATTAGATTTAATTAAATAAAGTTTGATTTATTTAATTAAAAGGGGTGATGTTAGGTTTAATCAAATAAGAGTGATTTATTTAATCAAAAGAGGGAATACGATTTAACTAAATAAAATGAATTATTTAATTAAAAGAGGAACATTAGGATTAAATAAAATTGATTTATTTAATCAAAGAGAAAATTAGGGTTAATTAAATAAAGTGATTTATTTAATTAGAAGAGGACAATGAATTAATCAAACAATATAATTTATTTAATTAAAAGAAGAATTATGATGAATTAATCAAATTAGATAATTTATTTAATTAAAAGAAGAATTATGATGAATTAATTAAATAAGGATTATTTAATTAACTAGTTAGTAAAGGGATGATCAAGGAAGAACTAGTGTTAGTAAATCAGGATCAGGTGCGTGATATCAATCAAGATAATTTCGATGTCTACTATATATATATATGTATATGGGATGTATGGCACATTGGAAAGGAAAATAAAAATATGCAATAATAATATGTAATCTTAATTTTATATATATATAAAGTTGGACATATATAAACACACAATAATTTAATATATGATCTCTTAATTATTAATGTTTAAATAATGACATATGATAAATTTAATATGAAGAATATTTAGCAATAGTTATTAAAATCTATATAGCGATACATAATATATTTAATTAATATTAATAATAATAATTTATTATTAAATTATTATCATTCTAGTATAATTTATATTATCATTATATTATATATTATTAACAAATATATAATATAATCATAAATATATATTTATCATAGACTTTTAAATATAATATAATAATAAACTATATAATAACTAAACATTGTATTATATGATTATATATATAATATAATATAATATATAATCATCATATAATATACATTATACTTATATACTATATATTTATATAAGAAAATTAAAACATACATTTAATATCTTGACATGTCATCTTGGTAACTTGTTTTTGAATTTTACATATTAAATTAAAAATATAATATAAATATAATATATATTATATCATATTATATATTAAATAGATATAAATTTATATAATACAATATAAATATATAATATATAAGTATAATGCATAATATATAATAAATTATAAATTATATTATATTATATTTATAATACTTAAAATAAATATATATAATATATAATATATAAGATTATATATATGTATGTTGTATATTAATATAATATATACAATTTATATTTAATATTATATTAATGTATAATACTTATTAGGATATGGTAAAAATGGTATCTACATGCGAAAACAACAAGGAAAGGTAGGATGCGAAGGAGGGGGAAAGTTGTGAAAGATGGGAGAAGGGAACCAAAAGATTAAAGTAGGAGGTTGCACGTGACTTTGTTTATGAAAAGGAAGCATGTGAAAGACCAGTTGAACCTAGCAAACCTTGTGGAAGGAACTCAGTTGTATCGATTGATGTTTCAGAGGAGGTTGTGAAGGATAATGAACTCATTTGTGACTCGACCATCATTTGTAGGCTGATTGACCCTCACCTCTGTCGAGATCAACTTTTGTACTAGGCTGCTACAAATTGGAAAATACAACATGTCATCAAGTCCATCCCAAACAAAGTTTTCATAGTGGCATTTTTGTCTGTGGAAGAAAGGGAGGAGGTGCTACAAGGAAGATTATGGAAAATTGGTGACTCTCCATTGTATATGTAGAAATGGCAGCCTAGATTTAATCCGCATGAATTCGTTACATATTGTAAGCTTGTTTAGGTCAGGCTATATAATTTGTCGATGTAGTTCTAGTTTGAAGAATGTATTGAAAATATTGGTTGATCACTAGGGACATTAATTGATATAGACCTAGATCTCATAGAAAGTAATTCATATTTGCACGCTTGCCTACAAGTTGCTACCATAAAAATGGTACCCAAGAGAATTTAGCTCAGATCGTTAGATGAAGATTGGTCACAAGTAATTAAAGTGGAGGAGAATTTTTTTTTTGCCTAAATTGAAAGCAACACTTGATCATGCGACAACAAATTGCACAAGTAACAAAAATTGAATATCGATCCCTAGAAGGAAAGTGATTTTCCTCCCAAGAAAGACACTCAATCTCCCATGATCGGGAATGTGATGCATCATGGTAAGGAAGGGCTGAATGCAACTCCGTCAATGAAAGTGGCTTGTGATCATTAGGGGGAAATGGACTCTTCCAAGATCTAAAAAAATGAATTCCTCTCTGACTCTGGAGGAAACTATCAATTTCCTTGAGGTGCACACAAACAAGAAGGAAACGATAGAGCCTAAAGATGAAAGTAATGTTGTCAACACATTATACACAGAAGCCGTAGACTCTAGCTTAGGCCTTGACACATACAAAGAAGCTGAATATGATGAATTAGGGCTCATTGATCCACAAAGCATCTTCCAAAAACTATCCAAGTTATTGAAGTGTGACATTGGGGTAGACAAGAAGAGGCTTGGAGGAAACCTTTCAAACAAATCAAAGAAGAGTCGGCAAAAAGGAGAAATGAATCACCATTATAAATTGTTTTTAACATGTACTAAGGGAGGAAGCCCCTCCCTTAGGAAGGAATGAAGATCTCAACTTGGAATATTAGGGGCTTAAATGCCCCTAACAAATGGTACTTAATTAAGTGTCAAATTGAAAATAGTATGGCAAGCATTGCGCTCCTCTAAGAAATCAAATTGGAGGGCAATAATTGTAGAATTTTTTCGTCATTGGATTATTGATGGGGTGAGATTTTTGTATGTGCTAATGGCATATCTAGTGGCTCGAGGGTGATGTGGTGTAGATGTAATGCGATTGTTAGTCTAGTAAAGGATGGATCCATTTGGATGTCCCTCCAAGTATGTAGTTTAAAAATGAACTTGATATTCATACTGGTCAATGTCTATGGACCAATAAAAAATTAAGAGAAAATTGAACTTTGGGAGGTATTGAAAAAGTGATTGAGGATAAAAAAGGTAGAAAGTTATTGCTTGGTGGCGACTTTAATGCCATTTTAAGGATGGATGAAAAAAGTGGTGGCTTGGGAGTTGAGTCTTTGGCTTCCAATTTTTTTTGTTACTTTGTTGAATCTATAAGAATGAATGAGGTACAAATCAATAATGGAAAATTTACTTGGAATAATAAGCAGACGGGCTTCACCAATATCACATAGAAACTTGAAAAATTCTTTTATAATGATTCATGGCTTGCAATTTTCTCTTTCAGCTTGCATCCTCCTAGTTTCAAGCTCCAATCACTTCCTATTGGAGCTAAGTATCACAATGGACAATGGGCCTGTGTGAAAATTGTTTAAATTTGAAAGGATGTGGTTGAGATAGATGGATTAGGTACTGTTGATAGAAGAGTGGTGGTCTTCTTCTCCAAGACACATTAGGACAAAAAGTTACAAGTTCACATGTGTAAGCTACAATTTGTAAAAGATAAATTGAAGGAATGGAATAAGCATTCATTTGGTAACATATTCATGGAGAAGACAAGAATAGAAAAAAGAGTTAGAGGATCTCAATGAATAGGTAATTAGCAATGGGATGTATAAGGCAGATTTTTTAAAAGAAAATTAGTTGTGGCTGAGCATAGGTCATTGATAGAAGAGTGGTGGTCTTCTTCTCCAGCACATGTCAGGACAAAAAGTTACAAGTTCATGTGTAAGCTACAATTTGTAAGAGATAAATTGAAGAAATGGAATAAGCATTCATTTCCAGTAACATATTCATGAAGAAGACAAGAATAGAAAAAGAGTTAGAGGAGATGAATGAGTAGGTAATTAGCAATGGGATGTATGAGGTAGATTTTATAAAAGAAAATTAGTTGCTAGCTAAGCATATAGAAATACTGGCTAGGGAGGAAGAATTATGGAAATCCAAATCTCGGGAAACCTAGTTGGAAGAGGGTGATCGTAACACTATTTTTTTTCCATAATTCCACTAAAATTAGGAAGATGCATAGTAAAATTATTGTGATTAAGGATGAGGGTGGGTATCCTTTCATTGAACTGGAAGATGTAAAGAGTTGAGGCTAATTATTATCGTCGCCTCCTCACCCCAAAGGATGATTAAGAATAGCTCGACATAAATGAGGTAACCAATTGTATTTCTAAGCTAATAACGAATGAGTAGAATGTTTCCCTCAACACACCTTTCATTGAGTAAGAAATTTAAAAAGAAATGTTTGATTTGCAACCAGATAAAGCTCTTGAACCTAATGGGTTCTTGATACTATTTTACCAAAAATGCTAGTATTTCTTGGGTAAGGATATTTGGGAAATTGTTGAAGATTTTAAGAAGCACAAAATTTTCATCGAAGAGATGAAAAATACAATGATTGCATTGGTACCCAAAAAGGAAGATTTCAAAACTCTCACTATGCAGCACAATTTATAAGATCATTACCAAAGCATTGGCTGCAAGACTGAAGCGACCACTAGTACAAAAACAATTATGCTCATTTGACATCTTTTCTGCCATGTGTTGGGCGTGCCAAACAATTATGCTCATTTGATTATGATAGATGGACTTATGTGTGAGATACTCATGTTTTGATGATGTTACTTTGTGGGTTATATTGATGATGTGATGCTTAGATACTGTACTTTATTTGATTTGGGTGAAGGAGATGAGGTGGCATCGCTCATCCATGAGCGCCCTGCCTCACCATAACTCTCCTTCACAATGTGTTGATTATGAGTTATATATATATGTTGTTCGACGTTTTGTGTTATGCAAGAATGCAGGTACTGGATGTCGACTCCACCTGCATTGTTGGGTCTCAGCGCATCCTATCTACCCAATGGTTTGATGTGGTTAGGGAGTTGGTAAGAAAGTACCTCCACCTATGTCAGTAGTTGGTTCGGGGATTTTTCTGGTCATGTCCATTTTGCGTTTGTGTGGGTATGGTTTTTAATTAATCATTTTATCTCATGAGTTTTACAAGTATATTTATGGCTTGGTCTAGTATTTTATGCTTTAATTAAATGTTATTTCATGATGCAAAATATTAAAGTTATTAGATATCCAATGTGGCTTATGATATTTATACTTTGGAAAAATAATGAGCACATTAGCAAGTTATTATTATTTTATAATGTGAAGTGATTCTCTAAATTAAATTAATAAAATTAAATAACATTGTTAAATAAATTATTATGGTTTAATTTTGAAACGAAATTAAGTTAGGGAAACATTATCATATTTACCTTTGTTTAAAAAGTGATTTTTTTAATAAAATAAACTTTAACTTAAAATATTAATAAAGTGGGATATGGCTAAAATTATTAGTAGTTAATTGTTAAATTGTTAAAAGTGAATTTATTTAATTAAGATATAAAGTATTTAAAAAGGCATTTATTGTGTAAATTTAAAATTGGAAGATTCTCTTCCAAATTTGGGAAGTGACATAATTTCTGTGTTAAGTGGATTTTTTGCATGGGAAGTTGCCTAAAATTCTATGACAACTCCTGATTGGATTTTTTGGAAAAAGATATATTTCCAATTGTTGTTTTTTCGAAAAAGCAAGTAGGAAGAAAATGGAAAAATGGGGGAAATGTTTGCAACTCAATTTTTTGTTGAAAATTTATAGTGGGATAATTAATGCTTGAAGTTTCTCGTCGATTCGATCAAGGAAATTCAAATTTGGTTTTTCTTTGGGGTTTTGATTGAATCCGTTGTTGTAGGTGTTTGTATCTATGGCTTTGAAGATTTCTCTTTGGCTGGATTTGTGCAACTCATCCTCAAATCGAGGCTGCGTTGAACTCCGAGTAATTCAACTTCTTATTAGATCTTTGTAAATTTATTTTTTATGAAAGAGGAAAAAGAAATAATGTTTAACATATTTAAATTCCCTTTTCTGTATAAATTTTTTTTACCGGTTCATGGATTTGCCTCTTTCTTCTCTGTATCCATTTCAAAAATTTGTTGATCTCGTTTCAGTTTGTAATTCTTGGAAATCCCTCTCTCATCTGGAAATCTCTTTTGTTGATAATCCTCTTGCCTCTGAGATTCATTTCCCAAATTTGTTGTTCTAGAAATTCGTTCAATCCCCTCTGTTATGCTATAATTGCTTTCTTTGAATCTAGTTGAGTAAAATATAAATACATATATATTTACATATATATATATCATTTAATTTTTTGTTTGAGCCTCTATGTTAAATGGTGCCATACGATGAAGGTTTGGAGGGTTGGGCGAATATTCACAGCCTCTTTATGCATGTTGGGGGTGGGGAATAACCCCCACTGCTCCCCCCATACATGAAGGGTGCACTGCCGATGGTAGTGCCCTCCACGAATGCATGGAGGGAGCACTACCAAAGGCAGTGCTACCCCCATCTTGGGGAAGAGTGGCCGACTATGTGAACAGTTTGGTACCCCCATAGACTCCTTTCGCAGCCTTTCAAGACTTAATAAGTTTTGATTTTTTATTTGATGAGGTTTGATTTATTTTATTCAGATTCAATTATATATATATATGTATGAATATGAATGTTTTAGTTTGACAGTTTTAAAATAGTAATGTGGAAATTTAAATTTATATATGTAAGTGTATATTCATTCTATGAATTTGCAATACTCAGTTTATTATTGTAGCAACAACATTAGATGAATTAATTTATATTGATTAGCTTTATATATATATATGCATGTATATGTATATATGTATGTGTATATATATTTGCTGTGGAATAAGGTATTTGGTTACTGTTATGTTTTCAATTTCAGTTGCATCAGATAAATTAATATATGTATTTATTTCAGTATTTATATACACATATGTATATATGTATATATATATTTAAAATAAAAATAAAAAATAAAAAATAAAAAAAATATATATATATGCATTTAATGTATATGATGGAAATGGGTAGAAGTATTTGGAAAAGAAAGAAAAATAAATGTAAATCACTCTCTGGATAAATTTTATAATTAATGAGAAAAATATAATTGATTTAAAAATCTGTTGAAAATGATTTCCTTTATTTTGTTTTAAATGACAAGAGAAATAATTGTATTTTAATATTGCTGTAGAAATTGGTTTTCCTTATTTTTTTTTTCAGTTTGAGAGTACTTTGCAAATACCAGATTAATTATAAAAAAATTTAGTAGCTCAAACTGATTTTTGAACTTAGTTAAATAATAATTTAATTTGCTTTTTTTTTGTAACTGATTTTCTTAAATTAAAAATTTGATTTCTTTTATTTAGGAAAATCAGAATTTAGATATTGCTGTTTGGAAAAGAATTAAAATCAGGAAATATAATACAGTTGAAAAATTTGCATTAGTAAATAATATATATATATATATATATTGGGTTTGATAGATTAAGTTAGTAATGTTAATTTTAAAAGTATATTTTATTATGTTTATTTAATCATGAAATTATCGTTGTTGCTCTTCAAATTAGTTTTTAGCAAATTTATAGACTTAGTTATTTAATTTGCGAATAATTGAATTGTAGGAAGATATTTAATTAAATTAAATATTGGGTTTTGATTAAATTAAAATCTTAGTGAATTTTCTTATCTTATTTTAAATTGATGAAAACGATAATTTAATGGAGACTTAGATGATTTATTTAATTAAATGTCTGATAGTTAATGTTGTAGTGTTATTAAATTAATTATGGTTTTTTAGTATGTCTTGTATGGAATAGTGTTATCTCCAAAGATTAGGGAATATGTGTATTTGTTTCTATGGTAGCATTTATGTGGTTCATGTTGTTACCATGTGGAAGTTAGTGGGAGGTACCTTGTTGTGGTTCTGATTCTTTGCTTTGGGCATTGTGGTACTCGTCTCTTGGTTTTGGTTTTAGGGCAACTATAGGGGAGAGTGTCTCTTCTCGGGGCTAGTGTACAAGTGGTCACCCGTGGTAGATTTTCCTTAATCAAGTGAAAACCTAATTAATTTACTTAGTGGGTTGGGTTAGTTATCACATAACAAGATAAAAATAGACACCTCACCCCTGCCGTTAGCGCTCCCTAAGGCTAAGGATGGGTGGGAAGACCTGGTTGGTAAGGTCACTACCTTGTCTTCAAGAAAGGTAGTTGGCTCCACATGAGTCACCCTATGGGGCGACACCTTGAAACATGATGTTTGGTTAACCATAGATGGAGGTGGCTCCTAGATTATAGGTAGTCTGGTGAATCCATGAAGGCCATGCGATAACACTCTCCCATTGCACCCTTTGTTTCCCTTGTTCTCTTATACCTTTGGAGTTGTGTTAGTTGTTTATTTTACTATGATGTTTATGTTGTTTCATGGGCTAGAGTCTTGTGACATGTGTCCTTTATGTTTGAGTTTATGGCCGAGGGTTCTTTCTTATTGACTCCTTGCACGGGGGGTGTTCCTTCGGGTTCACACTATTGGGTGGAAACGTGCAATGCACCCATTGGGTCCCTAGTTGTGATCGAGGCGTGGATGCAGTTGCAGTGATCTCGGAGCTCATACAAAGAAGACTGTTCCTTGAAGAATTCTCTTT
Source organism: Sequoiadendron giganteum (assembly GCA_007115665.2). NCBI lineage: Eukaryota > Viridiplantae > Streptophyta > Pinopsida > Cupressales > Cupressaceae > Sequoiadendron > Sequoiadendron giganteum. The sequence continues at coordinate 333,204,420 of CM021104.1, read as the reverse complement.
CATTAATGTACTTTTATAATTTGATTTTACCCTTCCTAATGTTATAAGGGAAGTGGCCTTGTAATGTAGCTTGGAATTTTATATTGTGTTGTATCTGTGGAAATATATTCCACATTTGTAATTTGAACTTTGAAGTTGAATGTAACACTATGTGATTTATGTTTATGAGATTATATCTTATTCTTGATATACTTTTATCATGTTCATTCTAGTTTCTTTATTCCGGTTTTGTTGTATCACATATTGTTTATTGTTGGGTTCGTTTAAGTAACACACCATGCACCCCATAGGATTAGATTAGTGATTTATGTTATATTTATGTTGTATAAATGTTTAATGTTGCAATGTGTTATTGTTACTTTAAAAAATAAATTATTTTGTATTTTTTGTAGTTGTCCAATGGGGTTTGCATGGCAGGGCGTTACAATGACCAAATTTATGACTAAACCAATTTTAGTCATTTATTGGTTGTTTTGATTGATTGATTTGGTAGTATATTTAGTCATTAATTTAGTCATTGATTTAGTCATATATTTAGTCATATTATTCACTGAGCTTGGTCATGTGACCATTATAGTTTATTGCCAGTCATTTATTTAGTCATTTGATCAATTTGGTCATATTTATTCACCAATTTTTGTATTCACTATTTTTTGTCAACTAGTAGTATATTTATCCATTTGATCAATTTGGTCATATATTTAGTCATATTTATTCACTGATTTGTGTCAGCTAGTAGTATATTTAGTCATATTTATTCATTGATTTGTGTCAACTGGTAGTATATTTAGTCATATTTGAGGATTTAAATATAAAACACAAAAATACACATCATGAATCATCAGTTGCACACAATAAGACAACCATTGAGAAGGAAAAATTGATGAGCTTTATTAATAAAAGAAATGTGTTCTAGTTATAGCTTAGAAATAGAGTATTACAATTTTTATTTTCAGTCACAAGACTAAAAATCTTAGTTACAATATTGCACATAAATGACCGCAAGAAAGAAACTTCTCTAATTTTTTTTTGCAATGATGAAAACACATGCTTGAAGCCCTTTAATGTTGTAGAATAGAAGAATAAAGAATCATTTATTTGCCACCATAGTGAATCCATTCTTTTGTCCTCCTCAATTCTGGGTGCATTCACATTGCCATCAAGATGACTTTCTCCTTTCTCCTTGATGTAACTTATAAGTTCTCCAATAGGTAGTGAGCTGTTTATAATTTTTGCAATGTTATATAATGTCTTGTAAAAATTTGTATATGAATCAATGCCTCTAAATTTGATTGTAGCAATATCACATGCTAAAGCTGCTTCTTCCTTAGTTGCTGCCAAATTGAAAGAGCCAATGAGTTCACCACAACTATTAGGTGGTTTACTTAATGGATAAATCTCTTTTATAAGCAAAATATATATAGTAGATCTGTTCATGTTCAGTGTACTCACTGTATGTTCCTAGATATACATCTTTGTTTCTATTAATTCTTCCAATTCTAGCCTGCCATTTTTGTTTTTGATGGTGTTTGCAATATGTTATAGATTTTACCATTAGAGTACAACTTTCCTACAAATGTTTATTGAATATCCATTTCTATAGTCAGATCAAGATCTCAAAATTCTAAATAAAACTATCAATTTAAATATAGAACTTGTTACTCCATGGTACATTGATGCGCGTAAAGTAAATTCACTACTCCTCCTATATCAATAGAAGATTATATGTTAGTACCATACATGAAAGTAATCCAATGCAATTTCTTACTCAAACTAAATCTAAAACGCTGTCATAGACCTTATGCTGACCCTGCTATGTATAAATTTTTTGATGGGTCATTTGAATATGAATAAATTCAAGCTAGGGAAACTCTTCACGTATTTAAAATTTTAAGCTTTCTATACCATTGTACCCTTTCTTATTCTAATAGAAATGCATATATGTACTATTAGTTTCAGAAACAAAAGCTCCACTACCATAATTTTAATCTAAAAGACTTCAATGGAAATAATTCTAATACCTTTTGAGATAATTAATATAGTCTATGGTGGTCATCTATTTCATGACTTCAATCTCTTCTTTGTATTCATTTATCTACATAAAAAATTCATTTTAATATTATTATGCAAAGGTAGATGTGTACGTAATCTATAATAATAAACAGTGTTATATGTAATACCCAATGTAAAATTCTTACAAGAAAATTTATTGTGCTTTTGTCACCCCAATACTTGTGAGTAGCCTTATCATAAGCTCTTTCTGGTTTCGATTCAATGTCATAGCCACCTACTATTTTACCAAAAATGCTAGTATTTCTTGGGTAAGGATATTTGGGAAATTGTTGAAGATTTTAAGAAGCACAAAATTTTCATCGAAGAGATGAAAAATACAATGATTGCATTGGTACCCAAAAAGGAAGATTTCAAAACTCTCACTATGCAGCACAATTTATAAGATCATTACCAAAGCATTGGCTGCAAGACTGAAGCGACCACTAGTACAAAAACAATAATATATGATTAAAAAAACTACTAAAAACTACTTATAAATGACTAAAATTGGTCACGTGACCATTAGTAGTTTATTGCTAGTCATTTATAATGCGACTGTAGTGCCTCTCATGTTTTGATACTCTGTTACTGCTTTGGGGTGTGTGTGTTTGCTTCAGTCTGATTTCTGGTTATGTTCTGGTGCATATGTGATACTCTGTTTGACATCTTTTCTACCATGTTTTGGGCGTGGTAGACAGTTATGCTCATTTGATTATGATAGATGGACTTATGTGTGAGATACTCATGTTATGATGATATTACTTTGTGGGTTATATTGATGATGTGATGCTTAGATACTGTACTATCTTTGATTTGGGTGAAGGAAATAGGGTGGCATCGCTCATCCATGAGTGCCTTGCCTCACCGTAACTCTCCTTCACAATGTGTTGATTATGAGTTATATATATATGTTGTTCAACATTTTGTGTTATGCAGGAATGCAGGTACCAGATTCCGACTCCACCCGCATTGTCGGGTTTGAGCGCATCTTATCTACCCAATGGTTTGATGTGGTTAGGGAGTTGGTAAGAAAATACCCCTTCCTGTGTCAGTAGTTGGTTCAAGGATTGTTCTGGTTGTGTCCATTCTGCGTTCATGTGGGTATGGTTTTTAATTAATCATTTTATCTCATGAGTTTTACAAGTATATTTATGGCTTGGTCTAGTGTTTTATGCTTTAATTAAATATTATTTTATGATGCAAAATATTAAAGTTATTAGATATCCAATATGGCTTATGATATTTATAATTTGGAAAAATAATGAGCACATTAGCACATTATTGTTATTTTTATAATGTGAAGTGATTCTCTAAATTAAATTAATAAAATTAAATAACATTGTTTTTGAAATGTTAAGCAACATTTTCAGGGCGCCGTACCCTTCACATCAAGCCACAAGGGCCAAAAAAGAGCAAGTCTAAAAAGAAAACATTAAGAAAACAAAAACCAGAGACAACACATAGGCAACACAAAGACCACAGAGAGACAGGCGAAAGACAAGACACCGACACATGCAGCAACTAATTGGCTTTATCCCAGTTTTTGAGCAGGAGGTCCACAACCTCATCACCCACCCAGTCTTTATTCTCCTGACTGTTATTTCCCTCCAGCTCCTCCTTAATACCATTAGACAGGGTGCTAGTGACAAAATTGCCCAACTTCATGGTGAAGCTGGTCAACCCACAAAACCTTTTGTCAACCATGTCCATTCTCTTCTCCAAATCACAGGGCTCCTCCCCAATGTCCATGGTCCTCGGGACCTCACCAGGCTCTTCAACCAATGGATGTGGAGAGTGAGAGGCAAAGCCAACTTTAGGATCCTTGGTGTCCTCGGGAGTAAATTGGGGCCCCTCCCCAATCTCGTCCTCATCATCTTCAGTTTCCTCTTCCTTGTACCGTTTGTTGTCAGATTGCTCCTCCTTCGAATCCTCAATAATCAACCTCTTTTTGTTGTTCTTTGCAAGCCTCTCAGATCTCCTTCTGGAATTTTCCCCACCAGTCATCTCAGTAGTACCCACAACAATGTCTCCTCTAGAGTCTTTCCTTATTATGTTCCTGCCCTTTCCTTCCCTTTTTTAGCAGTAGTGGCCTTGTGGGCCGAATCTGCTAGAGTGGATTTGAATTCACAGAGATCCTCCACTGCGCTAGCATGAGCCTTACCCAAACCACCCTTAAGTTTCTTGGTGGTTATCTTGGCTTTGGGATTCCCCACAGTGCCTATATTGGATTTCTAGGGAAGGATTTTGGACTCGGTCGGGGAAATATTCACAATCGACAGGGGTTCAATATCCTTAATGCGAATAGTCATAATAGCTTTAGGGGGAAAGAGGGCTAGGTGGAAGTGATAAAGTCTCAGAATGAGCCCTTGATGGAGCGGGAGCGGCGAGAGATCACTGGGGTTAATGCTGGCAGACTCTTTGCATTTTTTGACCAAGTTTTCCAAATCCATTAGAAGAAAGAACAAAAAACTAAGCAACATCTTGTGTCTTAGATGATTTAATAGGGGGAAGTGATAAAAAAATAGGTTTTAAACCTACCTTCCAAGGTGACGTACTTCATCAGCGCCAAGCACACCTAATCCCAGGGCTTCGGGAGGGCTTCTCTCTCAAACCCTGACTGGTTCCGCACCGGGGCCTCATCACCTTCGAAAAAAGCTTTCGAGCTTTCGTGATCTGGTTTCTTGGTGTTTTTGGGGTATTTTTTCCCCATACACTGTAAACCCGTGGCTTGCGCTATGATTTCCTCACTGATTTCAAATGAAATTCCTCCGATTGAGACCCTACAATCCTTCCAAGAGTTGGAAAATTGGCCCGACAAGTTAGGGTCATGGCCGACCAAAATCTCCATAAGTGGAGCAATACCACCTTCCACACAAATGTGCCAAACTAAAGGATTATTCCAAAACTCATCGCTGCTATCCGACTCAGTCCTCACCCACTCCCCACCCATTTTTCTAACCTACATAGGAAGCCCAAGAGTTTACAAGAAATACCAAATGAAGATGCCACAGATAATTACCACAATGTATTCATTTTGGCAAGGTATACAACAAAGGTTAATTATGCTAGCGTACTGGTCGCATGCACGGAAGGGAAAATCACCACAGGGTGACTTGACAATGAAATTAATGAGGATCCTGGGGTGATTGCAGCCAGCAAGGTAGGAAATGGTGGGCATGTAGGGTTCCTTCTTCTTGGAGAAAATGTGCATAAAACGAGGCAGATTGGCCATATGACTAAAAATAGAAACCATCCTAAAGGTGCCATTGGAGACAAACACTAAACTAGCTAGCTCAAAGACATTAGAAGGAGGCAAAATTTCATAATTTGGAGTCAAATCATTATAAAAACTCTCACACAAACTGATGCAAGGATGAGATAAAATGAGATATCTCACGATCCCCAAGATAAGAGATCGCATGGTACAACTCCTTAGATTCATTGAAGTCACGTCCTTCCATATTTCCTTCATCAAGCCATCAATCTTATTCGTGTTACCATCCTTCAAATTTAAACCCTGCCACCATTCCGTCACCTTAGTACACGAACCCATCCACCAGGTCCAAAGGACACACAGGTGGAACCTCCAAACTGTGCCCCACACATGAACATCTCTAAGCCTGTAGTGAATAAAAAAATTAGAGTCCCTCCACCTGCACACCATCTCAGTGTTGACACTCATCCACCAAACCCCCAATAAAATCAGGTGGACCCCCCATTTAGCTCCCATCATCCAAAGATTTAAAGTCATTGCAAAACTTGGCTGCTTTGTTCCCTCGCGATGATAGCTTGAATTTTGAGTGGTAAACTTTCCATTTTCCTCCAACATTTAGCAAAATCCCATCCAGAGCCAAGATTAGCCAAGGCATCCGCCACTTGATTGCCTTCTCTAAAAATATGTGTCACCTTTGTATCCCTAAATTTGGATAAAATGAACCTGCCATCCAACAATATATCCTTAGTATTCCAACCAATTAGTCTGTCTTTATTCACAACACCCGTAATAGAATTGGAGTCTCCTTCTATGTGGAGATTAGCAATCCCCAAAGAGACATCAATTTTGAGGCCCATTAGCAGCGCACTTGCTTCCATCACTATTGAAGACTGGAACCCAATACCTCCAACAAAACCTACCACTAGAGTCCCCTCGGGATCTCTAATCACTCCACCAATACTTGCCCTGCCTGGGTTGCCCTTAGCAACCCCATCAAAGTTGAATTTAATCCAACCTCTATCCGGAGGTTCCCATTTTGTATTTTTCCTAGCTAAGAGTTTCAAATTGTTAAAAGAGTTAGCCTCTAAACCCAGATGCCACTCCTTGGCCATTCTTATTTCAAAATCCAATAGCCCCGTCTCTGGGAGTTTCCCATTAAAGAGAGAGATATTCTCCTCAATGAGCTGAGCACCAATGTCAAAAATATCCTTAGGGCTCCTCTCAACATTCCTGAAAACCTTGTTATTTCTCTCCTTCCACAAATACCAACCCAAAATAGGAGGGACCTGATTCCAAATTTCACCAGGTAGAGGGTGGGAATAGGGAGAATGAACGATAAGAGATCCTTGCTCATAACGCAAGGGACATCAAGTTTCTCAAATGCCAGCCCCTAGACTTTGGTAGCAAACGGGTAGTGTAACAACAGGTGACTGACAGTTTCCTCCCCATTCTTACAAAGAAAACATCTATTGGGAATACAAAAACCCCGTTCCCTTAAATTTTCTTGGGTAAGAATCCTGTTATGACAGGTCGTCCACCAGAAGAAATTAATTTTAGGGATCACGTGGCGATTCCAAATCTTCTTCCAGGGTTCCTCAGCAGAATTTTGGTTTGTTAGCAGTTTGTAAGCTGATCGAATAGAGAGATCCCCTTGTTTGTCAAAGGTCCAAAAAAAATCATCCTCTCTGTCATAAGATGGAAACTTGGTGCTAGAGAGAATCACTTGAAGGGACCGAGCTAGACAACAAATGTCTTGAGACTGGGGGTAGCAGAGGATAAGGTCTCTCCAAATCCTAGCTCGAGGGGGTCCAGAAACATAATCACTGATCTAGATGCCAAATAATCTCTGGGCTGGACCCATCAAAGCCCTAAAGTCAGAGCAAGCCAAAGGGGTGTCAATTAGCCAAGTAACTTCCCAAAATCTGATTCTATTCCCATTGCCCATTTTCCATTTAATCCCTTTCCTTAACTGTCCTTGTGTGTTGCAAATGCTCCTCCAGACTACTGAGCCCTGGGGGTGAGACTCCGAAAGACAATTGATCAAAGGCCTATCCTGAAGATATTTGGAATTAAATAACACTGTTAAATAAATTATTATGGTTTAATTTTGAAAAGAAATTAAGTTAGGGAAACATTATCATATTTTCCTTTGTTTAAAGAGTGATTTTTTTTATAAAATAAACATTAACTTAAAATATTAATAAAGTGGGATATGGCTAAAATTATTATTAGTTAATTGTTAAATTGTTAAAAGTGAATTTATTTAATTAAGATATAAAGTATTTAAAAAGGCATTTATTGCGTAAATTTAAAATTGGAAGATTCTCTTCCAAATTTGAGAAGTGACATAATTTATATGTTAAGTGGATTTTTTGCATGGGAAGTTGCTGGAAATTCTATGACAACTCCTGATTGGATTTTCTGGAAAAAGATATATTTCCAATTGTTGCTTTTTCAAAAAAGCAAGTGGGAAGAAAATGGAAAAATGCAGGAAATGTCTGCAACTCAATTTTTTTTTGTTGAAAATTTACAGTGTGATAATTAATTTTTGAAGTTTTTCATTGATTCGATCAAGGAAATTCAAATTTGGTTTTGCATCGGGGTTTTGATTGAATCTGTTGTTGTGGGTGTTCATATTTCTGGTTTTGAAGATTTCTCTTTGGCTGGATTTGCGCAACTCATCCTCAAATCGAGCTTGCGTTGGACTCTGGGTAATTTGAATTCTTATTAGATCTCTGTAAATTTATTTTTTATGAAAGAGGAAAAAGAAATAATGTTTAACATATTTAAATTCCCTTTTCTTTGTAAAATTGTTTTACCTGTTCATGGATTTCCCTCTTAGCTCTCTGTATCCATTTCAATTTTTTTTTGATCTCATTTCTCAGTTTGTAATTCCTAGAAACCCCTCTCTTGTCTGAAAATCTCTTTTGTTGATAATCCTCTTGCCTCTGAGATTTTATTTTCCCCAATTTGTTGTTCTGGAAATTCATGCAATCCCCTTGTTCTGCTGCAATTGCTTTCTCTGAATCTGGTTGAGTAAAATATAAATACATATATATATATCATTTAATATTTTTTTTGAGCCTCTGTGTTAAATGACACCGTATGGTGAAGGTTTGGAGGGTTGGGCGAATATTCATAGCCTCTTTATGCATGTTGGGGGTGGGAAGTAACCCCCACCACTCTCCCCATTCATGGAGGGAGCGCTACCGATGACAACACCCTCCACGAATGCATGGAGGGAGTGCTGCCAAAGGAAATGCTACCCCCATCTCGGGGAAGGGTGGCTAGCTATGTGAACAGTCCGGTGCCCCCATAAAATCCTTTTGCAGCCTTTCAAAACTTAATAAGTTTTGATTTTTTATTTGATGAGGTTCAATTTGTTTTATTTAGATTCAATTATATATATATGAATATGAATGTTTTAGTTTTGTAGTTTTAAAATAGTAATGTGTAAATTTAAATTTATATATGTAAGTGTATATTCATTTTCTGAATTTGCAATACTCATAGTAGCAACATTAGATGAATTAATTTATATTGATCAATTTTATATATATATATATATATATATATATATATATGCATATATATGTATATATGTATGTGTATATATATTTGCTATGGAATAAGGTATTTGGTTACTGTTATGTTTTCAATTTCAGTTGCATAAGATAATTTAATATATGTATTTATATCAGTATTTATATACACATATGTATATATGTATATATATACTTAAAAATATATATATATATATATATATATATATATATATATATATATATATATATATATATATATATATATATACATATAATGTCTAGGCTGGAAATGGGTATAAGTATTTGGAAAATAAATAAAAATAAATGTAAATCACTCTCTTGATAAATTTTATAATTAATGAGAAAAATATAATTGATTTAAAAATCTGTCTGAAAATGATTTCCTTTATTATGTTTTAAATGATAGAGAAATAATTGCATTTTAATATTGCTGTAGAAATTGGTTTTCCTTATTTTTTTTTAGTTTGACAGCACTCTAGAAATACTAGATTAATTATAAAAAATATTTAGTAGCTCAAACTAATTTTTGAAATTAGTTAACTAATAGACTTAATCTTTTTTTTTTTTTGTAACTGATTTTCTTAAATTAAAATTTAGATTTCTTTTATTTAGGAAAACCAGAATTTAGATATTGCTATGTAGAAAAGAATTAAAATTAGGAAATATAATAGAATTGAAAAATTTGCATTAGTAAATTATATATATATATTGGGTTTGATAAATTAAGTTAGTAAAGTATATTTAATTATGTTTATTAAATCATGAAATTACTAGTTATTTAATTTGCGAATAATTGAATTTTAGGAAGATATTTAATTAAATTAAATATTGGGTTTTTGATTAAATTGAAATCTTAGTGAATTTTCTTATCTTATTTTAAATTGATGAAAATGATAATTTAATGGAGACTTAGATGATTTATTTAATAAAATGTCTGATAGTTAATGTTGTAGTGTTATTAAATTAAATGTGGTTTTTTAGTATGTCTTGTATGGAATAGTGTTATCTCCAGAGGTTAGGGAATATGTGTATGTGTTTCTATGGTTGCATTTATGTGGTTCATGTTGTTACCATGTGGGAGTTAGTGGGAGGTACCCTATTGTGGTTCCGATTCTTTAATTTGGGCATTGTGGTACCCATCTCTTGGTTTTGGTTTTAGGGCAACCATAGGGGAGAGTGGCTCTTCTCAGGGCTAGTGAACAAGTGGTCATCCAGGTAGATTTTCCTTAATCAAGTGAAAACCTAATTAATTTACTTAGTGGGCTGGGTTAGTTATCACATAAAAAGATACAAATAGACACCTCACCCCTACTGTTAGCACTCCCTAAGGCTAAGGATGGGTGGGAAGACCTGGTCGGTAAGGTCACTACCTTGTCTTCACGAAAGGTAGTTGGCTCCGAATGAGTCACCCTATGGGGTGACACCTTGAAACAAAATGTCTTGTTAACCATAGATGGAGGTGACTCCTAGACTATAGGTAGTCTGGTGAATCCATGACGGCCATGCGATGACACTCTCTCATTGTGCCCTTTGTTTCCCTTGTTTTCTTGTACCTCTGGAGTTGTGTTAGTTGTTTATTTTACTATGATGTTTATGTTGTTTTTTGGGCTAGAGTCTTGTGACATGTGTCCTTTATCTTTGAGTCTATGGCCGAGGGTTCTTTCTTACCGACTCCTTGCACGAGGGGTGTTCCTTCAGGTTCACACGGTTGGGTGGAAACGAGCAATGCACTCATTAGGTCCCCAATTGTGATCGAGGTGTGGATGCAGTTGTAGTGATATCATAGCTCGTACAAAGAAGACTATTCCTTGAAGAATTCTCTTTCATTTATGTACTTTTGTAATTTAATTTTACCCTTCCCGATGTTATAAGGGAAGTGGCCTTGTAATGTAACTTGGAATTTTATATTGTGTTGTATTTGTGGAAATATATTCCACATTTGTAATTTGAACTTTGAAGTTGAATATAACACTATGTGATTTATGTTTATGCGATTATAACTTATTCTTGATGTAATTTTATCCTGTTCATTCTAGTTTCTTTATTTCGCTTTTGTTGTATCGTATATCATTTATTGTTGGGTTCGTTTAAGTAACACACCATGCACCCCATAGGATTATATTAATGATTTATGTTATATTTATGTTGTATAAATGTTTAATGTTGCAATGTGTTATTGTTACTTGCAAAAAAAAATTATTCTGTATTTGTTGTAGTTGTCCTATGGGGTTTGCGTGGTGGGGCGTTAGAACTTGGTATCAAAGCCAAGGTTAACAATACTGGGTACTGTAGGTTAAGTAATCCCATTATGTTAATCTTTCTGCGTAACTTTGAACTTATGTAATCCCTTTCTTGTTGCGCAAAATCATTCCTAGGGGTCGCGACTGTGGTCGTGGTGGTCATGGAGCTATTTGTTATATTTCTCCACCTCAAAGCTCCCATGAATCAGAGTAGGAGGAAAATCAGGGTTCTCAGAACAACCCTTCGAGTGGAGGCCCTAATCGAGAACAATAGATTTAGGGTGGTGAGCAATTGCGTTAGTTTGTTGGAAGATGCTCTTGGTCGTCTGGGTCCTAGACATGATGAGCAATGTGTGATCATAGAGAGAGAGCGATCACCGAGAAGGAATGAGGTATCGAAAGATCAGGATTCAATGGCCGCTGGGCACATGAGAGATCTACTTAGGGCACATCATCCTATTTATAATGGATCTGGTGGAGGTTTGGAAGCTAAAACTTGGCTCATTGATCTGGATCAATGCTTTGCTATGCATCCCTAAAACAGTATTAATAGGGCAAGGTGCGCCATCATGCACCTCAAAGGATTTGCATCCACATGGTGGCAACTAGAAGAACATAAACTACACCTTGACATCGGTTCAATGACATGGGAATTGTTCTTTAAATGGTTCAGGGCCCGTTTCTTATCTGATCACTGGAGGCAACACTAGGCAAGTGAATTCCATGACTTGAGACAAATGGCAATGTCCGTAGAGCAGTATGAGTGGTGCTTCTTTGAGCTTAAGCAGTACACCAAAATTGCTAATGATGAGGCTATGCTAGTACAATATTTTTTCAAGGGTCTAAATGCCAGGATTAGTGGAGGTGTCTGAGTCTTCGAGCCAAAGATGATGGATGTTGCTATCGAGAAAGCTCACCTTGTGGAGGAGAATTGTACCTTGGTATTAGGAGGTCATGTTGAAGTTCAAATCGACATCAATCCTGCTACAGGTGGTGGTTCCCATGGTGGGTAGTCTTAGGCTACAAGTCCTTTCAGGGCTCATTCTGTACCCGCTAAGGGTGGACAACAACAGTTTCAGTCAAAGAATAAACCCTCTCAGTCTCATCAGAGAAATAGGTTTTAGTCTAAGAGAAACCATCATTGGCAGAGATCACAACATAACCGGGTTAAGCAATGAACACAGTTCTTATAGCCTGCACCTAGTCGTGGTAGCTATCAATAGTCTAATGTTCCATCTAGTGTCCAAGGTTTTGGCCATGGTACTAGGTGTTTTAGTTGTGGGCAATAGGGACATATTGCCAGATAGTGTCCGTAGAGGAAAACTACAAGGTTTAGTTAGAGGGACAACAACATCAAAGCCGACCATTGGAGACACTGGAAGGTCTTAGCGGGTTTTCACCATGGTAGATAATCATCAGGTCAATCACCAGGGCATTTTGGTGGAGGTATCAAGTTTGTTGCAAGGAACTCCTATTTCTATACTATTTGATTGTGGTGCATCAGATTCCTTTATTTCCCCTTCAGTTGTTAAGCATTGTAATATGGTTGCAGCAAAGCAAGGCGTTAAGTGGCGTGTTGAATTAGTTTATGGGGAAAAAGTGTCAGTGGAGTCTCTTGTTCCAGGATGTAAGTTGGAGTTTGGTTTAGTTGTGACTTCAGTGGATCTTTAGATTCTTCCCCTGGTTTCTTATGATGTCATATTGGGGATGGATTGGTTGAGTGCACACTAGGCGACAATTGATTATCGTCAAAAGTCTGTTCGCTGTTGGGATGATTCTGGAGGAGAGGTTGAAATTGTTGGCATTCAAAAGCCTATCTCCTTGAGGATTATCTCCGCAATGTAGTTGAAGAAGTGTTTCTGTCAAGGGTATCAATTGTTCGCTATCTCAGTTAGTGACCTGGATAAGAAGGAGAGTTGGGAGATAAATTTGAATGATTATCCTCTCTTGAAGGAGTTTTCTGATGTGTTTTCGAGCTAGATACCTAGGATGCCACCCAAGCGTGACATCGACTTCTGTATTGATCTCATTTCAGGAGCTGAGCCTATCTCTAAGGCTCCATATAGGATGATAACTTGAGAGCTTCAAGAACTCCGATTGCAGTTAGAAGAATTGCTAGAAAGGGGTTTGTTCGTCCTAGTGTTTCCCCTTGGGGAGCACCGGTCATTTTTATGAAAAAGATGGATGGTTCACTCCGACTATGTATCGATTATAGGCAGTTGAACAAGGTAACTATGAAGAATCGCTACCCCTTACCGAGGATTGATGATCTGTTTGACCAGATCAAGGGAGCAAAGGTGTTCTCCAAAATTAACTTCAAATCAGGATACTATCAGTTCGGATTGCTGAGGAGGATATTCACAAAACTACATTTAATACCTGGTATGGACATTATGAATTTACTGTCATGCCATTCGGGTTAACTAATGTACCCTCAGTTTTCATGAGCTTAATGAATGGTGTTTTTTGGACTTATCTAGACTGTTTTGTGCTCATGTTTCTTGATGGTATACTTATCTACTCTAGATCCATGGAGGAGCATGAGGAACACTTGAAGCTGGTGTTGCAATGCTTGAGAGAAAATGAGTTGTTTGCAAACTTGGCAAAGTGCGAGTTTTATAAGTCTAAAGTGAAATACTTGGGACATGTGATATCTAGAGAAGGAATCACTATGGATCCCTCAAAGATCCAAGCTATTATAGATTGGCCCACTCCCAAAAATGTTCCAAAAATTTATAGCTTTATGGGATTGACAGGCTATTATCGACGGTTTGTACAATGTTTCTCCAGGGTTGCACATCCCATCACCTCTCTATAGAGGAAAGGAAAGAAATATGATTGGTCTGAAAAGTGTCAGTTGGATTTTCAAGCTCTCAAGGAGAAGCTATCTAGTGCACGTATTCTCACTATCCCTGATCTGACTCAGGACTTTGTGGTTTGCACAGATGCATCCTTGGAAGGGTTGGGGGCTGTTTTGATGCAGGATGAAAAAGTGATTGCATACGAGTCACGTAAGCTCAAGGACCATGCTAAATTACCCTACTCATGACTTGGAGTTGGTTGTAACTGTTCATTCCCTGGTAAGGTGGAGGAATTTATTGTTGGGCCACAGGTTCGAGTTGTTCATTCCTTGGTAAGGTGGAGGCATTTCTTGTTGGGCCACAGGTTTGAGCTGCACAATGACCATCGCAGTTTGCAATAAATTTTCACACAACCAAATTTGAATGCTAGGCAAAGAAGATGGATGGAATTCCTCTACAAATATGATTTTGAAGTGAAATATATCCAGGGCAAGGAGAATGTAGTAGAAGATGTTCTAAGTTGTCTCTGTCATGAGTTATCTTCTGTGGTTCTCGAGGTTGATCTAAAAGGTCAGATTCTTGCAGCACTTCCTTTAGATAGTTGGTTTCAGAAGGTGAAGTCGGAGTTGGAGTTGAGTAGAGTGCTTGAGGGAAGGTTTCCTAGTTATAATGTTGAGTTTGATGGAATTTTGCGATGCTTGGGTTGCATATATGTTGCTTCCTCTGAGGGTCTTTGTACCCTAATCATGTTTGAAGCTCATCGAGCTCCTTATTCAGCTCATCCCAGAGTTAAAAAATATGTATGTAGATCTTCGTGCGTTGTACTTTTGGGTAGGGATGGAGAGGGATATAGCAGATCTTGTGGTGAGATGCCTAGAGTTTCAGAGGGTGAAGGCAAAGAACCATCATCCAACAGGTCTTCTGCAGCCCAATCTTGTTCTAGAATGGAAATGGGATATTATATCTATTGAATTCATAGTTGGGTTGCTGATGAATGCATGTCGACATGATGCTATCATGGTCACCATTGACAGGTTGAATAAGGTGGCACATTTATCCCCTATTTGGTCTTCCTATACTGCTTCGTTTCTGGCTAAATTTTTTATGGATGACATTGTGAGACTGCATGATATTCCATAGAGAATCATTTCTGATAGAGATCCAGTATTCACTTCCGTGTTGTGGACCTCATTGCAGCATTCCTTGGGAACACAATCGAAGTTCATTTCATCTTACCATCTAGAAACAGATGGTCAAATTGAAAGGGTCAATCAGGTTCTCAAGGACATGCTCCGCATGTATGTAATGGATCAACAGTCTCGATGGGAAGACTATCTACATTTGGTTGAGTTTTCCTACAATAACAGTTACCACAGTTTGATTGGGATGCCAGCTTTCCAGGCTTTGTATGGTTGCCCATGTTGAACACCTTTGAGTTGGGACCGTTGGAGGATAGGATTCTTCTTGGGCTAGAGATGCTACAAGAAATGGAGCAACAAGTTGTTCACATCAAAGAGCACTCGGTAGTGGCTCAAGATCAGCAAAAGAAGTACGCCGATGCCCATAGGGTTGATCACCAGTTTTCAATGGTTGATCGTGTGCATCCATGAAAGAGCCATATATGTTACGGAAAAGGCTCCAAGTTGGCACCTCGTTTTGTGGGTCCGTTTGAAGTTTTAGAGAGGATTGGACCCGTTGCTTACCGTTTGGCCATGCCGCCCAACCTTGCACACATTCATGATGTGTTCCATGTTTATGTTCTTAGGCCTTATTTTCCTAATTTATCTCATGTACTAGATTGGAATGCTCTTCAGGTCGAGGATGGGCAGCTCGCTCTGGAGCCCGTGGCCATGGTGCAGCACAGGAGACTCGCACTCAGGGGCATAGATATTGATCAGGGGCGGGTCCAATGGGACCCAAATGATGAGACTTCAGTGGCATGGGAGGATGCATCCTGCATCTAAGTCTCTTTTCTTTATTTTTTTTCTAGCTTCCAAGAGTAAGCCTAGTTGTAGGGGGGCAGGATGTAGTGCCTCTCATGTTCTGATACTCTATTAATGCTTTGGTGTGTGTGTGTTTTCTTCAGTGTGATTTCTGGTTATGTTTTGGTGCATATGTGATAGTCTATTTGACATCTTTTCTGCCATGTGTTGGGCGTGCCAAACAATTATGCTCATTTGATTATGATAGATGGACTTATGTGTGAGATACTCATGCTTTGATGATGTTACTTTGTGGGTTATATTGATGATGTGATGCTTAGATACTGTACTTTATTTGATTTGGGTGAAGGAGATGAGGTGGCATCGCTCATCCATGAGCGCCCTGCCTCACCATAACTCTCCTTCACAATGTGTTGATTATGAGTTATATATATATGTTGTTCGACGTTTTGTGTTATGCAGGAATGCAGGTACTGGATGTCGACTCCACCTGCATTGTTGGGTCTCAGCGCATCCTATCTACCCAATGGTTTGATGTGGTTAGGGAGTTGGTAAGAAAGTACCTCCACCTATGTCAGTAGTTGGTTCGGGGATTTTTCTGGTCATGTCCATTTTGCGTTTGTGTGGGTATGGTTTTTAATTAATCATTTTATCTCATGAGTTTTACAAGTATATTTATGGCTTGGTCTAGTATTTTATGCTTTAATTAAATGTTATTTCATGATGCAAAATATTAAAGTTATTAGATATCCAATGTGGCTTATGATATTTATACTTTGGAAAAATAATGAGCACATTAGCAAGTTATTATTATTTTATAATGTGAAGTGATTCTCTAAATTAAATTAATAAAATTAAATAACATTGTTAAATAAATTATTATGGTTTAATTTTGAAACGAAATTAAGTTAGGGAAACATTATCATATTTACCTTTGTTTAAAAAGTGATTTTTTTAATAAAATAAACTTTAA
This sequence comes from Sequoiadendron giganteum, assembly GCA_007115665.2. Classification (NCBI taxonomy): domain Eukaryota; kingdom Viridiplantae; phylum Streptophyta; class Pinopsida; order Cupressales; family Cupressaceae; genus Sequoiadendron; species Sequoiadendron giganteum. Next base: position 333,187,631 of record CM021104.1, on the reverse strand, counting down.
CTTAAAATATTAATAAAGTGGGATATGGCTAAAATTATTAGTAGTTAATTGTTAAATTGTTAAAAGTGAATTTATTTAATTAAGATATAAAGTATTTAAAAAGGCATTTATTGTGTAAATTTAAAATTGGAAGATTCTCTTCCAAATTTGGGAAGTGACATAATTTCTGTGTTAAGTGGATTTTTTGCATGGGAAGTTGCCTAAAATTCTATGACAACTCCTGATTAGATTTTTTGGAAAAAGATATATTTCCAATTGTTGTTTTTTCGAAAAAGCAAGTAGGAAGAAAATGGAAAAATGGGGGAAATGTTTGCAACTCAATTTTTTGTTGAAAATTTATAGTGGGATAATTAATGCTTGAAGTTTTTCGTCGATTTGATCAAGGAAATTCAAATTTGGTTTTTCTTTGGGGTTTTGATTGAATCCGTTGTTGCAGGTGTTTGTATCTATGGCTTTGAAGATTTCTCTTTGGCTGGATTTGTGCAACTCGTCCTCAAATCGAGGCTGTGTTGAACTCCGAGTAATTCAACTTCTTATTAGATCTTTGTAAATTTATTTTTTATGAAAGAGGAAAAAGAAATAATGTTTAACATATTTAAATTCCCTTTTCTGTATAAATTTTTTTTACCGGTTCATGGATTTGCCTCTTTCTTCTCTGTATCCATTTCAAAAATTTGTTGATCTCGTTTCAGTTTGTAATTCTTGGAAATCCCTCTCTCATCTGGAAATCTCTTTTGTTGATAATCCTCTTGCCTCTGAGATTCATTTCCCAAATTTGTTGTTCTAGAAATTCGTTCAATCCCCTCTGTTATGCTATAATTGCTTTCTTTGAATCTAGTTGAGTAAAATATAAATACATATATATTTACATATATATATATCATTTAATTTTTTGTTTGAGCCTCTATGTTAAATGGTGCCATACGATGAAGGTTTGGAGGGTTGGGCGAATATTCACAGCCTCTTTATGCATGTTGGGGGTGGGGAATAACCCCCACTGCTCCCCCCATACATGAAGGGTGCACTGCCGATGGTAGTGCCCTCCACGAATGCATGGAGGGAGCACTACCAAAGGCAGTGCTACCCCCATCTTGGGGAAGAGTGGCCGACTATGTGAACAGTTTGGCACCCCCATAGACTCCTTTCGCAGCCTTTCAAGACTTAATAAGTTTTGATTTATTTTATTCAGATTCAATTATATATATATATGTATGAATATGAATGTTTTAGTTTGACAGTTTTAAAATAGTAATGTGAAAATTTAAATTTATATATGTAAGTGTATATTCATTCTATGAATTTGCAATACTCAGTTTATTATTGTAGCAACAACATTAGATGAATTAATTTATATTGATTAGCTTTATATATATATATGCATGTATATGTATATATGTATGTGTATATATATTTGCTGTGGAATAAGGTATTTGGTTACTGTTATGTTTTCAATTTCAGTTGCATCAGATAAATTAATATATGTATTTATTTCAGTATTTATATACACATATGTATATATGTATATATATATTTAAAAAAAAATAAAATAAAAAAAAATAAAAAAAAAATATATATATGCATTTAATGTATATGATGGAAATGGGTAGAAGTATTTGGAAAAGAAAGAAAAATAAATGTAAATCACTCTCTGGATAAATTTTATAATTAATGAGAAAAATATAATTGATTTAAAAATCTGTTGAAAATGATTTCCTTTATTTTGTTTTAAATGACAAGAGAAATAATTGTATTTTAATATTGCTGTAGAAATTGGTTTTCCTTATTTTTTTTTTCAGTTTGAGAGTACTTTGCAAATACCAGATTAATTATAAAAAAATTTAGTAGCTCAAACTGATTTTTGAACTTAGTTAAATAATAGATTTAATTTGCTTTTTTTTGTAACTGATTTTCTTAAATTAAAAATTTGATTTCTTTTATTTAGGAAAATCAGAATTTAGATATTGCTGTTTGGAAAAGAATTAAAATCAGGAAATATAATACAGTTGAAAAATTTGCATTAGTAAATAATATATATATATATATATATTGGGTTTGATAGATTAAGTTAGTAATGTTAATTTTAAAAGTATATTTTATTATGTTTATTTAATCATGAAATTATCGTTGTTGCTCTTCAAATTAGTTTTTAGCAAATTTATAGACTTAGTTATTTAATTTGTGAATAATTGAATTGTAGGAAGATATTTTAATTAAATTAAATATTGGGTTTTGATTAAATTAAAATCTTAGTGAATTTTCTTATCTTATTTTAAATTGATGAAAATGATAATTTAATGGAGACTTAGATGATTTATTTAATTAAATGTTTGATAGTTAATGTTGTAGTGTTATTAAATTAATTATGATTTTTTAGTATGTCTTGTATGGAATAGTGTTATCTCCAAAGATTAGGGAATATGTGTATTTGTTTCTATGGTAGCATTTATGTGGTTCATGTTGTTACCATGTGGAAGTTAGTGGGAGGTACCTTGTTGTGGTTCTGATTCTTTGCTTTGGGCATTGTGGTACCCGTCTCTTGGTTTTGGTTTTAGGGCAACTATAGGGGAGAGTGTCTCTTCTCGGGGCTAGTGTACAAGTGGTCACCCGTGGTAGATTTTCCTTAATCAAGTGAAAACCTAATTAATTTACTTAGTGGGTTGGGTTAGTTATCACATAACAAGATAAAAATAGACACCTCACCCCTGCCGTTAGCGCTCCCTAAGGCTAAGGATGGGTGGGAAGACCTGGTTGGTAAGGTCACTACCTTGTCTTCAAGAAAGGTAGTTGGCTCCACATGAGTCACCCTATGGGGCGACACCTTGAAACATGATGTTTGGTTAACCATAGATGGAGGTGGCTCCTAGATTATAGGTAGTCTGGTGAATCCATGAAGGCCATGCGATAACACTCTCCCATTGCACCCTTTGTTTCCCTTGTTCTCTTATACCTTTGGAGTTGTGTTAGTTGTTTATTTTACTATGATGTTTATGTTGTTTCATGGGCTAGAGTCTTGTGACATGTGTCCTTTATGTTTGAGTTTATGGCCGAGGGTTCTTTCTTATTGACTCCTTGCACGGGGGGTGTTCCTTCGGGTTCACACTATTGGGTGGAAACGTGCAATGCACCCATTGGGTCCCTAGTTGTGATCGAGGCGTGGATGCAGTTGCAGTGATCTCGGAGCTCATACAAAGAAGACTGTTCCTTGAAGAATTCTCTTTCATTAATGTACTTTTATAATTTGATTTTACCCTTCCTAATGTTATAAGGGAAGTGGCCTTGTAATGTAGCTTGGAATTTTATATTGTGTTGTATCTGTGGAAATATATTCCACATTTGTAATTTGAACTTTGAAGTTGAATGTAACACTATGTGATTTATGTTTATGAGATTATATCTTATTCTTGATATACTTTTATCATGTTCATTCTAGTTTCTTTATTCCGGTTTTGTTGTATCACATATTGTTTATTGTTGGGTTCGTTTAAGTAACACACCATGCACCCCATAGGATTAGATTAGTGATTTATGTTATATTTATGTTGTATAAATGTTTAATGTTGCAATGTGTTATTGTTACTTTAAAAAATAAATTATTTTGTATTTTTTGTAGTTGTCCAATGGGGTTTGCATGGCAGGGCGTTACAATGACCAAATTTATGACTAAACCAATTTTAGTCATTTATTGGTTGTTTTGATTGATTGATTTGGTAGTATATTTAGTCATTAATTTAGTCATTGATTTAGTCATATATTTAGTCATATTATTCACTGAGCTTGGTCATGTGACCATTATAGTTTATTGCCAATCATTTATTTAGTCATTTGATCAATTTGGTCATATTTATTCACCAATTTTTGTATTCACTATTTTTTGTCAACTAGTAGTATATTTATCCATTTGATCAATTTGGTCATATATTTAGTCATATTTATTCACTGATTTGTGTCAGCTAGTAGTATATTTAGTCATATTTATTCATTGATTTGTGTCAACTGGTAGTATATTTAGTCATATTTGAGGATTTAAATATAAAACACAAAAATACACATCATGAATCATCAGTTGCACACAATAAGACAACCATTGAGAAGGAAAAATTGATGAACTTTATTAATAAAAGAAATGTGTTCTAGTTATAGCTTAGAAATAGAGTATTACAATTTTTATTTTCAGTCACAAGACTAAAAATCTTAGTTACAATATTGCACATAAATGACCGCAAGAAAGAAACTTCTCTAATTTTTTTTTGCAATGATGAAAACACATGCTTGAAGCCCTTTAATGTTGTAGAATAGAAGAATAAAGAATCATTTATTTGCCACCATAGTGAATCCATTCTTTTGTCCTCCTCAATTCTGGGTGCATTCACATTGCCATCAAGATGACTTTCTCCTTTCTCCTTGATGTAACTTATAAGTTCTCCAATAGGTAGTGAGCTGTTTATAATTTTTGCAATGTTATATAATGTCTTGTAAAAATTTGTATATGAATCAATGCCTCTAAATTTGATTGTAGCAATATCACATGCTAAAGCCGCTTCTTCCTTAGTTGCTGCCAAATTGAAAGAGCCAATGAGTTCACCACAACTATTAGGTGGTTTACTTAATGGATAAATCTCTTTTATAAGCAAAATATATATAGTAGATCTGTTCATGTTCAGTGTACTCACTGTATGTTCCTAGATATACATCTTTGTTTCTATTAATTCTTCCAATTCTAGCCTGCCATTTTTGTTTTTGATGGTGTTTGCAATATGTTATAGATTTTACCATTAGAGTACAACTTTCCTACAAATGTTTATTGAATATCCATTTCTATAGTCAGATCAAGATCTCAAAATTCTAAATAAAACTATCAATTTAAATATAGAACTTGTTACTCCATGGTACATTGATGCGCGTAAAGTAAATTCACTACTCCTCCTATATCAATAGAAGATTATATGTTAGTACCATACATGAAAGTAATCCAATGCAATTTCTTACTCAAACTAAATCTAAAACGCTGTCATAGACCTTATGCTGACCCTGCTGTGTATAAATTTTTTGATGGGTCATTTGAATATGAATAAATTCAAGCTAGGGAAACTCTTCACGTATTTAAAATTTTAAGCTTTCTATACCATTTTACCCTTTCTTATTCTAATAGAAATGCATATATGTACTATTAGTTTCAGAAACAAAAGCTCCACTACCATAATTTTAATCTAAAAGACTTCAATGGAAATAATTCTAATACCTTTTGAGATAATTAATATAGTCTATGGTGGTCATCTATTTCATGACTTCAATCTCTTCTTTGTATTCATTTATCTACATAAAAAATTCATTTTAATATTATTATGCAAAGGTAGATGTGTACGTAATCTATAATAATAAACAGTGTTATATGTAATACCCAATGTAAAATTCTTACAAGAAAATTTATTGTGCTTTTGTCACCCCAATACTTGTGAGTAGCCTTATCATAAGCTCTTTCTGGTTTCGATTCAATGTCATATCCACCTACAAGTACATCAACCCTAAGTCAAAACTTCAATCCAATCTAGTTCAACTCATAGCTAAATGTAAAATCCCAGAGACTAGAGAATCAAATCAATATTTAAATACAATTCTTAACAACTTCAATATATCTACAAAATGATAATGCTCACCCAAATATATTGTTGAAGATTTCAATGGATGTCTAGATTTGTAGGATGAAAAGGTCACACACAATTTTTTTAGCATTAGTATCTAGATAAAGACATCTTAGATCTGTAAACAACAAAGAAAATGAAATTCTCCAAAAAAATTTGATGAAAAATGCTAAAAAATACTCTAAATACAAACATTGGGGTTCCATAGTCTATTATAACTTTAATTAGAGTTCAAGTTCCATAGTCTATTATAATTAGGGTTCTACAGTGTATTATAACTATATTTATAAATTTTTGATAAAACTACATAATAATTTTTATGATCAACACTTCAAGTTAAACTTAGAATAGTGATACATGGACAATCTTTCTTATGGTAATCTAAATCCTTTTAACATACCTTTTCCTCCCTTTCATTTGTGACCTCCTCTAATGAAGCTGTTGTCCCACAAATGGGCTTCATATCTCCCTGTCCATTCATGTCTACAAGACAAAAGGTCCAAGCACTGTAGCTAGCTATAATGCTTTGGATGTTATTATTATGTTATTGATATTGAATCATGGACTGGATTGTCTGATACCTTATCACTAGAGATCTTGTATCAACGGGGAGATATGGATCTTGTTGCCACTAATCTGCCCAAAGAAATCCATATGATAATATTTGACTTCTGAAATATACTTAGATATTTGATTTCTTGTTTCATGTGCCTACAAATAGGTGCACCGGATCCTTGAATTGGATTAACACAAATTTATTTAGCAAGCAAAAGAGACTAATTCTATATGATTTTGCTTTATAATTCATCCCAATGCTGAGATTGATTGTTATCACCATTGGGATGAATTATAAAGAAAAATCATATAGAATTAGTCTCTTTTGCCTACTGAATAAATCTGTGTTGATCCCATTCAAGGAATTGGTACACCTATTTGGAGGCACATGAAAAAATAAATCAAATATGTAAGAAAATGCAACCAATGGGTGTAAATCCCAACTCCTCAAACTTTGAAACCGTCCTTCTTTCCTGTACGTGAATTGGAGCTTTGGATGAGGAATTTCTTTCAAAGCCAACAAAATAATCATTACAAGTCATCAAAGCCAACAAAAAGGAGACCAATATATAAATGATTAAAACAAAAGAATACAATCAAAATAATAAAAGGAATAGGTCAAATCTTACTGCACAACAACCATCTCTATAAATTCTATTGCATCATTAACCGCTTAAATGTCAATAACACAATGTCTTGCCAAAGACATCCAATCATCCACTGTCCACCGCTACACTTCTATACAAAAACTAGCTAGCTCGTCACGGTATGGCGGTATCTGTCGCTCTACCGCACCAAACCTCGTACACCATCATTGTGTGGTTGTGAATATATACCACACCACTTCAGGATACCATCGACAATCGTCACGGAGTAGTGGTAACCACTGCCATACTGCACCAGTCAACATGAAGCACCGCGGGGTGGCGGTAACACCACACTATCGCAAGCTCAATCTAACACCTCTGTGAGGTAGCAGTAAGTATCGCTCAACCGCCAGTCACTCCATGAGATGTCGCGTGATGGCAATAAAGGCCTGAAATCTCACTTGGTGTAATTTGACTTGATGACGACCAAGTTGGGGGTCCACTAGTGAATTTAAGGCACATAATTCCAACAGGTAAATGCCATAAATTATCCAAAAAAAATACACATGTATCATACTCAAGTCACTTAGGCAAATAGGGCATATGAGACTTCCCACTAAACCAATTCAAAATTAATAAGGTGTAAATATATGGCTCTTTTAGCACTACAATTAAGGTGTAAATCACAAATACATAAGCAATATGTGGCATTGCTGCCAACAATTGCAATCTATAAATCAAGCACTATTGAAAAGGCAACAAAAAAAGAGATTGCAGCAAAAATCCTAGCCGAAAGATAAGACTGTTATTTAAAAGTCAACAAAAGGAAAAGTTTAAAATTTTATAACAGTATAGAACACCTAGCCACCCAGTATACAAAGCAACCTTTTTATATAGATCTTGATCATGGGAATTCATCGAAGCATAACATGAGGGATGTTTTTGTCATATATTGTAGTTACAAGTTCCCTGCTAGACATACATAAAAATGTGGAAGAATAGAAAATTTGTATCAAGCCAAATGTCAAAAAGTATAATTAAAAATACAAATCCTTGCAATTAAACTAGACAAATTTATGATTTTATCTTTAGAATGTAGGAAATTTCTCTGTTCAACATTCATGAGCTTGAATCGGATCATGAATTGGATAAGTAGATTTATGATTTTCTCTCTCCACCAACATTTGTATTCCTATACTTAGGTTCTACTTCCAAGCAAAAACACCCGGAAGTGTTTCAAGCCGGTTGAAAGTACTCTCCAACCTAGTTATATCACTAATAGTAATTCAAGTTTTCCTAAACCGTCCATACCTAAATGTTGCATCACAATCTATTCTTCCTACACATAAGAATGTCACATATTAATCCCTTCTAAATAAAACATCTAATCATCATAAAACCATAATTATTAAATCATTTCAATTTTAGAAAGAATCCAATGTCTTTACTATCAAAACAAAAGCTGTATAAATCACAAAAAACCCATGAAGCCTCCTAATGTAGCTTAAAACAAGTTTAGAGGATGGATTTTAGCATAAGAAGCTTTCTACTACAACTCTCAATGAATGTATTATTAGTAGAAAACAAAATTCTTCACACTCGAAGTAAGGCAGTCAAACATTTATTCCAAAAGTATGTTAGCAGGAGTTAACTAAAAACATAATGATTTTTTACTTGGTTTCTTTTATCAATATGCCACGTGGAAATGGAATAATCACTAAGAAACCTTAACAATAAAAAATGAAGTAAAGGTTCAAGAAAGGAAATTCCAATGTACTATTGTGTAATGGTGACAAAGGAACTTATATGAGCATGACCTGCATATAAATCCCTGCCATTGAATTGTCATCCATCCAAAGAGAAAATAAGCAAAGCAAGGATTTGAGCAATATAATTCCAAAGGGTTATGCTATAATAGTAATGGAATCACCATAAGAGTACAACTGAGGAACAAATTCTTGTGATTGTAATTATGTGATCCATAACTCTATTGGTCATGTGGCACAATTGTGCTATAAAAAGTATATGATGCATTCATGTGTGACCTAAGTTTAATGTGGCTATGTTGTGATAGAAATGGAGGCACTCATATGAGCACAATTCATGTACAAATTAATCACTATCATCACAATTAGGTGTCAATCATCATTAGGTGCATTCAGGTTGACTCAAGTTAAATAGGTTGCAATGTAATGATAGTATGATCCAAGAGCGATTACCTCTTGCTGCAGTAAAGAGCCTATAACTTTGGTTGATATGCAGAGTTGTGTTATATCAATTATGTAGTGCATTCAAGCACACACCATGTTTAATGGGCTATTCTAGAGAGTGATCAAGATTTTCTAAACCTTATGAATGTTACTTAAAAGTGTACAACTTAAACTACATACCAAGTTTGTTACATACTTGAATGCAATATTGGGTTACCACAAACTATAATAATGTGATATGCTAATAACCATTATGGGAAGTATTAAAGGAAGACCCATGCTATATAGGATACATTTCCTTGATCAAGTTTACATACCTCAATGATCAAACACAAGCTTCCCACACACTCTAGGATACAATCCAAGATCATACCACACCCGGTAAAGACAACTAATTTTTGACCCAAGATTTAAGGTTGTTTTTTAATACCAACAAAAGCATTGGTAAGAGCATGGCTAGGGTACAAACCCTAGGCCTTCGTAGAAACATTTAACCATAACTCTAGCGGATTAGTGAGGTTGCAATACTAGAAAGATTGAGTCATTATAGCCAATAACAAAATCCTACAATAGAAAGATTGTAGCCAATAATAAGCACAATATGTAGCTCAGTGAAATTTGTAAATGCAATCTATAGTAAGAAGAATAATAGTCACTTGAGGTGTGACAGCTAAAAAAGAAGCTGAGCAGTGACAAGATAATAAAGCTCAAACCTTGCATAGTAAAGTGGGGAATTTAACAGTGAGTTTCCTTACCCCCTTGCTGACCTTAAGGGTTTTTGAAATGCTATTGAAAATGTTAGACAAGGAAAATGTAATCAGGGAATGACTGACCAAATGAAGTAATAGTGGCAATCACAAGTTCGATGTTTCTTCTTAGCCATTGTATGATGGAGGTAGTGGATTGCATGTTTGATCAGTGTTTTGAGACTCATCAAAGATGGGATAATAGTGAATAATACCTTGTGGACTATGAAGTAGTGATAATAAGGTTGAAGGATCTTAAGACCCATAATACCATGAAACAATGAGTCTCCTGTAGTAAGTAAGTAGACAGTCTATAGGGCATAGTTTGATTTTATAATACGGTGCTCATGAAAGGAGTCTTCAAGTAACTTTGAGTGAGCTATTTGAGATTGCAGCTGAGGGTGCAATATCTAGTCTTAAAGGCAATTAGAAAAGCAGTAAATGTGCAAGAAAATAAAACCCTACACAAAAAACAATTCACAATGTTATCTTGCATAATGCCTTGAGTTTGAAGACAAAAATATCATTGTATCTTGATGAAAGTAGTGACCTTAATGGTCAATCACTAGAAAGCATGATTTTAAAACATGCTATTGTGCTTATGGAGGCAACATTTTAAGCAAGGCAATGAGCAGTGGTTTGGAACAATGGTAGGTATGGAGGACTTTCTTTATATGCATACTATGTAGTCTAGCTTAAGACAACGTTCTTCAAAGAGATTAAAGGTGGATTATGGAACTCAAGGGTTACCATGATAAAGATTAAAGAAAAGATTGATATCTATTTAAAAGCCATTTTCATGAAGATATTAAAGATGTCACATGTAAAACCCTAGCATATGGAGTAATGAATACAGTGCCAAAGAGGATAGTGAGCTAGGGAAGATTTAGGAGATCTCCACATTATGTAATCATAGACAAATACATCATTTATTTATTTATTTAAATTAAAAGAAATCATTCTAAACCCTATATAGGATACATTTATACTTTAAAATCATATGAAGGAATTTGAGATTATGCAAATATATGTCAATTAAATACCCGAATTACAAAAATTAGCACGAACAATGTAACCCTTATTGAGCAGAGTAGGAATGAGATAAGAAACAATGAATCCTGTGCCTCATATCACACACATCTCCTTACCATTCTTTGTCATTATTTACTGAAACATTTCTCCATTTTGGTGGGCTACAGCTAAAAATAAGGTTTTGACGAAGGTTTTAGAGTATGCTTATTAGAATGAAAACTCCTGGTGGGCTACGCCTGAAAATAAGATTTCGACGAAAGTTCTAGAGTATTTTGGCAAGCTATTTATTTTTGACTCCTTAAATGATTTTCTAAATAAACACCTAACTATTTAGTCATTTTTATTTCTGTGACTAAATTATTTTTTAGTCAACCAAATTAGTCATTTATTTACTCATTTATAGCTGAGTTGCAAAAAATTAGTAGAATTTAGTCATTTTTAGTTGTTGTGACTAAAAGTTTTAGTTACCTAGTCATTTATTTTCCAAATTCTAGTAGTGGACTCCTAGAGCACATTATCTCAAACAATCAAGGAGGCTTCACTCTTAGGAGAGAAATAATAGATAGTATCATAGTAGCCAATGAAGCACTTCAATTGATCAACTGTGACAAACTACCAAACATAATGTTAAAATTGGATGTCAAAAAAGCTCATGATAGGGACAAACGAAATTTATTGATGGAGGTAATCGAATGTTTTGGCTTTAATAAGAATTGGCTAGAAATGTTGTTCTATTGCATATCTACGAATCGGTTCGTAGTGCTCGTTAATGACTCTCCATGTGGTTTCTGTGAGTTCTCCAATGGTGTTTTCCAGGGGGGGCCCTCTATCCCCATTCCTATTTGTAATTATGGTGGAAGCTCTCAGTTTTATGGTGGAAGATCAAAGTTTGCATGGTCATTGGTGTGAGCTGTAGGTAGAGAGGAATGTGGAACCATTAACCCATCTTTAATTTGTAGATGACATGGTACTATTTGGTGAGGCCTCCCTAAGGGAAGCATTAGTGATCAAAGAGACTTTGGTGAAATACATTGAATTCTTAGGTTAGAAAATTAACCCAAAGAAATCCAATATATTCTTCTTCCACACCAATAAGCTGATGTAAAATAGAATTATGGCTTGTCTTGGCATGTGGATTGATTCAACCCCCTACAAATATCTAGGAGTGAAATTTTTTAATGGTATAGCAAGAACCACCCTATCAAAGGAGATAATAGGAAAATGCAATAACTATGCCTTCTCGTAGAAAGGAAAATGGCTTACCCTCACATGAAGGATAACAATGGTAAGGGCAGTTTTATCCACCATTCCGATATATATGATGACATGCAACCAACTAATGAGCAAGGCCTCTACCAAATTGGACAACATAATGAATAAATTATTGTGGGAAGGTTCCAATGAACATAAGAGGATTTCGTTAATCCATTGGGACAATTTCAAATTGGTGAGGGATATGGGCGGTGTAGGAGTACAAAATTTAAAGTTGCATAACACTTCCTTGGGAGAAAAATTGGTGTGGAAAATTTATACTCACCCAGAGAAAATTTGGTTTCAGATAATGCAAAATAAATATTTAGACTCTTTAGATACAAGCTCAAAATTCTGACAATGCAGATCCTTCGTCAGGCTCTCATATATGGCACTTTATGCTGGACTATAGACATTTGATAATAGAGCATCTAACATTGCAAATCAATAATGGTCAATTTGTAAACTTCTGGCTAGACTCATGGAATGATAATCATTATCTTATGGAAGATAGGTCCCTCTCAAATTGTATTCCCATCCTTCATAATAAATTTGGGGAAAAGGTGGTGAACTACATGTTGTAGCTTTTGCATTAGGTGATTATCATTGGAAAAAATTCAATATGGTGCCAATGGATGTAGAGGAAAGAGATAAACTAATTGAAATATATAAATCCACCAGCATATTCCTTAACACCAAGAATGAACACATTGTTTGGTACACTTCCAACTCGGTGTAGTATTTGGTTAGACTTGGCTATCTTCTCCAAAACCATAATAGTAAAGGCGAATGGCCAGAGAAATTATGTTGGGGGTGGGAGGTGTTGTCAAAGGTTGGTGCCTTTTCTTGGATGATGCTACACAAAAAATGTCTCATTGGGGATTGATTGGCTTCAATTGGTATCTACGACCCCTCAAGGTGCATCCACTATAAGGTAGAGGTTGAACTGGCTGACCATTTACTCCTTAACTATCCTTTCACCTCTTCATGCTGGGACTGGCTTCATGCAACTATTGATTGGTATGGACCATGCCCCAATGATTTGATGTCCATGTTTGAGTCTTGGCTGTGACTATGAAAAAAATCTATTTGGGGATCCATCTTAGTAATTGGATCATCAATGGTGATCTGACATGTGTGGAAGTAGAGGAATACACAAACATTCTCCAGGATCATGCTCTCCCTAGAGAACTGGTCATCATTGGCATTGAACGAGGTTAATTGAATGCATGATCACGACTGCTAGACAAAAATCAAATGCCCCTTTCATGAGCTGGGTTGAGGCCCTTATGAAGAGGCTCATGACTCTTAAAGTTTTTCCAAGCAGATCATTGGGGTCATCTAAGAACACTTGACATCTGGATGCCAAATGGTGACACCTTCCTATTGGTCGATTAAAATTGAACTTCAATGGTGCATCGAAAGAAAATCCAGACACCTCTAGTGTGGGTTGCATCATCAGGGATAGTTATGGCAATTTGATGAGGGAAATCTCTAAACGCCTCTCAGTTAGAACCAATAATGTCATCAAATTTGAGGCTTTTCTCATAGGGCTCTATCACTATTGCCTCAATAATATTTAGGGTATTGATATTGAGAGAGACTCGATGGTATGCATCAAGGTGGTGAAGAAGAAGAAGAACTCAAATTGGAAGTTGCAATCCTACATTCCTATCATTCGACATTTATTGAATGACATGCAAGATTTATCAATCGCTCATGTATTTTATGAAGCTAACATTGTCATGGATCTGCTAGCCAAAACTGGTGTAACACAATCAAAAATTATAATCTCAAGTGAAAATGGAGGTCTATGGTCAGGGTTAGGCAAGATATTGGCAAAAAATAATAAATTACTGGTGCTCAAGATCACCAAAATGTAATTGTACTCATGCTCGCCATGATTTTGAAGTAATTTATTTTCATTAATATAATGGGAGCTATGTGGGTAAAATATGTGATGTCAGTATAACAAAGTCAAACACACCTTCATGCAGTGTATTGCATAAAAGGAAATCTAAATAATAGAATTAAAAGCTACAACTATCCTCTTAATTCATTCCATCGTTCTCTAATCTTAAGGACCCCTGAAAATCATGCTCTTAGATCTTATTAGTGCTGCACATGAACTTGCAAAGATTGACAACTTAAGATATAAGATGCTATGATGAAGTCTACGTGCCTATATTTTTGTATTTTCAATTTTTGATGATTGAAGACTAAATGATCCTACGATGAGATGATACTAAAATCCAAATGCTGCTAAGATTGATGATGATGATCTAATGGAACTGCTATATGAAAGATGAAATGAACTAAGCTATCCAAAATAAAATTACCATTATAACTCTATATGAACTAAAATGAAAAACTAAGCTACAAAGCTTTCCAAATTTCTCTCAAAATGCACTATGAATTCTGTAGCATAAGCTTATCAAATTCTACTTGTTGAAAAGCTGTAGCAATGAGTCTTATTTATAGATTTTCTAAGGCTCAAGGTGATGTGGCAACAATGGACAATCGAGATTGCAATCCTGTGAAATCAATGGTGGAGCATCAGGATGTTAGAGAGAATCAGGGAGATGGTTCCCTTTAGCAAAATAATTTGCCAAGTGTTAAAGGGAATCACATAGAAAGAAGAGCCACATGTGTCTAAGTTAGTTCCAAATTGGTTGCAAAGTTGTTGAAGATAATTCATATTTTTAAATTTAGAAAATTCATTTTTGTGAGACACATGATGAGGTGGCAGGTGAGTTTGGAGGTGGTTAGAGGGAATATGTAGAAATGTTCTTAAATTGAATTAAAAATTCAATTTAAATGGAGATTATAAATTAGCAAGATGCCAAATTCATTAATTTGTTCATTTTAACCAATTTAAGAAGAATATGATCTAGAGGCCAATTTGAATTTAAAAATTCAAATTTAAGTGGAAGAGGAAAACCAATTAAATACAAAATTGATTTAATTTATCCATTTAATTAATTTAGGAAGAAAGTGAATTTTGGAAAAGAAGAATTAGAATAACGAACCATGTAAATAAATTTTGCAATTTATTTATAAGTAGAGGAATTAAGAATATTAATTAAATAGCAAGTGTTAATTAATATATGCTCTAGACCATTTTTGCATGCATACATTTTACCCCTCTTTGAAGTGATGTGCGTAGACGCATTGCTTCAAAAAATAAATTTTCCTGACCACGATGATAAAAATTTTGACATGCCCCAGACTCTGATTTTACAATGATGATGAAAGGATGCCCCCTTAGGAGATAAATTAGGGATTTTTGAATTGTTGATGATTTTTGAAAAAATTCTATGAGTTAAATGATTTTTCTATGATATGTTGATGATCGGTATAATTTGATAAGGGTGACCTGATTTATCTCCCAAAAATGATGAAGAGTTCTGCCACACTATTGATTAGTTGATGAAAAGACCCATTTGAAAAATTAAATAAAATGCTACCATAATTACCCCTTAATTAACCTTTAAAAGGTCAAAAAGGGTAAAAGATAAGTTAATTTGTAACTTGAGCATTTTGAGAACTGAGAGCCTACAGAGCAAAGATGGACAAAATTCCACATCACACACAGAGATTAAAGCGAGTTCACCAACACAACCATCCAACCGCATACGGACCTCTAGTATGTACCCCAAGAACCTTTTTTTGAATTTTGAAATTTGAATTTTCTCGCTTAATTTTCTTTTGAAATTTCAAATTATTCTCACGTTTTAGCACATTAGGATAGAAATTTAGCATATAAGGTACCCACTTTAGTGCATAGAATTACTGTAGTAGCGTATCTAGTTAGGTTAAGACCCCTAAACTAGGCTAGCACATCCAGAACCCGCTTCAGCACATTAGGTTAGTAGATTAGCGCATAGAGTTTTTAGCCCATTGATAAGATAGAGTTGCACATAGGATTGATCAAGTGGCGCATATGAGAAATGACACATCAGGACTCTGTTTCGGTGCATACAATCCATTTTCTAGTGCATCCATGAAATGACGCATCAGGACTCTGTTCCAGTGCATCCAACATTTTTTCTAGCACATCTGGTAAATCAACGCATAGAAACCCTGTTTTAGTGCATCTAGCCAAAATTGATGATATTGATAGATTCCTCCTAGATTTTGATGATTGATGATCACGTCAGTTGATGATAGAATGATATTGATTGATAGGTTGATGATCATCCTCATGATAGGAAAGGAACGATGAATAGGATAGGTTGACTGATTGATTGATGATCGTCCTCATGATAGGCAAGGAATGATGAATAGGATAGGTTGATGATGATCGATCTCATGACAAATGAGAATCAAGCAATAAGATAGGTGCTCCTTGAGATTTGATAAAAATCTCACATGAGCTGATTTGATTAGATGATGTGCTAATTGATAGGTTGATTGATTGATTTTCTGACTTGATGATTTAATTTTATTCTAGGAGGGTGGCTTAGGGAACCTTCAGGTTCGAGAGCACTTTCCAGGGACATGGGACATGATCCCACAACTAACTCTGACAAATCTTTCCATCATTGATCAGTGTGGTCTTACTTCATTGATAAAGGTGCCTCAGTACCAGATTAATCGAGGGCTATTGACAACACTTGCAGAGAGGTGGCATAGCGACCACAATAGTTTTCTTTTGTCGACTGGAGAGATGACAGTGACCCCAAAGGATGTATATCGGATATTGAGGATATCGATTGTTGGGGAGTTTGTTGTTTATGATCATGAGGAGCAGGGGGCACATATGCTATTTTCTAGATATTTAATGATGACCAGTTTCTTGGATATGAGATTCCATGGCGGGAGTTGATTGCTTCAGGGCGGGCTTTACCCTGTGTTCTAGCTGAATTCATTGGAGGATTTCTCTACCCCAACCATAGGTTGAAGGGATTCTCAGTGGGCTAGGGATGAGTTCTGGATAGCATGATTTCTCATGGCATGAGGTATGCTTGGGGATCATGCATGATAGCACATTTATACCACGACTTGCACCAGGTTGTCTATCTTTGGGTGAGTAGTCTCACAGCAGGTTGCACACTATTACAACTCTGGGCCTAGTTGCACATAGCCATCACATGACCAGTGGGAGGCAAGGCTCGACCAGTATGTCTTTGGATACATAGGGCCATTTCTCCAGTATAAGCTGGGAAAGTTGGAGTATTGGAGGTGGGTCCTGGATGACCTCGACACAGTGATTTGGCGGCCCTATCTTGATTGTGAGGCCTAGGCAGAGGATGGTTTCGAGTTGTTGTATGATTTTTGTAGTAGATATCTGATAGGTAGGACACCCTACATCATTGAGTGATTTATTTTTGGTAGGGTTTATAGATAATATGACCATATTTAGGGGATGCCATAGGGGTTAGCACATTATGCTAGGCGCAGGCAGGATATACCAGAGTGGGGGCCAACCCTTGACTATGATGCAACTTGTACATAGTATTATGACATGCAACTGATATATTGGTAGTACCATCTTGAGTTTGTGGATGCTTAGATGACAGTTGACTACACTGAGTATTTTCACACACATCCCTTTCCATGGATTTCCAGTTGAAACGAGCCGACATCGATTTTGGAGGTGGGGAGGAGAGTTGGGCCGGCTGTGCAGCTGAGAGGAGGAGATGGCGGTAAGGGAGGAGGTAGAGGGGGAGGCTGTGGGTGATGGCAGAGGGGATGGGGGATGTGGAGATGGTGGAGGTGGAGGGGTTGGTGCACCAGACTTTGGGGTTATCCCCAAGAGGAGGATATCGGCACCAGGTGGGCAACAACCATTGATAGTTCAGATGCCCTCCCAGAGACAACAGGCACAGACAATCGGGTTACAAGGTTAGGTACAAACACTACAAGGCCAGATCCAGATGCTACAAGCATAGCTTGCCTAGGCCTAGGCTTAGATTCAGGCACATGTTCATATTCAGGGGTAGACGGTGCAACTACAGGCCCAGGTAGCCACTCTTATTGCAAAGAGAGATGTTATGAGGAGGGAGATGGCACAGGCTGTGGCAGTGGCGGATTAGATTCAGACAATGGATCAGGGTATTGATACCACCGACTTGGTTAGAGAGCTTAGAGAGTTTTCCAAGGAGGCATAATATTATAGAGGTAGGTATCACGAGGTCATACCAGCAAAGCAACATGTTAGTTGTGCCATATCTAGATCCAAACGCTTGCATTCACACATCACTAGTAGAGAGGTCACACAACCACTTCCACCAGGTGGACCTCCACCAGGGCTAGGGCTAGCGAGGATGGCACCATCAGGGGTAGGCAGTGTTGGACATAGGCCTGCCACATTAGGGGTAGTACTACAAGATCCCATAGACATGCTTGATTTTTTATACTTTGATTTAGAGACTTGACTTTGTCCCACATTTTTGATGTATCACTTTCTTAGTTTATATCATTATATACTTGACATGTTTTTATGAGGTTATATGATATGCAACAACGTTCGATGATCTACGTGTTGATGTTTTATCATGGACGAATGCCTTTAATTTATGTTCTATGTGATGATGCCATGTTCTATATGATTATGTTATGGATGATGATGCTTTGATTTTATATCTATTTATAAATGATGTGTTTATGAGATGGATGATATGGATGCAAATGATATGAAATGTGATCTTTGTAATTTTTCATATGTATATATTGATGTATGGATGCAAATGGTTTTATTATGGATTGTAGATGTATGGTAGTATGTATGGATGTGGATGGTTTATGGATGCAAATGTGATACATGCAGATGTATGAATGTATGATTTTATGTTATAAAATTATGAATGAAATGTAATACACTTTTCTATGTTTTTGGTATTTTCTATGCAAATATGTGAAATGGATTTTGCTCATGAATGCAAAATGGATTATGATGTTGAATGAACTTAGGATTTTAGTATGGATGATGAATGGATATATGGATGAATCATTTATTATGACCTTGATGTATGATATGAATTATGAATGATGATGGTATTATGCTTTATTTTTGGAATTTTTCAGATGTAAATATTATAATGAATGCATGAATGATTTGTGATAGTGAATGTATGATATGGGATGTAAATGTAAATGAATGTTTTGTTTTTGTTATGTCAAGTATACTCAATCATGTAGAAAGAAATAACATCAACCTTGAGAATTACCATCTTAGAAAATCTATAGTGCAAATGCAGACTAAAATGAATGCAATTCTATTTATGCAATGTTGTCATCTTATTCACTGTGCTTATTGTCATCATTGAGCATTTTATTTTGTTGAAAGTAAGTACAAACATCGATGGCATAATTTAGACCATGATGACCTAAGTACAACTTCCATTGAAATTTGATAATGCAAGATAACACAAGAATCTAGGTATAATTAGACCAAGATGACCTGAGTATCATTTGTGTAAACAAACAAGAGTTAATCATGTTCCTATGAAAATTCAGAATGTCATCAATGATACCTTGTAGAGCATGTCCTGCAACAATTTGCATAGTGGTAATGATTGAATCACAAGCAACAGACAAAGAAAAATATCATTCTTGATCATAGTGCCTCTAGTTTGTGACATCATCGAGGTACTCCCGAGAAATGATAACAACAATCAAGATACATATTAATTAAACATTTTTGTTAAAATAATCCAACCATGATTCAGAAGATGATTCTCCAATGATGAGTTGATTTGATTTGGCTTGATGTTTGATTTGATTTCAATTATTGATTGGATTTATTGACGTTTGATGCTAATATTTTGATGGTTATTGTGATTGTTGTTTTTGATGCCGTGGTTTGCTACTTGCTTGCCTGCTATTTTAAGCTCAACAGTGATTTGCCCCCAGTTGGATCAGGATTTTGCCCCTAGTGGGAGCAAACCAAATTTATTATGGATATATACAATGAGAAGCAAGCTAGGGTGAGATGACCGTGGTAGCCAGATATGGACATGAAGCTCACTGTAAGATATACGTGAATGCGTAGTGGTGGAAAAGGCAGACAGTCAACACATGATCGAATAGTCAAAGAAGCCGACCTATCACAAATAGTGTCTATTTACCTAGTTTTCACCATTTGTTTTTATTGCACTTTTTCAGATTTTATGGTTTTTTTGCTGTTACTAAGATGCATGTTTGCCAGGTTTTCATCAAAGTAACCATTTTTTTGATTTTTCACTTTTCTTTTTTGTATTTTTCTCTTTTTTTTGGATTTTTTTTTTTAGGATTTTTTCTGCTTTTTATGATTTTTTCAGGACTTTTAACATGCATTGAATGCATTAGGTATAGAAATTTTTCAGATGAAGGTTGTTCATTGGTTCTTCAAATAGATCCCCTTCTGGTGTAGATGGTTGATATGCCCTTGATCCAAAGACTGATACCACAACAAAAGGACCTAACCAATTAGGTTCAAAATTTCCTTTCTTTTCCCAGTCCTATTGATTACAGGAATTTTCTTTCAATACTAGATCACCTACTTGAAATTCCCTAGGTTTGACTTTATGATTGTAGCTTCTAGATATTCTCTATTGATATACTTTCAAGTGATCTACTGCTAGCTGATGACGTTCATCCAACAATTCTAGCTCTTATAGTCTAGACACATAGTAATCTTCATCTCAAATGAGACCTTTCAAGGACAAATAGAGCGATGGTATTTCAACTTGAATGGGAAATACTACTTCAGATCCATATACAAGTGCATATGGTGTGGCTCTCATGGATGTTCAGATTCTTGTATGATAGGCCCATAAAGCAAGGTTTAGTTGAACATGTTAGTCATGTCCAACATCGTTGACAATTTTATTTAAGATTTTCAAGATGGTTTTGTTTGAGGCCTCAACTTGGCCATTCCCTTGAGGGTAATAGGGTATAGAAAACTGATGCTAGATATGAAAATTTTCACAGAGTTCTTGTACATCCTATTTCTTGAAAGGTCTTTTGTTGCCAATGATAATGGATTGAGGGATACCATACCTATAGATGATGTAGTTTAGGATGAACGATGAGATTTGTTTCCTTGTGATGGTGATTAGAGGCATGAATTCAACCCACTTTGTGAAGTGCTCTATGGATGTTATGATGAGGATGGTTTAATTCTACCCACAAGATCCAACCCCCATTGACAAAATGGCCAAGTTGATGCAGAGGGCTGCAATTCTTGTGATGGTGCATGAATGAGATTGTCGTGGATCTAGAATTTTTGACATGTCTTGACAAATTGAAAGGCTTCTTTCTCCATAGTTGGCTAGTAATATCCTAGATGGAGGAATTTCTTGGCAAGGGTTAAACCACTTGAATGAGTTCTGCAAATACCCTCATGGACTTTGCTTAAAGCTTTTTCCGACTCGTTGCTTTCTAGACATCGAAAAAGAGTTCCATCAAGACCCCAACAGTAAAGTACATCTGCTATAAGGGTATGATGGGCAGATTGGTGGATGAATTTTCATTTTTGGTTGCAGGAAAGATCAGGAGGAAGGATATCATCTTTTAGGTAAGCATATATATTTTTGTAGATGGAGGTATCAACATTGTCTAGGTGGAAAATAAGTTGGGACTCAGAGGTATCGTAAGCAGGGGTAAATAGTTGCTCCACCAGGAACTCATAGTGGCCGCATTTTTCTAGAATCTGTAGCAAAGAAGAAATTGTAGCCATGGCATTGGTAGCTTTGTTATCACTCCTTGGGATTTGACGAAATTTGATATCGACAAAGTAATTGTTGAAGTCGTCAATAATTCTCTTGTAGGGCATTAGCTTGTCGTCTTTGGTTTGATAATCATCATTGACCTGATTGATGACTAATTGAGAATCCCCATAAACCTGGAGCTTTGTAATTTTACATTCCACAACTATCTTGATCTCGATAATGAGTGCTTCATATTTGGCTGTGTTGTTGGTGCAAGGAAATATCAAGCAATAGGATTTTGGAATGGTGTACCCTAGGGGAGTGATGAATAGTATCCCCGATCCTAATCTATACTGAGTGAAGGAACCATCAAAGTATAACACCCATTATTTTGTTGTTACTGTTAGGACATTGGTATCTAGAAATTCAATATGAAGGGGATGATTATCATGAATTGGTGCCTCAGCTAGTTGATTGATGATGGCTTGCCCTTTGATAGCTTTCCTGTTGACATATTGAATGTCAAATTCACTAAGTACCATTACCCACTTGGCCAGTCTTCCTATTAGATTTGCTTTGCTTAAAAGATATTTCAGTGGATCTATCTTGGCTATGAGCATGACTGTATGAGTCAGCATATAGTGTCACAATTATTGGGTAGCAAACACTACAGCTAGACAAGATTTTTTGATGGATGTATAATTGATCTAATAATTGTTCAAGGTTCTACCGATGTACTAAATTTCTCTCTCCTTTGCTGTTAAATCTTCCTATACCAACAAGCCTCCTAATGATTGGCCAGTAGTGGCAATGTACAATAAAAGGGGCTTCGTTTCTGCTGGAGGTGCTAGAATAGGTGGACTTGTCAGATATTCTTTTAGTTGGTTGAAAGTTGCTTCACATTTTTCGTCCCATCGAAAGGAATCATTTTTATGTAATAAATGTGTGAAAGGATGGGTCTTGTCAGCAAATTGTGAGATGAATCTTCTAATTGATTGAAATATACCTTGGAGGGATCTTAACTGACTGATGTTTTTCAAGGGAGGAATATCCATTATAGAATCCACCTTTACAGGGTCTACCTCAATAAATTTCTTTGACACTATACACCCAAGTAGTTTGCTAATGTTACCCCAAATACATATTTCTTGGGATTGAGGCGAACATTGAATTTCTTCAGGCGAGTGGATAACTTGTCTAATATCTCCAGACGTCCTTCTCTAGTGTAATATTTTGCGAACAAATAATCCACATAGTCTTCAATGAAAGTATGCATCATGTCGTGGAAGATGTTTGTCATAGCTCTTTGATATGTGGTCCCTATATTTTTCAACCCGAAGGGCATGACGTTCCAACAAAAAGTTCCCCATGGACAAGTGAAGGCTATCTTATCTTGATCTTCAAGAGTTATCTTGATTTGGTTATATCTAGAAAAGACGTCCATTAGTGATAACATGCCATGGCCTGTTGTTAAGTCCACAATGATTTCTATGTTAGGCAAGGGGAACTCATATTTTGGGAAAGCCTTGTTGAGATATCTAAAGTCGGTATAAATCCTTATGTTTCCATCAGGTTTCAAAATAGGCACAATATTTGCTATCCATTCTGCATAGTTAATGGGTCTAATGAATCTGACATCCAATAACTTCTTTAGTTCAACCTTCACCAATAGGGAAATTTGCGGATGCATTTTTCTCAACTTTTGTTTGACTAGTTTGATTCCTGAAGGAAGGGATAAATGGTGCATCATGAGATTTGGATCTATCCCTGACATGTCTACATATGACTAGGAAAATTTGACTTGTCACTCTTCAAATAACTTGATAAAGTTGAGCTTTTTTAGTTTTTTCAATGATTCTACCAAATGAAGAGTTCTTACTATTTCTGCATTGCTAACATTGATAGACTGTGTTGGTTCAATTAGGACTTTTGATCTATCCTAGAAGTGCTCTGGGAGAGTGTCAAATTTCCCATCCTTTGGTGCCTCAGAGAGGTTTTCACAATCAGATGCACTCTTTATTTTTACTCTTTCTTGATCTAATACTGCCATGGAATGGTTTTCACCATCAAATCTTTCTTTTTTTTCATTTATTTTATAGTTGGGAAATTTGACACTCTCCTATTGTGAAGTCCACTATGATGTTCAATAGTGGAGACCATTTCGGGATTACCAACATAGAGGAATTTTATGATGGCCTCATTGTTCAAAAAAGTGGGGATATTGATAGGTTTGGTTTGGTCTGAATCTATTAGTTCAGGATGTAGTAATAGTAGGGTGTCATCAGATGGGTTCAAGTCAGATGTTGTAAGTGTCCTAATGGAAATGTTATCATCAAATAATACTATATCCAAGTCAAGGTCTATGATTTGGTTCTCTTCCGAATGATTTGTATCGCTACGAGTTTGATCATCTTCACTTGAACCATCGATATTGTGTGATTCAAATTCAAGTGGTCTAAGTCCTGAGCCCTGTCCCTCCTCGAGCGTGGGAGTATATTTATGTATCACATCAATGTATTTGTCATGGAAGGACTCTTCTGATAGGGAATCCCACTCATATTTATTGGAATCAGGCTCATAGACATCACTTGCTTGTAATTGTAGAATCTCTTCAACAAATTTTTATTTTATGTCCTCTTTTGTTTCTTCCTTCTGTTGATGTTCTCTATACCCCAACCCGGTTTTATCCTTTGGATTTTTTCTGAAAGGTTGAATAGGTTCTATGATACCCTCTTTTATTTTTCCAATAGATCCTTTTCCATCATATCCCATCTTCTCCAAAATTGAGAATCCTTTTCCATATTGAGTGGTTTGGACATTTGTTGTTGCAACTTGAGAATCCATTTCATCCTTGTAGAGCCAATTCAAAACATCTTTGTCATCAGATTCCTCTACTTGGGTGCCTACTTTTATGAATCTACCATAAAAAAGTGTGACTGGTTGGGAGGATGGTTGGGAAGATGTTGACGGTTGACCATAGGATTTTGGTGACATTAACTGTGAGAGGTAGAGGGATTGTTCAATGGTATACTCACCGACACCTTTATCTTTGAATTGGAATTTATCTTCAAATTGTTTGGCCATGGTATTAATTCGGGCTTTAGAATTGGTAGATGTAGAGGGGATAGGTTCTTCCTTTTTCTCTAACTGTTGGGATGATGAACTTGATTGACTTCCCCCACGGGAGGATATGGCTGGCAATTTTG
Organism: Sequoiadendron giganteum; assembly: GCA_007115665.2. Taxonomy (NCBI): domain Eukaryota; kingdom Viridiplantae; phylum Streptophyta; class Pinopsida; order Cupressales; family Cupressaceae; genus Sequoiadendron; species Sequoiadendron giganteum. Next base: position 333,162,770 of record CM021104.1, on the reverse strand, counting down.
ACAAAGGATTATCCTGACTAGAATTATTCAGGGTATCAGAGGTGGAATCAAGAGCTTCATAGTTATGAGGCACAAATACATCTTGGATGACCTTAAGGGCATTGCAGTGTTGGGGACTATTTGAATCAATAGGAATAGTGATTTATTGCCCATTGCAAGGAAATTTTAGACACTGATGGTATGTTGAAGGCATGACTTGAATTTCATAGGTCCAAGGATGACCCAAGAGCATGTTATATGTCAAATCCTTATACAAAAGTTGATAAACCAAATTTTTCTAAATTGGCCCCACCTGAATGGGCAATATAATCAAGTCTTTTGAATCTCTCTCTTCATCATCATATGCTTTGATAGTGATTTTCTTTCTTGGATCTATTGCATTTTCAGAGAAGCCTAGTGCATGGACAAGTTTTAAAGTACAAATATTAAGTCCAACTCCTCCGTCTATAAGGATGTGCTTGACATGACTTTTATGGATCAAGACTTTGATATGAAGGGCCGTGTTGTGAGGATGAGTGAGGGATACATCATCGTTTTCTAAAAAATATAGGAAATGAGGTGCAACTAGATGTCCCACCATGGCTTGGAAAGAAAAAACTTCTAGATCATTCGGAACTGTTGTATCCACTAAGGATTTTTCCAAAATCTCCTTGTGAGTGGGAGAGATTTTAATGAGCTCCAATATTGATATTTGTGCGGGAATATTTTGGAGTTGATCTACAATAGTGTATTGATGAGATGTAGCAATAGGTGTCTTGGAAGCCTTGCCCTTTAAAACATATTTAGTTTGACCCCTTATGGTTACGTTTATGGGCACACTGTCTTGTTTTCCATTGATTTTGATGACATTAATGTGATTATCCATTACAACCATGTCTTGTGGGATATCGAGGATTTGATTAAAAAGGATGTTGGTGTTGTTGATTGGCTGGTTGGTTGCAATAGGATCTGGTGTGTTATTGATTTCAATGTCATTTGCATGATCTTCAATGATTGAAATATTAAGGACATTACGATATCTTGAACATAGTTTACATTATTTTCTTTTCCATTATTGTTAGAAGATTCTCCTTTGTCATAGTTTGGCAAAGGGTTTTTGAATACTCCATGGTTAGTGTTAGTTTGAGGCTCCTCGATCCTTATGATTTTATTATCAATCAAATCTTGTATCTTATGCTTCAGTTGCATGCAACTATTAGTGAGGTGACATCTGCATCAATGAAATTCACAATAATGAGCTTCATTCCACCATGATGATTTTACTTTGGGTTCGAAACCTTAGGTGTCAGGTAGGGTGATAATATTTCCTGTAATTCCCTAAAGGCGGATTCATGTGATTGACCCAATGGTGAAAAATTTTGATGGTTGTTTGATGTTTGATAGGGTAGGGTTTTGGATGATTGCTTACTTTTACTGGTTTGAGTATTACCCAGGTTGGTATTTTGGTTGTTGTTTTGGTTGGTGTTTTGGGTGGTTTTTTGATTGATATCCAAGGAACTTTCTAAAAAATTGAAGACCGATTTAGCATTGCGCATTTTAACAGAGGTATCATTGTCATTATTTTTATACTTTTTCCAAAACTTTGGTTTATCATTGTTGGAGGAATTAGATGAATAGTTTTTTTTATAGATTTTCAATATTCCTCATTTGAAGAAAGCCTCCTCAATCTTAATTCCAATTTCGATCCATTTCTCAAAAGTTGGAGGGAATTGTAATTCAAGCCTATAGGTCATGTCATCATTCAAGTTATCAATGAACATCTCTATCTTCTCTTCTTTCAATATGGGTCAGGGATATCTTGCAAATAACCTTCTCCATTTTTGCAAGAATATGAGGAATGATTCTCCTTTCTTTTGTTTCACATTACAAAGATCTTTCATCATGATCCCATGTTGGATATTATATGAATATTGGGTAATAAAATTTCTTACTAATTCCTCAAAAGATCTGATCCCCAGAGGCAATTGTGAGAACCACTGCATTCATATCCCTCCCAAACTACATGGGAATAATCTCATCAAATATGTATCCTCATGGGAAAATTCAAGACTCATCATTCAAAATTCCCTTACATGATCTATCGGATAAGTTTTCCCATTGTACTTGTCATATTTGGGGAATTCACAATGTTTAGGGAATGGTATCATGTTGATGCTTTGATCAAATGGGTAGAGACATATATCTTGTATGGAATATATTTTAGTAGTCCCGGTTTGCATGTTTTACATTTTTTGTTGAAGAGTTTGGATTTTTTGTTTCAAAAGATCCATGGGATCATTGGTTTTTACTTCATTGTTTGATTTAGTTTGCATCTCGGTTTCTGTTTTCTTAGGATTTATTTTCAATTTTGTAATTGTTACCAATTTTTCGCTACAACTCAAATGGTGGATCTGGTTTAAATATTGTTATATTTGGAAGTGAAAATACAATTATTTTTGTGTATGCTTAAGTGTTGTTTGGACCTTATTTATTATCTATCAAGTGACAATTATGCAGGTGTTTGAGAAAGCTAATTTTCAGAAGTATTACTCATGTTTTTGTCAAAATTCAAATGGAGTACAAAACTGAATATACAAATGATAAAGCATAGCAAGGTGCTTTAATTTAGTTTATGAAATGATTCACATTACATATGTTCATTTGATTCCAAGAATACAAATGAGGGTACAACTTCCCTTTTTAATGCTTTTTCTTTTTTCAGAATGGAAATGAAAGAACAAAATTTGAATATCCACACAAGCCGTGGTTTTTATCCAATTCTATTCATTGCAGAAAGTAAATTCTATGGCTCAAGATAAAAGAATTGAGAACGCAGATAGTAGAAGACATATCCATCATTACCTGTTTCTTCATCTTCGATCGAGACATTGCTACTTGCTCCGTCCTGCTTCCGCTCCTGAGTATTCCTGTAAGAGATTGAGAGGGGTGTCAATTAAGAGCTCCAGATATGAGTTGTACTAATGGCTCTACCAATAGACGTATAATTTACTCTTTGAAATGCATAGAATCAACTAAAGGAAGGAATAAAAATATGAACTAAAAAAGAGAAAACATCATCATCATTCTTTGTTTCTTATGCTAACATTGTTTGTTTCCTTGTGTAGGTATAGGTAAAGTCATGTAGCTGATTATCATTTGAAGACCAAGCATGTGGGAAAAAATGGGCTACCATAAGGGTAGAGCTCGACATGCTACCCCTTATACATTAAAAGTGGGCTGAGAAGGAAAATGCAATCATCATGCTCTTTTGAGCTACACAACTAAAGGAGTAATCAAATTTACCATGCATTATAATAGTCAAAACAAAGGATGAGATGAGAGTTACAGATGGACAATAAACTTGCTAAACTTGTTTTAGTTGTTAATCTATCATGTTTATTCTGGAAAGTTCGGTATTACTCCCATGGAATTTTTTTTTGCTGTTGTAGATCTGTTCAAATTGAATGATGTCCCATATTATTCTGTTTTGGGGCAGCAGTGTTCTATCTCTAAACAGTGATAGTGAACAGGCATACATAATGCCTTATTGTTGGAGCACTGATAAATAATGTAAGTATTCAGAGAGGTTCAGTTTGTTTCATCTTATCAAGTTTTGAGCTAACAAGCGAGTAATATGAAGCACAAGTGACATGAGAGTTCTCGTGTTTAGTTCAATAGAGGAATAGGGCAAGAGGTGAACAAAGCTATAAAGGTGGTGAGAAAAAGTTTACTTATTTTTCCACTTTAATGTACCTTTTGTTAAATATCAAGCAAGCTAGGTTATAAATGGAACAATTACTACAACATTGTTTTAAGAATAGAGAGAGAGCTTGCTGCATATTTTCAGAAATCATATGAGTTTCAGCATAGTATGGAGGTTTCCTTTCAAATGAAGTTTTGTCCTTATTTCAATGAATCTAGACGAGGGTTTTTTTTTTTAAAGCAGGAAATCAAATGCTTAAAATGCCATGTTGGGTTATCAGCTCAAAATGCTCAGTGCAGTCAAAGGATGGTGTTCATTTTTTAAATGGTTATGATGTGCTAATATAATGTTGCTATAGGTTAATAGAGAGATTTTATTTCATTTTCATGAACACACACAAGGAGTTTCTTGCATTTTCACAATACCCATAAAATGCACTAACTAAAAATACCGAAATGAGAAGATTCTTTTAGGTTTTACAAATACCCAGATGAGGATTTTTACTAAAAGTGCAGATTTTCTTCATATAATGAAATACCCCCATGGGGTTTCAAAGGGAAATGCAGATTTTCCACTATTTCCAGATATCCATATTGGGGTTTTTATCATAATATAGAAGTACTCTTTTTTCAGCTTACCCACATGGGGTTTTTTACAAAAATACAAGTAACATACAACTATCATGGGTCAAACCAGTAAATGAAGAGATTTTCTTGGAAATATTCACAAGTCAAATGGGAATTCCATTTAAAGCTTTCACAAATCTCAAATCAGGAAAAGTAGTCCAAGCATGTATGGTGCAACTAAGAGGAGGAGGGTTTTCAGTTTAAAAGAATCACTGAAAAAGTAAAAAACCATTTTAGATTCATTATAGTTTACAAATTTGAAGATGAAGAATGTAAGATAGAGTGAGAGATGCATGGAAAAATTCAAAGATACACATATATGGCGCGACCAACACTTGGGTCTGCACTTTTAAGAAGATAACAATCATTTTTTTTGAGAGGATAAGCTTCTAAAGCTTTTATTTTGACAAGGAAAGAAAACAATGAAAGGAGGCTTACCTTTCCTTGCTTATACAGGAACACACTAAGCCGCGACCAGGCTCTTTGGAGCTCACAAATGCAAGGGTCGAACTCATCAATGGCGGCTAGAATGGAGTTAAACAATGCAGAGGAGGAAACGAAAAAAGAAGTCAGAGATAAAGGAAGAGAGGCCACAACCTTATGGCTTGTTATTTATTTCAAGATAATGAAGAAAACCATGGTGATGTAAAGATCAACTTACCTTTCTTTGTCAGGAAGATTTGACCAAGTTGGAGTTAGAAATCTGAAAAATATAGGCATTTCGAGCTGAAGATCAAGCTTTCAGGGTGGTGGCATCTCCTCTCTAGCAAGGCTCACTCTCAAAGCAAAAGTACGAAATGATGGAGATTAGGGTTTTTCCCTCACTTTTGTTTCATGTTGCCCTAATTCGAACTTGAGGGATTTTAGTGTTTGCAATTTAAATTAATGCCTTAAGTTTTATTGCCTTGGTCTCAATTTTGCCTTAGGTCGAATTTGTTAGGGACTTCATATATTTCTATATGCATAAGTCTTAGGCTTGGTCTGATTAAATATTTCTTGGTCCTTAGATTTTTAGGTTTTAGATTATGTCAGAATAGTGCCTTATTAAAATTAAGAGTGGTCAAGCCCCTTAGTGATTTTTTTTAATTGATCTTGATAATCAATTAAAATTTAAATATTGACAAATATATGCTTTAGGCATTTATTTATTTTCAATAAGTTTTAGAAGAAATCAATTGAAAATGTTTATTAATGAAGATGGATTTATATTTTTATCATTTTTTATAAGAAAAATCAAACATTATAAAAGGAGAAATAAGTTATATTGTTTTGCAAAAGATTTCCAAAATTTTTTATTGCAAAATAGGGCAAGTTGTAAAACTGCATGTATGTAAAGCAAAAGAATAAAACAATACTTTATAAATTATTTTATGTTTTCTTGCTATTTTTAGTAGTTGGATATTGACTTTTCCTCTTGTTCGGATTTGAGATTCCTGTTGGAGAGATAAGGTGTTTTCTTTGCTTTAAAATAAGATTTTGCCTATTTTTAGAGGCCTGACAATATGTACATGCAAAAAGTGAGACTTTTCCGCTTTTGTGTTGATTTCTTGGGCAATTTTTGATACCTTTCCTTGAGCTTTTTTCTTGAGCTCGGATTAGCATTTTCTAGTTCAGATTCTAGTTTCTTGCTCTTAGATATTTTTGAGCTAAAAAACTGCTTTGTACTCGGTTTCAAATTTTGGCATACTACTACAGTTGAATAGAACAACTTTACTTCTTCTCATTTTCGTGTCTACTTGCAGTTTCAGTTTGATGTTATGTTGTGATTTTTGTTTACATAGTCCTTGTTATGTCCTAAGACTATAATTTTGATGCAGAAAAGTCCAAAGATACAGGTTGCATGTTGTATTTGAAATCAAATATTCATGCAAATAATTTATGTGTAATTGTTCATGATGACATCCTAGTTGCAACCCTTAGGAGCTTTCTGTTCTTCACTGGAGAGGATCACATGACACCGGTGGAGCACATTTGTGATGTGGCTACCTTATGCTTGGTTCACAATATCATGCAAGAGAAAGTCGCGTTAAGAATCTTGTCTCCATCACTTAGGGGGAAAGCATTGCAATTGTTTAGAGGCCTCACAACCAACTCAATCGCGACATGGGATGCACTAGGTAATGGTCTATACCATTTTTTTGCTAATAAATATGATAATCTTTCCCTATTAGAGCAATTGAGCACTATTTAGAGAGCACCACACGAGCACTTGGTTGATTTCATCTACTGATTTCAGAGAACCTAGGACAAAATTCCTACAATGGTAAAGCCTTTACCTACTCATGATTTTATGTTTTACTCAAAAGCATTAAACAGTAAGATTTTGGTCATGACCCAATCTATGGATGGGCATACGCTCCCTAATGCTTATGACATCACCAGTAGAGCCGAGAATTATCTCATTCAAGCTAGGGATATAGGCCCTAGACCTCCTATGTCATTGTTTCCTGAAATGCAACCACCTATCCCTACTGCTTTACCTCCCTTAGCTATTGTTCCCACTGTCCCGACAATAGGTTATCGGACCGCAACCCAGCAAATTACTGCTCCCGCCCAAAACCAAGAAATTCAAGAAATTAAAAGTATACTCAAGACCTTTGAGAATGACCTTGTGAGCATTAAAAAGCAAGTAGGTCATGATCATAAACCTTATCAAGCCGCTTATCAACAGAACCAGCCTAATAGGCCCGATTTTCAAAATGATTATCAGAGCCAAAATAGAATTTTTAACCCAAGACCATTCTAGCCATACAACCCAAACGCTGCCAGTTCATCAAAGGAACTCATGCATCAGAATAATATTGCCCAAGATTGTGATTGGTGTTATCCATGCAACTGGCCCCATAGCCAATCAACATGTGCTAATGGCATGAGAAATCGATCCTTAATGGTCCAAAATAGTTATGCAGGTTCAAAAAGTGTTCCAAATCAAAGTCTAGAACAACAAGAAAGCTTTGAGATTGCTTTGCTGAACTGGAAGAGTTCTAAATTCTGTGGCGTGAATGATCAAGATCAACAAGATTCTCCTGTTGCAACCAACACAAGATGAAAAAAAAGAGCAATGGATTTGGGACATCAAGTTGGAAGTGCACAACGATAGCCTACGAAGGATAAGCAACCTATTTCTACACCCATTATGAATAAGGCAGTGCAACCCAAGGCATAAATTTTGTAAAGGGGCCAAGAAATACCTGGCAAGGAATAGTCAAAGATGCAATAACAACCTTTACAGAAAGGAAGCGATGCTTCTGTCACAAAAAACCAGCAAAAGGTAACTCCTGTTTCTTTCAACGTGGTTGAACATCTTAAGAAATCTACCCTCAATATATCAGTGATGGATGCATTGCATATTCCGGGTCAACATATTTTTCTGCAGGATGCTTTAGTAGAGCTTTTTGTTTCTGATAATAATCAGAAGAATGCCAAGGTTATGCTCACTAATAGTTCAAAAGTTAAAAATGAGAAAAAACTAAAGAGGTAAAGCCTCCCCCATTTTATTTGAGTCTGATCATTGGAGATAAATTAGTACATAAATGTATAGTTGATTTTGGTGCAAGTAGCTCTATTATGCCTAAAAGCTTAGCTGATGCGTTAGGTCTTGTTTATGAACCCAATTCTTAGAAGGGTGTAGTTCAGTTAGATGGGTCTGTTGTTAAGACTGCTGGTATAGTTAAAAAAATAGCTCTTACCTTGCATGCATCCCCTAGTTTTGTGATTTATCAGGATATACATGTAATTGATTTGCCACCTCACTTTTCCATTTTACTCTCAAGGGATTTTACAACCAAGTTGGGGGGTTTCTTGTCATCTAATTGGTCTCATCTATTTTTTACAACAAGGTATTGTAAGAAAGTAACCATAAATTCTGAGCCTTTAGCCAAGACCATATCGAACCATACGTTCTGAGCCCAATAAATGCTAACCTCTACATCACCCCTGCACTGGAGGAGCAAACCATGACCTTAGACTACAACACCCATGTAGAAAATATAAATCTAGATGAATGGGCAGCCAAAGATCATGAGATTGATCCCTTCCAACACATATATGAGATAGGATTAGGGGTTTATATGATTCGTGAACCTGATTTTGATATGCCTAATTTGATTAAAAAGGAAGGACAACTTGTAGAGCAGGAAAATGAACTTTGGAAGCTTTATTTTAATGGTTCGAGGAGCAGTGTAGGTGTTGGTGGTGGGGCCATGCTAATTTCACTAGAGGGAGATAAATATTATTCAACTTTCAGATTTGCATTCAGCTATACAAATAATACAACTGAATACGAAGCACTTGTACATGGCCTAGAATGAGCCCAAAAAAGAGGTATTAAATGCTTACGTGTTTATGGCAATTATGAACTGGTAGTGAACCAAATTAGAAATATGAATGCTGCAAAACATGATGTACTTAAAAAATATAAGCATCGTGTATGGGATTTGATTGAAGATTTTGATGCTTTTAATATCTATTCAGTGCCTAGAAATGAAAATAAGCATGCAGATAGGCTCGCTACCATAGGAATCCAATTTGATATTCCAAATGAAATTCATAAAGTAGAGGCACGTCAATATGTAAAGATAGTGGTCAGGCCTTCTATACCTGACAATAATGTGAGTTGGCAGGTTTTTGACAACTATGAGAAAATTGTAAATTTCTTAGTTGCTGAAGCTGAGTTTGGAGATGGAAACCAACAAAGGTGGCAACAACAATATGATAACTAGATTGTATATTTGAGGACCAACAAGTTGCCAAAAGGTTTGGTGACCCTGGAGTCCGCGTTTAACTCAGATGACCAAGTGCGAAAAGACAAGTGCAACCTGACTGTTAAAGAAGAACACTATGAAGCAATTGAAATCTTCAGAGGCAAGTTTCTCAAGCTGGGAAAGGTATGTAATAAAGAGGAACATCAAGCATTTATTCTGTTATGTCAGAAATTTAGTGTTGCTTTTGCTTGGGAGTATAAGGATTTGAAAGGGTTTGACCTAGAACTAGCCCAACATACTATCGAATTAGAACCTGTTGCAAAACCAATAAGGCAGAAACAAAGGCCTCTTAATCCCAAACTAGAACACCTTATGAAAGCTGAGCTGAATAAGTTAATTGGAAGTAGTATTATTTTTCCCATCAAGCATACTTCTTGGGTGTCAAACTTAGTTCCAGTTAGGAAGAAAAGTGGGGAAATCAGATTGTGTGTCGATTTTCAAGATTTAAATAAAGCATCACTCAAAGAACACTACCCACTCCCTTCGACAAAGAAAATTTTGCAGGTAGTTTCGGGTTCTGACAGATTTTATTTGCAAGATGGTTACTCAGGTTACAACTAGATTTTGGTAAAGTAGCAGGATCAGTTCAAAACAACATTCATGACTAAGTGGGGCATGATGGCCTACAAAAGGATTCCTTTCGGCTTATCCAACGCTGGAGCAACTTTTCAGTGAGCGATGGACATGGCCTTTCACAGCCTCATGAACAAGTTTGTTCTGGTATATTTAGATGATATTACTATTTTTTCCAAGAATGCTAAGGAACATCTTGATCATTTAGAACAGATTTTTTAGAGATGCAAAGAGTTCAGAGTGTCTCTCAATCCGAAGAAGTGTATATTTTCTGTACACGAAGGTAAGCTCCTTGGCCACATTGTTTCAAAGCAAGGTATTTCCATAGACTTTGAAAGAATCTTTGCAATTCTTGAATTTCCATTGCTGGATGACAAGAAAGGCTTGCAAAGCTTTCTTGGAAGAATAAATTTTGTGAGGAGGTTCATACCAAATATTGCACCTTTGCTGCAACCTCTCACTTCTATGGTTAAAAAGAATATACCCTTCGCTTGGACCAAGGAAGGTAAAAGAAGCTTTGATGAAATCAAAGAAGCTCTCGTGGCTGCCCCTACCCTCATTAATCCAAAGTACGACAGATATTTCATTCTTTATGCATTTGGAGGAGTTGATATTGATTCTACTATACTTTGCCAGCAAAATGATGAAGGTTTGGAGAAACCTACAACATTTTTCAGCCAAGTATTACATGATTATGAGGTAAAATATTTATTTGTCGAGAAGCATGTTTTCGCTATCATAAGAAGCCTAAAAACGTTCAGACATATGCTATCAAATAGAAAAATTCACTTGTTGGTTGCACATTCAACTGTTAAATATTTCTTGCTAAACTGTGAAATTAATGATAAGTGTGCTGGTTGGATAACCAAGGTTATGGAGTTTGATATTGATATTAAATAACAAAGCTTGTCATTGGAAAGGGTTTGTGTGAATAGATTACAGAAGATGTAGCGGGCAACAACTTAGAAGAAACTGAAAAGGTTGGTACAGTGCTAAACAATGATGATGGAACTGCTATTCCGATTCCTGCAGCTACCTAGGTGCAGCAAATGATGCATTATTTTCAAATTGGAGAGTCTCCTGAAGGTTTAGACAGAGCAAAAAGGAGGTATTACAGATTACAGTCTATTCCTTTTGCAATTATTGATGGCATTCTGTATAGAAGAGATTTTCAAGGTGTTTTATTAAGGTGCATTGAGCCTGACCGAATTGATAAGCTTTTAGCAGAATTTCATGATGGGCCTTCACGAGGGCACTTTGCTGCAAGAGCAACAACCCTAAAAAATTAAGCGAGCTGGTTATTATTGGTGAAATTTGTTCAAGGATGCTATTGCTTGAGTCCGAAAATGTGAAAAGTGTGCTCTATTTTGAGGGAAACAGAAGCTTGCAATGTTGCCTCTGCATCCGATTCAAGTGGAACAACCCTTTGCTAAGTGGGGCTTAGATTTTATCGGGCCAATCAACTCACCTTCGAGAATGGGTCACAAGTGGATACTTACTACAACAGATTAGTTTACTAAGTGAACCGAAGCTATTGCTTTGAAAGAAGCAAATGAGACTTCTGTGCTTAATTTATATCAAGACTTAGTGTCAAGATTTGGTAGTCTAGATTCAATAATTTCTGATAATGGTTTGGCCTTTATTGGCTTAAGGGTTTTTGATTGGTCAGTTAGAAATAAAATTTATTTGAATACATCTTCTAATTATTATCTGCAGGGAAATGGGCAGGCAAAATCTACAAATAAGAATTTGATCCAGATAATCAAGAAGACAGTTGAGGATAATCAATGAACATGGCATGAAAAGCTTAAGCTAGCCCTTTGGGTTGACATGGCGACTTCTAAAAGGGCCACTAATTGTTGTACTTATGTACTTGCTTATGGCAAAGAGGTTAAGTTGCCTATTTCTATTGAATTTCCAACTTTAAGTTATGTTAAAGAACTGGAATTACTAAATGAGCAACCTCTTGAAGTGAGATTTGCACAGTTCGTAGAGCCTAAGGAAACTAGAAGGGAAGCATTAAGACAACTTGATATACATCAAGCTTTGATGAAGAGCTCTTTTGATAAGAAGGAAAAACCACGAGAGTTCAGTATTGGTGATCCGGTCTTCAAATGGAATGAATATAAGAGTAGACCTGGACGACATTCTAAATTCGATGCAATTTGGGACGGGCCTTATGTGATCACGGAGTGCAAAGAACACAACGCCTTCCAACTTTTTAAGTTGACTGGAAAGGTGTTGTTTATCCCAGTTAATGGGATCCACCTCAAGCATTGCTTCTGAGATAAGTTATATCTTGTAAATAGGTAGAGTATTTGATTGCAAATAAGTGCGTTATGCACATTTCTTTTCAGTAGTTTTCTTTCCCTAAGCTCTGCTGCACATTTTTCTATTGGCCATCAGAGCCTGTTAGTTTTCTTTCTGCATTCTTTTGTTGCTGTTTGGAGTGTTGCTATCCAAAGTTATGAATTTTATGAAGGGGTAGATTTGACTCTGCGCTCAATGGATTTTTCAAAAGGCAGCTGATCTATGCTTAGCTGGCAAGCATCTAGTGGAAATCGCCAAAATGTTACCAATTTTTTGCTACAACTCAAATGGTGGAGCTGGTTTAAATATTTTTATATTTGGAAGTGAAAATACAATTATTTATGTGTATGCTTAAGTTCTTTTTTCACCTTATTTATTAACTATCAAGTAACAGTTATGCAGGTGTTTGAGAAAGCTAATTTTTAGAAGTATTACTCATATTTTTGCCAAAATTCAAATGGAGTACAAAACTAAATATACAAATGATAAAGCATAGCAAGGTGCTTTCATTTAGTTTATGAAATTATTCACATTACATATGTTCATTCGATTGCAAGAATACAGATGAGGGTACAACTTTGCAATTTAATGCTTTTTTCATAATGGAAATGAAAGAATAAAATTTGAATATCGACACAAGCCGTGGTTTTTAGCCAATTCTATTCAATGCGGAAAGTAAATTCTACGACTGAAGATAAAAGAATTGAGAAAGCAGATAGCAGAAGACATATCCATCATTGCCTATTTCTTCATCTTCGGCCGAGATGTTGCTGCTTTCTCCGTCCTGCTTCCGCTCCTGAGTGTGCCTGCAAGAGATTGAGAGGGGTGTCAATTAAGAGCTCCGGATATGAGTTGTACTACAAGCTCTACCAATAGACTTATAATTTACTCTTCAAAATGCATAGAATCAACTAAAGAAAGGAACAAAAGCATGAACTGAAAAAGAGAAAACATCATCATCATTCTTTATTTTTTATGCTAACATTGTTTGTTTCCTTATGCAGGTATAGGTAAAGTCATGTAGTTGATTATCATTTGAAGACCAAGCATGTGGGAAAAAACTAGGCTCCCACAAGGGTAGAGCTCGACATGCTGCCCCTTATACATTAAAAGTGGGCTGAGAAGGAAAATGCAATCATCATGTTCTTCTAAGCTATAAAACTGAAGGAGTAATCAAATTTACCATGCATTTATAACAGTCAAAACAAAGCATGAGATGCAAGTTATAGATGGACAATAAACTTGATAAACTTGTTTCAGTTGTTAATCTATCATGTTTATTCTGAAAAGTTCGGTATTGCTACCATGGCATTTTTTTTTGCTGCTTTAGATTTGTTCAAATTGAATGTTGTCCCATATTATTCTGTTTTGGGGCAGCAGTTTTTTATCTCTAAATAGTGATAGTGAACATGCATACATAATGCCTTATCATTGGAGCATTGATAAATAATGTAAGTATTCAGAGAGGTTCAGTTTGTTTCATCTTATCAAGTTTTGAGCTAACAAGCGAGTAATGTGAAGCACAAGTGACAAGAGAGTTCTCGTGTTTAGTTCAATAGAGGAACAAGGCAGGAGGTGAACGAAGCTATAAAGGTGGTGAGAAGAAGTTTACTTATTTTTCCAATTTAATGCACCTTTTATTAAATATCAAGCAAGTTGGGTTATAAATGGAACAATTACTACAACATTGTTTTTAGAACAAAGAGAGAGCTTACTGCATATTTTCAGAAATCATATGAGTTTCAGCATAGTATGGAGGTTTCCTTTCAAATGCAGTTTTTTCCTTATTTCAGTGAATCCACATGAGGATTTTTTCCTTTTTTAAGTAGGAAATCAAATGCTTAAAATGCCATGTTGGGTTATCAGCCCAAAGTGCTCAGTGCAGTCAAATGATGGTGTTCATTTTTTAAATGGTTATGATGTGCTAATATAATGCTGCTACAGGTTAACAGAGAGATTTTCTTTCATTTTCATGAACACCCACAAGGAGTTTCTTGCATTTTCACAATACCCATAAAATGCTCTAACTAAAAATACAAAAATGAGAAGATTCTTTCAGGTTTTACAAATACCCAGATGAGGATTTTTACTCAAAGTGCAGATTTTCTTCATATAAATAAATACCCACATGGGGTTTCAAAGGGAAATGCAGATTTGCCACTATTTCCAGATATCCATATTGGGGTTTTTATCATAATATTTACTCTTTTTTCAGCTTACCCACATGGGGTTTTTAACAAAAATACAAGTAACATACAACTATCATGGGTCAAACCAGTAAATGAAGAGATTTTCTCATAAATATTCACAAGTCAAATGGGAAACGCATTTTAAGCTGTCACAAATCTCGAATCAGACAAAGAAGTACAAGCATGTATGGGGCGGCTGAGTGGAGGAGGGTTTTTAGTTTACAAGAATCATTGAAAAAGTAAAAAACCATTTTAGATTCATTATAGTTTACAAATCTGAAGATGAAGAATGTAAGATAGAGTGAGAGATGCATGGTAAAATTCAGAGATACACATATATGGGATGACCAACACTTGGGTCTGCACTTTTAAGAAGATAACAATCATTTTTTTTTTGAGAGGATAAGCTTCTAAAGATTTTATTTTGACAATGAAAAGAGGCTTGCCTTTCCTTGCTTATACAGGAACACACTAAGCCGCGACGAAGCTCTTTGGAGCTCACAAATGCAAGGGTCGAACTCATCAATGGCAGCCAGAATGGAGTTAAAAAATGCAGAGGAAATGAACAAAGAAGTTAGAGATAAAGGAAGAGAGGCCACGACCTTATGGCTTGTTATTTCTTTCAAGATAATGAAGAAAACCATGGTGATGTAAAGATCAACTTACCTTGCTTTGTCAGGAAGATTCAACCAAGTTGAAGTTAGAAATCTGAAAAATATGGGCATTTTGGGCTGAAGATCAAGCTTTCATGGTGGCGACATCTCCTCTCCAACAAGGCTCACTCTAAAAGAAAAAGTGCGAAATGATGGAGATTAGGTTTTTGCCCTCACTTTTGTTTCATGTTTCCCTAATTCGAACTTGAGGGCTTTTAGTGTTTGCAATTTAAATTAATGCCTTAAGTTTTATTGCCTTGGTCTTAATTTTGCCTTAGGTCGAATTTGTTAGGGACTTCATATATTTCTATATGCCTAAGTCTTAGGCTTGGTCTGATTAAATATTTCTTGGTCCTTAGATTTGTAGGTTTTGGGTAATGTCAGAATAGTGCCTTATTAAAATTAAGAGTGGTCAAGCCCCTTAGTGATTTTTTTTAATTGATCTTGATAATCAATTAAAATTTAAATATTGACCAATATATGCTTTAGGCATTTATTTATTTTCAATAAGTTTTAGAAGAAATCAATTGAAAATGTTTATTAATGAAGATGACTTTATATTTTTATGATTTTTTATAAGAAAAATCAAACATTGTAAATGGAAAAATAAATTATATTGTTTTGCAAAAGATTTTCAAAATCTTTAATTACAAAATAGGGCAAGTTGTAAAACTACATGTATGTAAAGTAGAAGAATAAAACAATACTTTATAAATTGTTTTATGTTTTCTTGCTATTTTTAGCAGTTGGATATTGAATTTTCCTCTTGGTCGGATTTGAGATTCCTGTTGGAGAGATAAGGTGTTTTCTTTGCTTTAAAAGTAGATTTTGCCTATTTTTAGAGGCCTGACTGTATGTACATGCAAAAAGTGAGACTTTTCCGCTTTTGTGCTGATTTCTTGGGTAGTTTTTGATACCTTTCCTTGAGATTTTTTCTTGAGCTCGGATTAGCGTTTTCTAGTTCAGATTCTAGTTTCTTGCTCTTAGATATTTTTGAGCTAAAAAACTGCTTTGTACTCAGTTTCAGATTTTGGCATACTCCTACAGTTGAATAGAACAACATTCCTTCTTCTCATTTTCGTGTCTACTTGCGGTTTCAATTTGATGTTATGTTGTGATTTCTGTTTACAGAGTCCTTGTTATGTCCTAAGACTGTAATTTTGATGCAGAAAAGTCCAAAGATACAGGTTGCATGTTGTATTTTAGATCAAATCTTCATGCAAATCATTTATGTGTAATTTTTCATGAGAGGTTGTGAATTTTTGTTGTTTTCTAGAAGCTGTTTGTGAGGAAAAAACCAGAGTCATCATTAGGTTATTATCAAGTCCTGAAAATCATTTTAAGTCATAGATTTTAATTTCAGTTATCCTCTATCCCTTTTCCAAAAAAATCTTTTAGAATAGGATCATCATATGGAGAACCAACTCACTCTGGAGATTCTCTTTTCACATAGATTACCCACATCTGAAAAGAGTTTCCATGTTTCAACAGATAGTCTAATTTTTGCAAATCTGACAAAGGGTGCATATCTAATTGCTAACAGTAACATCAAAATCATTTGGTAACTTGAATCCTTTGTTTTCCAACATCAAGATGTATCTTTCTCCATCCTTTTCGAAAACCTTTTCTAAGAATTTATGAAAATTTGGGTCTTTTTGGGATTGTTGGACATCTTCTTCATTTACCTCATTAGTTTTAGTTGAAGGAATATTATGAAAGGGATTTTCTTCTTCTTCAGGCATGGTATCTTGGGTTTCAATTCCTTTTTCTTGAAGTTTCAGCTTTTGAGATCTTGTTTGGACGGGCATACAAGTGATGATGATTTTTAAATATTTGACCAAAGTTTGGAAGTGCCAAAAAAAGAGATTGGTTAAAATGTGATTAAGAAAGCTTTATTTTGGGATAAAGGATGATAAATAATGATGGTGAAACACAATTGCTAAATTAAAAATTAATGTGATGAGGAAGGCACTTTAAGATGTTTGATCAAATATTAGATGAGGGATTTTCACTTGGGAATGCTAGTTTCAACAAGATTGAGCTTTATTGTAGAAATTGATTGGGACACTTGGAATATTGAATTGCTAGTTGAGTAATGAAGGAATGATGAATTGGATGACTATATTATGCCTTTGTGAAAGAGCTCTTCATTGATAATAAGCTTGTGAAGATAAATTCTCTAAAGAAAAATCATCGGTGTATCCTCTATCAAAGTCATGATACCTATGGATGAAGGTTCGATAATCAAGCAAGACTTTCCTACTTTCATACAAGAAGTGTCTCTTTTTCAAAAGTTTCTTATAGCCAAGGTGCACTTCTTTGGTTTCTTGATTCTTTTGGTAAGGGATTTCTTGACAAATTTGGTTGATTTCCAATCCCTCAACATAAACTCTAGGAAAATGAAAAGATGCTGTTTAAGAGGGAATATCTGAGCTAGATGCTAATTGGAAAAAGAAGGTCAGATTCAGGTTTTTGTTTAAAATTTACCAGATTCGCGAAAAATAGGGCCCAAATGCGCTGAAACTCAGATGCGCTATGAAATGGTTCAAATGCGCTGTAGGAAGGTTTGGATGCACCAGAACAAGGTATGGATGCATTGGGGAAAGGCCTGAATGCGCCATAGGATTAAATAGATGCGCTGAAAGAGCATATGTTGGGAATATAAGTGAGATGCGATGAAATAAAAAAATGGATGTGCTAGAGAATGGTATGAATGCATTGAAATAGGCACTAGATGTGCCGAACTGGAAAATGTTTCTGGTTTTCGACAATTTGACATATTTTTATGATTTTTTTTTTACAGTGAATTTGAACTGGTTGGTTGAATTGTCTTCTGAATCACTGGTTGGATATTTCAGAGTGTTGTGTTTAGTTGAATTTTGATTTAAAATGCATAGGTGAATTCACATCAAACAACTACAATCCTAGGTTGTGTAAGGCAATATTCTTTTGGGTTTCACATGGATTTTACTCCAACCACACTTATATTTAGCGGGCGACTTAGAAGCTTGGCCGCATAGGCTCCCCCTTATAGTGCCCTCACTTCTCGGGCCAACCAAGCTTCAAACTCCCATGAATCTCCCATGGCAAGTTTTTCACCTCTACTAAAAACTACGAGAATGTGGATGTCTTGGCAACGACTGTTGCTGCACCAAAGAATAGAAAGGTAACTGGGCTTACTACAACAAAGGGGTTTTTAGTAAGGGAATTTCATTACAGGTGGGATATACATATGACAAGATTAGCTCCGTTAAGGAGAACCCCCAACCTGTAGAGGTTAAGCTCTATAGGTTTTTACGTACCTCACGGGTACTAAGGGAATCACTTGTCAGCATAACCATTCATGGTCCTTGAACTTTCTTCAAGTCCCCATTTTATATACCAGCTGGAAGGGCTTGGCCTTAGCCTGTTACCGATTTGGGTCATTCCCTTGGGGAGATTACCTCTTGTCCCACCAAGGTAGGTCCTCTAAGGGTGAAAATAAAAAGAAATGAATGGGTCTAGCTTTATGATCACCCAGTTAAGGCGAGAGAATACTCGCTTACCACTCCAAACACAACAGACATGGTGTAAATTCTTCCTTATAATTAAGCTAGATTCCTATCTTAACCAAAGCAAATGAACAATTTAATCCCTGCAATCAAATATTAGTAGTTTCAGATTTTAATCTTTGACAATGTTCTTTTAATTGTTTTTGCAAAATCTCTGACTGCGTATTGAGTTCCTGCAACACATAAAAAAATAGATTAGTTTTGGGAATCTAGAAAATTTATAGTAAAACCCAGATGTGCCATTAAAGAGACCAAATGCACTAAAACTCAGACTAAATGCACTAAAATACTAAATGCGCCAAAAGAATAACTTAATGCGTTGAAAGATAAACTAAATACGTTTAAACTAAAAAATGATAGAATAAAAGTTAAACTCCCTGATGCGTCGAAACAAAATATGAATGCTCTAAAAGAACACCAGATGCACTGGAATAGGAGCCAGATGCACTGGAAGAATAGTCGTATGTGCCGAAATAGGAAACCAAATGCGTTGAAACAGAAGTCAGATGCACTAGAGAACAATTCGTATGCACCGTTTTAGATTTTTTGATAAAACGTGGGAAATAAAACTAGACAAAAAATAGATTAAAGTATGGGGCTTGGCCCCGCAGTGGGCACCAATTTATGTGTTGGTTAAATATGTGATGTCAGTATAACGAAATCAAACACACCTTCATGCAATTTATTACATAAAAGGAAATCTAAATAGCAGAATTAAAAGCTACAACTATCCTCTTAATTCATTCCATGGTTCTCTAATCTCAAGGACCCCTACAAATCATGCTCTTAGATCTTATTAGTGCTGCACATGAACCTACAAAGATTGACAACTTAAGATACAAGATGCTATGATGAAGTCTACATTCCTATATTTTTTTATTTTCGATTTTTGATGATTGAAGACTAAATGATCCTACGATGAGATGATACTAAAATCAAAATTCTTCTAAGATTGATGATGATGATCTAATGGAACTGCTATATGAAAGATGAAATGAACTAAGCTATCCAAAATAAAATTTCCATTATAACTCTATATGAACTAAAATGCAAAACTAAGCTACAAATCTCTCCAAATTTATTTCAAAATGCACAATAAATTCTACAACATAAGCTTATCAAATTCTAGTTCTTGAAAAGCTATAGCAATGAGTCTTATTTATAGATTTTCTAAGGCTCAAGGTGATGTGGAAACAATGGATGGTCAAGATTGCAATCATACGACATCAACCGTGGAGCATCAAGAGGTTAGAGGGAATCAGGGACACAATTCACTTTAGCAAAACAATTTTCCAAGTTTTAAAGGGAATAATAGAGAAGGAAGAGCCACGTGTCTCAGTTAGTTCCAAATTGGTTGCAAAGTTGTTGAAGATAATTCATATTTTTCAATTTAGAAAATTCATTTTTGTGAGACACATGATGAGGTGGCAGGTGAGTTGGAGGTGGTTAGAGGAAATATGTAGAAATGTGCTTAAATTTAATTAAAAGAATTTAAATGGAGATGGTAAATTAGCAAGATGCCAAATTAATTTATTTGTGCATTTTAACTAATTTAAGAAGAATATGATTTAGAGACCAATTTGAATTTTGAAGTGGAAGAGGGAAAACCAATTAAATAACAAACTAATTTAATTTGTCCATTTAATTAATTTAGGAAGAAAGTGAATTTTGGAAAAGAAGAATTAGAATAATGAACCATATAAATAAATTTTGCAATTTATTTATAAGTAGAGGAATTAAGAATATTAATTAAATAGTAAGTGTTTAATTAATATATGCTCCAGACCATTTTTGCGTGCATATAGGAGCTACCCCCTTTTATAGCACTTATTTTCCATTTAAATAAAATAAAATATAAATTTATATAATTTATAATATAAATAGATAAAAAAGTTATATATATGTATATATTTAATATTATATTAATGTATACTATATTATATAATATATTTAAGAATTATATATTATATTATAATATAATTTAATATTATATTATATCATATTATATAATATATTTAAGAATTATATATTATATTATAATATAATTTAATATTATATTATATCATATTATATAATATATAATATATATAGTTTATGATTATATTAGATATAATATTCTATAATTATTATATTAATTATTAAATATTGAATATAATTTAAATAATATCAATTATTAATCAATATTATTTAATTATTATTAAATAATTATTTTTTATATTATTAATAGAATGATAATCATGTACATTTAGATTTGGCAAAAATCAGATTAACTTGCTACAAAAAAGCAAAAAGCTGTGGAAAGGTAGGTGAACAGTTTTAGCAACTTTGCATCCAAATCACCAATATATAAGATGTCTTGTGAGCATTTATACAAAACACCCATATGCTAAATAGTATATACTATAGTATAATCACTATATTGCATCATGTTTGTATGTCTTGGTTGGGCTCATTACCGTTGGCCTCATCCTCCCCCATGGTGCCCCCTCCATTAGTCAACTCTCTCACAGGTCCAGTAACAGAGAAGGCATCACTCTCTTGCTTCACATGATGATAGGGTCCTTTGTGTCTTGGTTGGCTCCCACCCTCTACACCATTGTTGAAGGCCCTTTGGAACTCATTGAATGCCCTTATGAATATTTCAGTTTCTCTATTGTTGGAGTGACATGTGTGGCCACATCTAACATCCTCTTTGCCGATCTGATCGTTCCATCTCTATAAAGGTTCAATTTTTTTTCAAAGGATACCTCGATATGAAGTGAAACTTGCAATGCAACAAAAAGATATGTGAGTCTTTTTTTGACTCAGTAAGTACCCTCCTGCAACCCTTAAAATTATCATCATTTCTTGCTTTCCAAATGTGCGACATAATTTTGGTAGATAAACATTTTCAAAATATATAACATTCTTTACTCATTTTAAAATCACACATTACAACATGCTTCTAGTTAAATTTATTTTCATTATCCCAAATATTCAAATCACAACAGAATAAATTCCAAAATTCTCTAGCATAAAAATAATCAAATAAGATATGCATAACATATTTTAGAGTACGACATAGGCTAAAAATATCAATATCATTCATATTATACTTGAAGGAGATTCTTTGGAGGAGAATGAGCCACTTAAAGAAAACCTTCTTAGTCTCGATAGTGCTGTGCCAAACTTCAACAAGCAATTTCATCCATTTTTTATTAGCTAGAGAGACACTCCAACATTGGTTTAGGTAATGAAAGATAGCCTTATAATTGGTCGGGTCCTTATAGATTGTCTTAGCCTTGAGGCCCACTAGGGCCCCCCATCTTCCATACAAGGTTGTTGACCAAATCCACCTCGTTGTCAACATTTAAAGGGGATTTAGCCTCTTTACAAGCTTCAATCAAGGTGGAGTGATTCCTTGCATTAGATGGGGGAGGCCAAACTCAACCTTTAAGGCTTCCCAACTTTTAATCTTCCCACCCTCTAAAACATCACTAAAGACCTTAATCCTAATTTGATTCCACTTTTTAGCAGAGCAACCTTGAAGGAGAGCTAGTGGCTTCCCATTATGCTACAAGTTCCACCAAATAGAGCTATAGCTTTGACACATGTACTGCTAAGGGTTATGCTACAAGATTTAAACTGAGCATTGTGTTTAGTAAGCTCCTAGGACTTCCACAGGCTCTTGAAAACTAGAGACCCAATAGGGGTCATAGGGTGTTTATTGATGTGAATGTCACTTAGAGGAAATTTTTTCCAAGCCTTGGCCTCTCTTGGTACTATAGATTGAATGTTATTTTTGATTAGAACCTTCCAAGGTTTGTTCCATACCCATGATTTCAAAATCCATTTAGATGTTAATGCAATTCCTTGCATTCTCAGATCCTTTAGACCTAACCCCCCATGCAATTTATCAAGACAACACCATTCCCATTTCATCGAGTGTTTTTTCTTCCTTCCTTTACCATCTGACGAAAGAAAGACCCTTATTCTTTTTTTGATTTCATTAATTTGATAACTACAGAAGAACCAAATGGAAGCAAAATATATGCTATAAGAAGATAACACTTTTTGACACACTTGTATCCTTCCTACTAGTGAGAGATATTGCCTATTCCAATTTTCCAATTTTTTTCAATCTTGGTCCTGATCTAGCTCCACATTTCCTTAAGGTTAGGATTGATAGAAAATGGTATCCCTAGATATCCGACTTGCATGTTTGGGCTGCCCCACTGAAAATTGTAGGCTTTTACCCACTCTAGTGGGGTTTCCACCCACCCAAGAGTAGTAGATTTTTCTTTGGATATTATTGCCACCGAAGCTTAATAGAACAACTCAAGTTTCACCATCAGTGAGTCCAAATTACCTTTATGTGCAATTCTATGAACAAAGTGGTGTCATCAACAAATTGTACATTGACTAACTCATTGTTTTCAGGAAGTTAATTCCTTTGATTCTTGGAGATAACGAACTTGATCCCTTAATAGGTAATACAGAGCATCCAAAGCTATAACAAAGAGGGCTAGTGCTAGAGGGAACCCTTGTTTAGTGGACCTTTCCAACCTTATTTCTTTTGAGAGTGATCCATTCACATCTACCTGAGCAGAGGCATCCCTTAAGAGGGTGTTTACCATTTTAAAAATCATATTAGGTAAGCCAAATGCCTTAAGGACAGATCTCAAGAATTCCCACTCCACTTTGTCATAGGCCTTCTCAAAGTTGAGAAGTAGCATTGCTACATTTTGATTGGAGTTTTTAGTCCACTCCATGACTTCCCAACTTGTTAGAAGGTTCTCTAGAATATACCGACCTTTGATGAACCCAGTTTGAGTTAAATTTATGAATCTTGGAAGTATATTGACTAGATTTAAGACTAAGACCTTTACCAAGATCTTATAGGATACATTCAACAGAGTTATTGGCCTCCAATTTTGTACAAGTGTCTTATCCTCCCTTTTGGGATTATCTTGATAATCCCTTTGTTTATGTTACTCCCCAACAAACAAAAAATTAAGGCCTCCTCATACACCTGCAGTTGGTCATCATTGACCCAATCTAAGAAGCATTTGTATAATTCAATAGGAAATCCATCACAACCAAGGGATTTTTCATTATTCATTGAATTAATAGCCCTTTGGATGTCATCCCTAGTTAAGTTTACTGAGAGTTTAACATAATCCTCCTTCTAAATATTTTTGGGGATAATCCTTTCAAAAAAAGTTCTTGCATACTGTCACCCTTCATTCTCTCCTCTAACATAAAAATCCCCTTGAAAAAGGCATGAAATTGTTTTGAGATTTCCTCTTGTGAGGTGAACATCTTTTCCCTGTCCAAAATTTGATCTATCTGCTCCTTGGTGTTTTTCTCCCTTAAGTATTTGAAAAATAATTTGGATCCCTTGTCCCCAGAGCAAAGTCGATTAAGCGTGGGTCTGAATTTTAGTCCATTAACTTGCTCTAGGTTTGAATCTTCCTCAGACTATCCTCTTTTTTAACTAGTACTTCACCCAACCTCAAATCACATGGAGCCTGTTGCAACTTGGACTCAACTTCAAATAAGCACTCTTGGAGGTCATTTTCCTCTTTCCTACGTGGCCCATTGACCTCCTTTTTCCCACTACTTGAAAGAGGTTTCTCTAGGATTCCACATTAGAGTTACATCTCTCAATAGCTCCCTTGAGCATCCACTTGTTGATTTTCTTGAGGGAAGAGATAGATTTCTTGCAGTCAGGGTCTTTTAGTAGAAAAGTGTTGAGGAGAAAAAATATTTTCTTTGTTAACTGCTTTGGCCTACCATGACAAGATGCGATTTCAACCTTAATGGGATGGTGATATGAGAGTGTTTAGGGATACACACACACTTTAATGCCCTTTTCATTAGGTATGAAATTGAAAAAATCTCTATTTACATAAATTTTTTCAAGCCTGCAATATATCCGACTACCCCCCTTCTATGCATTGTACCAAGTAAACCATATCCCCTTGTAGTCCTTCTTCCCCTTCTCCATGGGGTATACTAGCTTGATTTTATGCTTTAATCTGTACCAAAATATCTTTTCATTACCTTTCTAGAACATAACAATCCCTCCCCACTTGTCTTCCATTTGTTCAACCATGTTAAGGTCCCCTCCCATCACCTAGGGAACTTCTAGGAGGTTAGATAACAACTGCCATAGGGTTAGATCTATATTTGTAATAATTTGGGGCATATACCAAGCATACCCAAACTCCTTTTCTTCTTTCTTTAGGGTTACCCACACCACCCTATTGCAGGGTGAGCAACCACTATTAGTGATCCATTGGGACCATTGATTGGAGACTAGAATAGCAACCCCCCGACCCCTTTCATATGCAGTGGAGAAGGAGGAGGCACCATTCCAAATGAATTTTAGGTTGGTTTTCAGTGTGAAAGTAGTAGCTTTTGTTTCCTAAAGTATGACAATATCCTTTCTTTTTTCAAGGTTTAAGAACCTTTTGATAATGTATTTTATTTCATGTGACTCAATTCCCCTGACATTCTAGGAGATGCAGTTAGGATTCATCATCACCTATCATAGGGTTGTCACTCTACTCATACCAAAACTGCTCAAAGCACTTGGGCAATTTCTCTTCCATTTCAAGTTTCTTAGCCATAGGAGATTGGATTATCACACTTGGTTTTTTCCTTTTATTTTTGACACTCACTGCTCCTTTGATAGAAGATACACCACCTTTATTCTTCCTCAGCCTTCCATGGCTAGCCCTCGACTTAGGAGTTAGTTCTAACTACCCTATAGTGACATTCTCATCCTTTCTATAGCCTATCACCTCCCTCTAGTCAGAATTAATAACTCTGGTTTCCTTAGCTTTATGGTTTACATTAGGTAGGCTTGACCGATTCTCAAAAACCTCGTTTACCAATTCAAGAAGGGGAGAATATGACAAAATGCTGGTCACAACCCCCCAGTTATCCACATAAGATTGATCTAGGTTACCTTGCAAGTCTAGGCAAGTGTGGGGTTACTGGTTTTCCCACAAGCCTCAAGGGATTCGATCATCAGGGAAGGGGTCTTTTCACACAACGAGCAGACAAAAAAATTCCTCTAGCCAAAGGCTTCTCAACTTGGTAATCTCCCTTCCGAGGAGAAGCTCTCGGGGTCATTATGGCTTCTTTAGGGTGTTACCAGTGTCATCCATCAATGTCGGTGGGGGATCCCTGGGGTCCTTGTTCACATAAGTACCCCCATGCCCTTACAAACTCTGGGGCACCTTTTCATATGAAAACTGGTTGGTTTTTTCCTTCAATTGGAACACTGAAGTCTTTGGCTCAGCTTCCACCATAGGGTAAACCTACAAAAGTGGTTTACAATTCGAATGAGGAAGGAAAACTTGTAAAAAATGACCCCATGCCAATTTTTTTTTTTTCTTGGGGTTTGAATGAATTCATTGGTTCGAACGAACCAAAAGAGGGTTCACTCGAACCTAGGTTCGAGCGAACCCATTTAATGCATCTTGCCAAAAAAATAAATGAAAACACATTTTTGAAAGGGGGTTCACTCGAACCTCCCTAGTTCGAGCAAACCCCCCTTTCCCTTGATTCCTGTTCTCTGTAAAAAAAATCAAATTTTTTGCACTTGGAAGCTCGGGTTGAAGATGAAAATGGTGGAAACTTCACAGAACCAACTAGAATTAGGTAGTCCTTGGAATGAGCTATCCAACGACTATAATTTTAATATGTTTTGGTTTTATTATGTATTTGTTTTTTTAGTTTTATTAAACATAGGTTTTTCACCGAAATCAAGCTCTCTGTTCTGCACATGTGGAAAAATAGTAGATTATCAAAATAAAATTTTGGAAAATATGTTCAGGCTGGGTATTGATGTCCTTGATGCATTAATTTTTTTTTTGAATTTCAATACATATAGAAAAAGTTATGTTGTATACATTCCGCCTATGTTTGAATTACAATTGGTTTGACTTCAAAACTTGATTAAGGAAAAAATATTTAATAAAACACTATCAAAACAAATGAACTGGTTAGATATCATAGTTATAAATCTAAATTCAAAAAATTTAGAATTTTATCCTTCATACAAAAAAATTTATGTTGTATATGGTGAGCATCAGTCCTTAAAAATGTTGTTTATTGATAAAAACTAGTTTTCGAAGGAGATGGAAAAAAAGTGCAATCTGATTCCAAAATTTTTGAAAAAAATATATTTAGAATCTATAGACAAAACGTCACAAATCACTAGTTTGCATCATCTTTAAATTCCTCACGGTTTAGCTACTATAGGAGCCCAAAAGTGAAGATTTAGTTAAAAAAATTGAATTCAGTGTCTAGTTTGCCTAAAAATTGTAAACCAGTATTGTGGGATCACCCCATACCAAAGGTGTCTTGGAGGTGCTGCCTAATTTTATTCATGGCTAGTTGCTGTGCATTTAGCCGCTCAAGCAACAAGACATCTCTAGTCTCTTTTTGGGTTGACAGTGGCTTGGGGGAAGAGTGGTCCATTGTCTTTTTTGAGGCCGAAGGGTCTTCATTCAAATGGTTAGGTTCAACTTGATCAAGGACAAAGAACAGGTCAATATGCACATAATCAACTTGCATATTTAGAGGGGGAATGCCATTGATGCAACCCTTGTTGGGAGTTGTTGTGTCCCCATTCCCAACCTCATCTAGGCTAGAAGTTCTAATTGTATTCGATTGCCCATCCTCTTTATCACCCGTCTGTTGGGATTCATGGGCCTCACCCACATTCTCCAACACCTGTGACTTAGAAACATCTCCATTATAGCTATTATTAGGGTTCCCATTCTCAGGTGGATGAGCCACCTTAGCCATTTTCCTTTTTTGGATAATAGGACAATTTTTCCTAAAGTGTCCTTCCCTTCTACACATAATGCAAGCATTAATCCTGCCCAATATTTCTAGAGGGCAGGAAGTGATACCCATTTCTTCAAAAATCTTAAGACATTTAGGAAACTCAACATTGGGGTTTAGAGAAACTAGGGCCCGAGCGCCTAAATTTGGTTGGGCGGCCTTCGTTTCATCCACCCTAACTACTTTGTCAACCAACTCTAAAACCTATGGGAGAATCCCCAAAATTTTGGAGGCAGATTTTTGGCAATCACCCATCTAGGGCATGACAACAATTATTTTCTCAACAATGGGCGAAGATGACCAAGCAAGGGTTCGAAGGCACAACCCCCAACATTCCAATAGGGTTTTTCCAATTTTTTTCTGCATAGAATGTGTTTTCAAGAAAATGACAAACAAACCCTTTTGAATCATTGTACAATAAGAAATTTGAACCCCAAACTTATTAAGCCAGACATTTACAAAGCAGGTGTCAATAAATTTTCTTGTAGGAAATTTGTTTACATCAATAGTTGCCAGAAAGATAGCAGAATCTTTCAACCTATTTATTTCATTATAGATTGTTTCTTTCATTTCTAGGTTAGGATGCAAATGAAAGTCTTTGGAGCCATCAAAGGGTAACTTACCTTCCCCTCCGTCATCTTTGCAGGTGATCTCCTCCACCACAAACCTAGCAACGCCCGAAGCTACAAAGCCTTGCGCACCGATGTCCTCCTTGAACAATTTAGCAGGATTGCAATGTGTATCATCGATATCACCACACTTAATAGGCTGGTTGGGGGGTTCTGTACCCCCTTCCATTAATGAATTTAAAGCAAGAAATCACTACCAGGGTTGAATAAACCTCACACACATGCAAACTAAAAGAAAATAGAAGGGAAAACAAAATAAACACTACAGACACACTTGGAAAGCAATAAATGAAAACAAGATTGAGGGCACAGTGGGTCTATGACTGATCAAACTTGCGCAGGGGAGGGCACAACCTCTCGACACCACGAGATTTATGCTCGCCTGACATGCGCTCAAACCATAGCCTCCTTGAACGCAAAGCCTCTGATCTTTTTTCTTACGAAAATCTTCTATTAAATAATATTTCAAATATATTAAATATAATATATAATAATTATTAATGAATTGAGAACGAAAACGGTCTCACATGAAACAACACACTAGTCAATGACTTAGTGTGTTATTTAAACCCAACCGATACTTACATACTTATAACACAAAGAAATTCAATCTGCACAAATAAACATATCTTTATGGAATTCATAATATTTGTATTTGTTTAATATAATCTTGTGATGACATATGGAAGATTTTTATTCTACATCAAATTTCTATTTACTTAGATTGAAGTAATCTCCATATCTTAGTGATGTATAGAATGCTTGGAAGAATATTTTATATGCATGAAATTCCAAATGGAAAGAAGTCAAAATAAGTACTAAATATATGGTCGGTGAAATGTCCGAGTGATGGGAAATGGGTGAAGAGCAGGTCAAAATGCATGATTATGTCCAAACCCAAATCTATTCTGATTTATTTCCCAATCAGTATGCGGTCATTGGATCAAAACCCTTTCCTTCTCCACAAGATCTAATTCTATTTTATTCATACAAATCAAATCTTTGGGAAAACACAATCTTTCTTGATTTCTTAATTGAAAATGTATTGATTTGTTACTATGCATTGGTTTATACGTGTTCAAACATGGTTTTCTTACTGAATATATATATATGACTAAGGACTATGTTGTATTCCCTAGATTTTTAAATTTGTTGTTTAGCGACTCAACTTACGTTCATTTAAAATCCCTAGATATTCTTCGCATAGATCGCATAAGATCTTCACAAAAGTCTATGAAACTGGGTCAAAAAGTCAACGTGGCAATATCAAAATCGCTCTAAACTCTTACTTAATTAGTGGGTTCAACTCTTAACTTGTTTGAATTCACTTAAAAACTATTTACTTGTTCCAAGTTTGTGTAGATAATCGCACACCTACAGTCTGTTTTCACTTAGGGTTTAGTCTTGGTGTTTTAGTAGTTTACGAGAAACCTTTCAATGACTGTGTAAACTATTTTTTAATAACTCATCTGATTCACCAAGATTTTCTATGTAGATTTTGGATTAAGTGTAATTTAGAAAAATTGATAGCCAGAACGCCCACCATTGCAATGGATTTGACACCTCCAGAAATGACTGTTTAATATATAATTTTTTTGGTCTCGACTCTATTCTACACCTAGAACTTACCTTCCGGAAAAATATGTTATTTTGTGTTAAAAACATTTTAATATATTTAAGGTCATATAATGATAATAAAGGGTGATGTGTATAATGAGTTAACGTATTAATAAATATTTTTATCTTTTATTTTAAATTTGATAGTCATTTATATCATAAAATATTAATATTTAATAATAAACATAATAGTTTCAAAATAATTAATACATAAAATAATTACAAAATAAAATAAGTTAAAAATAAATATTTAAGATATCTATATTAATTTTAAAATATAACTTAAAAAAAATAAATGATATGATATTGATTAAAGAATTCAAATTTAACAATTTTTTATATATATTAATATAATATTATAATATTTTAAATTATTCTTATATAAATATTATAGTGTGAAATAATAAAATTATAATTTCTATGAGAAATTTAAATTTTTACATGAAGACAATTATTGAAATATATTAAATTAACATTAATTTTGAAATATAATTTTAAATTTTCATTTAAACATAATTATTTTAAATTATTAAAACTTTAAAATTTTCATCTTTAATAAACTTAAAACAGTTTATATATTATAACAAATAGTTAAAACTTGATTAAAATAGTACTATTTTTTCATAAGTTTACAAAATGCAGCAAATATTATTTTTATCTTATATTTTATATAATTAATTAATATTGAGATGTATTTTAAAATAGTAGCAAGGGATGCATGTAATGGTGTGAGTCTACTAACAAAAATGTTATCTTCTGCTTTAAATTTGATAGCAATTTATATATCATAATAGTTATATTTAATAATAAACATATCATTTTCAAAATAATTTCAAATTGATATTTGTATTTTATATTAGATAGATGTATTTAAAATATTTATACTAGTTTAATTATAACTCATTCATATAGATTAAATAGATAAAATCTTTCACAAACATTAAAAATATGATTATGAAGACAATTAAATCGTTTTCTCTTTTTACGAAAAAATTAGAATAATGTGACTTTCAAAAAATAAATAAGTTATTTATTGTGTTTGAATTAGGTATAGTGACAAAAAGAGATGATGTGCCATGTCATGTTAACAAAAACTTTTACGTTTTATCTCCAACTTGACAATCATTTAAACATCAAAATATTTGTACTTAATAATAAATATAATAATTCCAAAATAAATAACACATAAAATTTATGCCTCCATATATATAATAAATAAAATAGTTTCAAGATAAAACAAAATAACTTTTAAGTAAATAAAATAACTCCAAATTGATATCTCTCATAATAAAAAATCTATGCAGGGGTTGGGGCCCTAGCTCGGTTGGCTAAATCATTCCTCTTGCCCCTCGCGGTCACGTTAAAAAGTTTACCAGACGCACTGCAGTTTATAAGGGGTCTAATAAAAAAATAATTAATAATATAGAAAATATATAACATTTTTGAAAACATAAAATATCATTAACAAATCCAAAATTATTAAAACTCTGAAATTTTTTAAATGATCAAATTTTCTTAACTGTTTTTCCTAAAAGAATAAAAATAAAATCCTTTCATCTATCATGTATAAAATAGTAATAGATTTTCACCTCTATTTTTAAAAATCTGCACTTTTATATTGCAGATTTATGAAACGCCCATACATATATATGTCTGTATTATTATTATTGTTATATTTGTCTCAGTACATTTTTTAATATCTTATGATTATCATTTTAATATATTGATTATTTATTTATTTTTGTTTCTCTTAATAATATTTTCAAATTCCGAATTTGATCTCTTAAAATATTAATTCTCTAACTCTTATTTAAATGGATCTTTAAAAATTTACCATACATGCAGGATGACCAAGATATAAATCGAGTCCAAAGGGCATTATCAACACTTGCTCTACTATAATTCGGGTCGTTGAGCAAATTTTAGCAGTAACACCTGATTCCTGCCAACTTTCTATTTCATGCATGAGTTGCTTGAGCCAATCATACAATCCCTAAGTTTAATATTTAGCAGTAACCTAAAATAATGATTTATTGGTGTAGGGAAAATTAACGTTTGCTCTGAGGGCTAACTAGGGTCAAGGATTTTGTGACCTAAAAACCTGGGTCAAGGATTTTGTGAGCTAAGAACTTGGGTGGGACAATGAAACTCTTCACTATAAATACCATTTAAGGAAACCATTCTGAAATTATACTGATAAAGTTTCTTTGAGACTGAAATGGGGTGTATTAGTAGTGCAATGGCCTTGTGGTGGCTTATTACAATAATCTTTATTGTGAGGACAAGAGGAGACATATATGGAGATTGTATGTCCTCTCCTATAGTTGATAAGAATGCCTGCAAAATGATTGCAGAGGCCAAGTTGGAGGGCCCAATAGTGTTTACGTCTGGGCCTGCCATAACAGAAGCCTCTACTGATTTTGGAGGGGTGGTCAAGAGTAAACCTGCTGGTGTCCTCTCACCTGCCACTGTGGAGGACATCAGTAAGTTGATCAAAATAGCAAATGCATCTCCCAATCTAACTATAGCTGCTAGAGGGAATGGCCATTCTTTGTATGGCCAATCTCAGGCCTTGAATGGAATTGTGTTAAATATGACTTCCCTAAGAGGAATTCAAATTGTCCACAAAGATGGTGGTCAGTCTTATGCAGATGTTAAAGGGGGTGAGTTTTGGGTAGATGTTCTTAGAGCTGCACAGGCTTCAGGACTTTCTCCTAGATCATGGACTGATTATATTGATCTTTCTATTGGTGGGACTCTCTCTAATGGTGGATTAAGTGGCCAAACATTTCGTTATGGACCACAAATTAGCAATGTATTACAGTTGGAAGTTGTCACAGGTTACCATTTAATACTATGCTTATCCTCTGCAATTCAATATCAGTTTATCTTCCATAAGGTTTATGATTATTGTTATAATTTATGCAACATTAAGATAATAATTTAACCAAAAAGAAAAAGCTTATTGAAATATTGAGGGGCTTACACTTTTATTGCAGGCAATGGAGATGTCACTAAGTGCAGTTTGGAGAATCAGCCTGATCTATTTTTTGGCACCCTTGGAGGATTAGGCCAATTTGGAGTCATCACTGGGGCAGAAATCATCCTTCAAAAGACTTATGAGAGGGTATGAAGCTTAAATTTTTTTAAAAATTGTTTTAGTTTCAATGCTGTTGTCACAAAGAAATGTTTCTCAGGAGAGTTACAGAAAAACAGTATAGTCATGGTTTTATTTTGTTCAAACCAAATCTGTGACCTTAGTTAAGAACACTGAAGAATTATTTTCCACCCGAACAGATTTTAGAGAGATTTTCTTTGACGTGTCAGAGTTGTCATGAAGTTTTAAGTTGTGTAACAGGCAACAATTTATTTTTTCTAAAATAATATTTTCCTATTTAACTTTATTGATTAAAAAGGATGGTATAATATTAAAAAATGAGGGTGGTAGAGAAATATATTCATACAGTCTAATTAGATAATTTCTAAAACAAAAGGAAAGAATCTTAGAAAGGGCAAGTTCAACAAAATTTAAGTAGTGAAAATAAAATCAGCTAAAGGAGTATATTTATCATCTAGATTGTTCCAAATTTTTTTAGGGGTGATATTGTCAAGTGGTTTCTAATTGGTGGAAGCACCTTTTTTTCTTTAGAGAGTTGTCTATAGGCTATTGTGGGTGGATCGGAGAGATGATCAACTAAGTGAGGAAACTTACATGAGTAAAGTTAATCAAGAGCACCTCCTGCCCATGAAAAGATGTAGAGGGTGTCCAACTCTAGGGGAAGAAACTTGCATGAGTCAACCCAACCAAGAGCACCTCTTCACTCATGAAAAGAGGTAGAGGGTGTCTAGGGGGGTTGATTCCACCCTCTACTAGTAGCTTATGTATTTATTTTAGAGACAAAATTTAGTAGATCAATACATCAATATATGATTATTTTTTAAAATGAAAAAATTAATAAGTTCATATATATATATTTTGATGGAGGTCATCCACAAATTAATTTTTGCTGCCCAATACGGGAGCATGAGCCTTCTTGGGCTGAACCTCTTTGATTAAGGGCCAAATTCGTCCGGGGCACGATCTCGGCCTCATCCCTTTTTCGGTGTCGGAGCCTTTGCACTCAGCAAGACTTGACCCTTGGTGGGCTCATTTAGAACCTTTCAACTTCACCAGTAGACCAAGGGCCCATTGACAAGTTCATATATTTTAGTATACAAGAAAATATATTTTTCA
Source organism: Sequoiadendron giganteum (assembly GCA_007115665.2). Lineage (NCBI taxonomy): Eukaryota > Viridiplantae > Streptophyta > Pinopsida > Cupressales > Cupressaceae > Sequoiadendron > Sequoiadendron giganteum. The sequence goes on along the minus strand of CM021104.1, from coordinate 333,129,099 downwards.
AAGAAAAATCTTATTGTTGTTATTCTTGTGTACACATCTTTAAATTTTTTTAAAAACATAAAAGATTTTCAATGACATTAAACCAAAGCGAAAAATAAGTTAGTTCATATATCTTACTAAATTTAAAATGTCAATATTTATACCCTTCTATCACCCAATTTAAATATCCCATGTATTTGTAGTCCAAAAAGTAATAATAGGTTGATAAGTGTACAAATTAAATACATATCTATTTATATTAATTTATTATTAATAAATAATATCATTTTGATGGTAAACGTGCTTATATTTATTTGTTGATTTTGTATGTTAAACAATTTATTTTGTCATGATTGTTTACTTAAAATTGTCTTTCAAATATTATAGTATATTTTATTTTAATTTTTTTACATTAATTAAATATATAAAATAATCATATAAAAGTTTTGATAGTTTATTGGAAATCTTATCTTTCATGTAATTCAATTTCTTAAAATTTTAATTGTATTTTACAATAAAAATGACTAAATAAAATTATATGGCCATCAAACTTAAGTTAGAAATCTTGTCTTCCCTTAAAAAATTATTAAAATATTATAACTAAATATAATTTTTTTGGGTTGTTCATGGCATAGTGGGATGGTTAAATTGTGACATTTTTGCTGTACTCATTAAGGTTCAAACCCTTGGTGGGTCATTGTGAGCTCTTTATTTCAACCAAAAAATAAAATAAAATAAAATTTCTTCATGAACTCCAATAATTCATTTTTTTTAAAAAATTTTTAACATGTGTGGAATAGTTTTAATGGCTCATCATAATTTAAAGGAAAAATTAGGTTAATTATATTTTGGGAATTCTAATTTCTAAATATTTTAAAATAAAATTATTTTAAAAGTATTTTCAATTTGCTGAATATCTAAAAATCTTATTTAAAAATTGTTAAAATTTATCTTTTTGATAGGAAACTTATATTAACATATAATTAATTTGTTATATTTGACTTGCTCTATATGGTCTATTAAAAAAATGTTTTGGTTGCAGGCAAGTCAATGGAGATTTGTTTATTGGAACTTCACAAATTTTATGCATGATGAAGAGCTTCTCATTTCTTTCACACAAGGAGGATATTTTGATTATGTGGGAGGGTTACTTGTAGCTAACAACAAAAATGGTTGGACTTCCATACCTTTCTTGCCTAACACTACATTTAATTCCAGTCTAATTCCTCCCATGGCCGGTGTTATGCTTTACATAATTGAGGGCACACTCTACTATGATGAAGGAGCTAATGTTGACCAGGTTTTCTCTCACTTACTACTATTTATCATTAGATGTCCCTAGCATTCTATTTTCATAAAATTTCATTAAAAGAACTCTTACTTGTAACTATATTTTAAAAAGAAATGTCTTAGTTTGTAGTTTACTAAAATTATAATGGCATGCAAGTTTATCAAGATAGATAGAAATTTTGTAATGGTCAATGGAACTAACATAAATACGTGGTAGAGCTCTATTCTATGTTTGAGCTTTTTTTTTTAGAGATACTACTTATGAATCTAACAACCACTCTATTTATATAGAAAATGTTAAATAATTATATATTTTAATGTTTATATCTATTGAATATATAAGATCAATAATAGAAAAAATTATTATTATATTATTTCTTTTGATTATTATTTAAAGGAGGACTATCATCATTAATTGTATTAACAAGTTTATGATGATCTTTATAATAAAATATGTAAAGATCCTAACGATAGTAGGAATGATGATACAAATAAAATGAGGAAGAATACTTAAGAATAAATATTATTAAAATCAAGAAAAAAATACAATTATTTTATGACACAAATTAGAAAAAATAAAAATGCTATGCAATACAAAAATATGATCTCTCATACTAAAATGAGTAATTATAGAAAATATTTGACTGAGAAGTGAGATAATCTATTTATAGAAAAAATTGACTGAGAAGTGAGATAATCTATTTATAGAAGTATTTTATAATAATACTACAAAGTCAATTAATGAGATCTCCATTATTATTTAAATGAAAATATGGCAAAAGCGAGAGCACATGAGGTGTTGATAAGGGTGTGAACAGGGAGCATGAATTCCATTAATGTTTTTGGGCACCTAGTATGCCGTTGGCCATGGTGGCCGATGAGGAATGTGATTGCGACAAGCACACTACGTTGTAAACCTTATAATTGAGGTATCCCCTTTTAAACCTGAGGATGTGGTTCTTCTCTGTGGCATTCCTTTTTTAACATAGAGGATGTGGTTTTTCTCAGTGGCACTATAAGGATCATATTTAATAATTTCCTTTTAGTGTTGTGCAATTAAGGTCTTTTAAAGTTTTTTTTGTGGAATAGGTTAAGTATTTCATTAAAATTGATTCAATCTTAGAAAGTAAGTAGAATTACGCTGTAGAGTGTGTGATGATTGACTTATTCAAGACCCTTTTGCACTATTTAGATTTGATCAACACACTTCCTCCCCTGGCTCCAATAGTGATTAAAATTTGGAAAGCCAAACTCTTTTTTTTTTTTTTTTAAGAAACCATGGTCAATTCATGATGCATCAAACTATGAATGTCCATATTTGTCTTTTGAAGGTTGATAATTTTGAGGATGAGCTCTTGTCCTCTCTAGGTATCCTTAATATATCACAATCTAAAGGTCTTAAGCTAAAAGTAAATTGTGGTAAAAAATAAAGTGGCTTGGTAGAAGTCTATGATTAAAAGCAAGGGAGGAAATGGATATGGGAAATCAAAGTTCTATGGAAAAGTTTCTCAAGGAATTAGATTCTAAGTTTTTAGTTGAGGATGAAGTTTTGGAAGACTCGTGAAATTGTGCTTGAAGTTAAAGTTTCTTGAAAAGAACAACATTGTGCTGGTGAAGGGTGTTCACTCCCTTCTTTGATCATTAGGATCTTTTTCCCTCAATCAAAAAGAGGGGCAGAAAAAACAAAAGATAAGTAGTTTTATTTAGAAGCAAAGGAATTTATAATAAGATCGAGACCTTAATAGATTATGGAAGCTCTCCTCTGTAGAAGAGGAAGGAAGTCACACTTTGCCTAATTGATGCAGGAGCATCCTTATGGAGTGGTGATCAACATCAATTAAAAAAAAATCATTTTGTTTCTTTCAATTTTGGTTTGTTTCAGTCATATTTGACATTTCTTAGCATAAGGAATTCAGCTGTGTAGTCAAGTTGTCAATTTGATGTTTTCACCAACACATCGTATTGAAATTCCATAGGTAGTTTTCGAAAATTGTTTCTGGAAAACCCATAAGAACTCGAGTAAAATCATTTTGCAAGAGAATTCTTTAAGGTACCACATGAAATTTGAAAAAATAATTGAAGTCATATCTTTTCTAGTATGGGATATTTTAAAGTTGGAAGTTTGTTAAAAATATCGATAATTTACGAAAAGTTTAAAAATCTCAAATTTTGGAGGGCTGGAGTGAAATCGTTTTGCAAAGAATCTAGGGACATCATTTCGAGTCTACTAGCCAAATTTCATTCATATCAATTTTTTTTGAATTTTCTCATGTTGATGCCCAATTCCGCACTCCTCGCACATAAGAGACAAATTAAGAAAATAAAAATAAAAGCTATTATAAATGTGAATGGGAATATTTATGAAGGGACGTGGCCAAGGAATGGAAAGCAGATTTTAAAAGGATTTAAAATGAAATTGGAAAACAATCAAAAGACCATTCAGAGTGAGAGATTATGTGTTTATGGAGATAAATTAAAAAATAAATCAATGCAAGTGAAAGACCAAGGGAATTTTTAGTTTAAAATTGAATTAAAATGCAGTGGAAGCTAAAAAGGCATGCCACAGGGAAAAGGAGATTGCTGTGAGCAAAGATTTGGGGGGAAGGCAAAAAGAAGGCAGCTTGGAGGATGAGGGAAGGCTGCAAAGAAGATTGTAGGATTTTGGAAAGGAGAGATGTGCCATGTTAATAGCTACTTAACATTAAATCAACAAACACATATTGGGGAGAAGGGCTGCGCTGAGGAAGAGGGAGGCGTGGTAAATTGTCTGGAAGGTAGGATTACATGAAGAGTGGCGTCAGAAGGATAAGAGAAGAATGAACAGGTCAAAGAAAAGTATGTTGTATGCAAAGGATTTGTGCATTGAGTTGTAATTGCCCGACAAATTGTAAGCTGAAATGTTTATGAAAGAGAAGCAATTAAAATAAATGTATTGTTGTTTTTAATGGACTTGAGTGTTAAAAGAAAAACTGAAATGTGAATTGAATGTGATGTAATTTGACAAATGACATTGTTAAAAATAGTTTGAGTGAGCAATGAGGTATTTTAAATAAATTTTAAAATAGTGAATCTATTGTGGTTGGGATTTTGATTTTTGGGATTTTAAATTGACAAATTGTTAATTTAATTTTGAGATTGGATTGAGTTTGTCTTCATTACTAATAATTTGTCTTTTTTTTGTTTGAGGAGTGGTTTTACTAGCTAGTATTCTTGGTTTCTATTTAAGTAATTCATTTCTCACAATATGTTGGTTGTATTTTAGTCATGTTTGGTTTCCCCTAGCTAACAAGTAGGGTTTTTAAAATGTAAGGAAGATGTCTCTTGTATTTTTCATTTTCTAATAGAAGAGGGCTCAAATAGATCCCCTCCCTTTATTAATAGAAAAAAAATAACACTTTTATATGATAACTAGTGAAATACCTTTTGTGAGGATGTAAAAATAATGTATATGCTTAAGCCTCTAAATTTTATAAGAATTAATAATTCCCTTAAAACGTATAATGGATGGGACAAAAGAATATGAAATTATATTTAGTAATGATCTCATGTAGGAAAAAATATATCTCCACTAGGATTATGATGATATATTTTTTACTAATAGATTCGGGGAAGCACATGGGAAGAAACCCTCAATTTTCCAAGGGTAAAAATAATAAACCATGATACTAATGTCATTATCACATTGAAGGTAGAAGAATTGGGTGATGATGTCATCCTCCATCTATAAACTATGTAAATCATATTTAAATTCATCTTTGAGTTGAGTTGTTGAGGTGAAGAGGTTTGAGTGACACGGATGCATGATCTCTACTCCCTAATAGATTTGAGTTGACCATCTCAAGTATTTGATACACTAACATATTTTTGGTGTTAAAATTCCATAATTAAAAAAATTTAAACCTTAAGGAGGGAATTAAAATTGAGAAAATAGGGATAGATAAGGTTATGTAATTGTATAAAATGAGCCTATATATGCTCTCAATTTGAAGAGAATCTAAAATATCATCTACTTAAATGAAGCAAAGGACTTAGTGATTTATCATAGAATCTTGTATGTTTCTTAATATTTTGGTTTTTAAACATTTTTATTTTTCTTTCCTTGCTCCTTTAATCTGATCTTCTTATATCACTAGAGAGAGAAAAATACCATAACATCCAATTCTATCTTTTTCTCTATCTCATGTTGATATGATTTCCTTTTCATCTAATTTATAGTTAGTATCAAATTATCATTTAATAATGTAAATTTATAGATATAATTCAATGTGTCAACAACTACTAGTACATTACCTCAATGAAGAACCCAACCTAGAGGTGAGAGGCCTCATAACCATATAATATTTTAAAAGGAATCATTTTTATTTGGGAGCGGTATCTAGTGATACAATTAATACACCAAATTAAACCTTTCTATCCATGTACCTTATTTTTCCATGACATGCATCCTAATATACCAATCCAAGAATATTATTCATTAACTCTACTTTCCCATATATTTATGGATGGAAGAATGTGTTTATTTTGAATATTTTGATTATATTGGAAAAATAGGTTTTGAAGGCACCCAAAACCCTTTACATCACATTAAAACAAAATGTTGCTAAAAGAGAAAGACATTGAACCATAAGCAAAAGCCAAAAGTAAAACAACAACCAAAAAACAATGACCCAACAACAAAGAAACAAAAACATAAAAAATAACACAAACATAAACTATTTCATATTTTTCAAGGTGTTGGCCACCTTGATCTCCTGGTTGCAGTGCAGATTGACCATATCCATTAATTCTTGCGTTTCTTCATCAAATGTCTTCCTAAGGTTCCCTCTAGTTTTGGTACATAGGCCTTTGGCCTCTTCTTTCGCATTCTTCTTCCCCTTACCCTTGGAAGAGTAGTCCTCAATCATCTTTGTGAAGTACAATTGATCATCCTTGAGCTGACTAATCAAGTACCAAACAATACCTTTAGGGGCTCCACACTATTCTTAACAGAGCTATGGCTAACTTGCAATAATTTCTTGATATCTTCATTTGTTTCCTTAATCCTTCCCTCCATATCACCAAGGTGATTCTCACATTGGGTTTTAAAGTTAGAAAAAGAGCATTCTAAATCAATCAACCTTTCAATCAGAATGTCTGAAGACGATCCCTTCGACTGGTTTAACATATTCTCCTTCAGACCCCTAATCTTAATACTCACCTTATTAAATTCATGCAAAACCCACTTGGCAAGTTTAAAAGTACACGTGGCCCCCGAACGAGCCATATCTAGAAGCTCAAACATGAAAGTATTGTCATCATTCAGATACAAAAAATCCTTAGAAAGAGGATTAACCTTTAGCGGTTCAGGCTTACCAAGGTTCGAATTCACACCCTCCTCCTCATGCACAGTCCTCTCAACCGACGCCTCCTTGCTTCCCAAATTCCCAACACCCTCCCCCAAAGGAGAAGACTTTTGAACAAGGGAATCATTAATTTCAACAACATTTTACTCCACACCCTTTACCTGATCTAGAGGAGCCTTCTTACCCTTTCTACCACCTTTCAAATCCTACTTTTTGAACTTTGCGATCTGTTTGGAAGCCCTTCGCAAAAAATCCTTAACCTCCTTAACCCTAGCCTCATCAGACAAGTCCTCCTCACAACCAGACGCACCAGAGCCCTAGCCATGGAGCTCAAAATTCTCCTTAAATAGACATTGAGAATCATTAAAGATTATATCAATGTCATTACTAACAGAAAGGGACCCGTGGGAACTCGACTCTTGCATGGCAAGCTTCTTGGCAAGACCCTCCCTCTTTAAAATTCCCTTCTTTATTTTTTAGAGGGGGCCACCACAAGAGATGACAAACCACCCAAAGAGTTCTCCTCCTCCTCATGCCATTCAACTTCACCATCAACACTAGTCTCCGAGTCAGTCAAAAAAGACTCCTCACTTATGGCCTTCTCCTTTCCTTTAATTGACTTGGCAAGAGTATGGGCTCTCACATGATCCATTAAGAGCAATATGAGGCCTTCGTGAAGAACAAGAGCCCTATTATTCTTCAAGTGTGCATAAACCAAAAATTCCAAAGATGATAGGAGAAAGAACGAGAAAGAAACATGCAACCCATGTCTGAAATGATTAAGTAGGGTAAAATGGTGCCCACGAATAGTAATATATCAGCCATCTAGAGTAACATACTGCATAATGACTTTTGACACATTAGGCCAAATACGCTTCAGGGAAGCCTGTTCATAACCCCATCATCTTTATCAACTTCTTCAGCTCATTGTCTTTGAAGAATTGGTCCATAGCATCATTGTTGCTCTTCCTTTCCTTAAAAAAATTACAACCATCCTTCGGTAGCCCAGTGATGAAGGCAATAAATTCTTCATTGATCAAAAAATTCATACCTTTAACCTTTAAGCATCTGTTGTGCCAACAACAAAATTTTTTTGTAGAGGCTTTGGGGTCATGGCCATGGAGCCTCTCCAAATAGGGCATAAAATTCCCATGCCTCAAGATTAATCTCCAAATTCTGCGCTTATTCTTCCATCTCTCATGGGTAAGAGGTTCAATCTTGCTCTTATCTCCACCCACATTTACAATCACCATTAATTGATGTAAAATAGAAAATTATCGTCACTTACGGTTTAGGACCTAGGACAATAAAATTTATATACTCCACATTCAAGGATAACCTAGAGATCTCAATCCAATGAAGATAGGGGAAATAGATCTAACAATAGGGCTGTCCTAGGGTATGTTTAGAAATTAATGAGGGGTTCACCACCAAGCTAGGGCTTGGAAAATGTATGAAATGCAAGATCTAATGATTGAACTCAATGATGCAAGAAAATTCACTAAATGAACTATAAATACAAATAAATTAGAACAAAAAAATGGAAAAGTATAGAGGAGCACTTGGAAACCTGAGAGATCTTTAATGGAGACATGAAATACTGAATTACCTAAAATTTAGGCCTACTAGGACTCATACGCTAGTCTAGGCATATTAGTCCCAGATCTGGGTTTTTGTGCAAGAATTGGTTTCTAGAAAAAGGGTATCCGAAACTGTAAAAATTTGAAAAATGGCCTAATCTGGGACTCATATGCTAGGGCTGGTGTATAAGTCTAGTTAGGATTTTTTAGAACTCTGAGGTCTGAATTTGATCTTCAATGTCTACTCTTTTTGTTCCACTTTGTTTCTGGATCTAAAACCCTGATTTTGGATTTGTAGATGACCTTTTAGTGGAGATTACAACCTTGCAAATAAGGAGACAATTCCAACAACTTTCTCCAAGCTTGTAACCTAGTCTTCAATGATCCTTCATGCTCCAAGACACCTAGATAGGCAATCACACATGTAAAGAGGATAAAAACTTGTTGATTGTTTGTGAATAGGGGTTTGCCTTGGTCAAACCCCGTTTAGGTAATCAAACCAAATGATGAAATAAGGATATAAAACATGAAACATGAATAATGATAGCTTGAATTATGCCTTGTAAATGATGTCTTGTAAATCTGCAACTCAACATGACCATGAAGGATGTAGATCTTGATCTTGACAATAGGTGTAGATCAATGCTTGATCTTGGATCTTCAATGCTACATCACAACACTAGATCAATAATATGTTTGATGCTTGATAACCCTTGACATGATGATGGATCTTGAATTTTTGCAACAAATGATGAAGAATCTACCCTTGAATTCCTTAAAAATGATCTTAATGCTCTCTTGATGATCTTGTAAGATCCTTGAATGCTTAACTCTTGAGTGCTTGACTTGATATCATGTAGGCTTAATTAAATAACGATTTGAGACCTCATTTATATAGGAAATCCATCTAATATCACATTAATTGGATTGAATAGGTTGACATTCATGAAATTTGAACTTAAAACCCAATTTTCTTGCTCAAAACTTTTAAAATAGGCCAAATGGGACCCATATGCCATTTGTGGCATATGAGTCCCACCTGGATGGGACTCATATGCCTAAGGTGGTGTATGGGTCCCACAGGGCCTATTTTGAGAGGGAAAGTGTCGGGTGTTAAGAAATTAAGTTTATTTGAGGTCTATGCCAATATTTTAGTTAAAATATGCCTTGGAATGCATAATATAGGGTCTTAGGGGCCTATTAATGATGATATAAAGGTTATAAATTCAAGAGGGCCCAAAAATCAATGTGAAAGTGTAAATAAATACACTTTACAACATTAAATCAAGGAAAAAATAAGACATAAGTAGACATTCAAGAGGGGTCCAATTGTACCAATGCGGATGGTCTAGGATAACAAAGATCGAGGAGGTAGTCAAGCCCCCAAGATCTGAGATCCTACATCAAACTGACATAAGCACAAAAGGACACACACAAGGTGTATGATATGCGACATCAAGATACACAAACATGCAATTTTCCAAAGACTAAAATAAAGAAAAACAAAAATAAAAACAAGCAAAAAATAAAAAGAGGTGGTTCAAGCCTCGATCATTTTTCCAACACGATGTGGATAAGATCTAAGCTGCCTATCCAAAAATGCATGCTAACTTCGAGGCAACAAAACTCTAAGCTGTTCGCTGGGTGAGTAATCCAAGAGAGTGAGACACATACACATGTGACCGGTATGCGCTCACAACATACGTGAGTGGCTAAGGGAAAGTCATGCCTCAGATTGGATTCCCATAAAAACATACCCAAGTTATACCTCCTAATAATTTTGATAAGGTGCCACACAATAATGACCTTCGATCTTCATGAGACAAGAAAAAATTCGTATGCTTGGAGCTCATGAAAAAACAAGATGGTTCCATAGGCATGCAAGGAGGCCATATAACAATTGTTGTAAATGAAAAATTAGTGTAAGGTATGTTCAAATGGATTTTTCTAAGTTCATGCAGGGTATCTTCTTAGGGAACTTCATTCTTAATTTCTCCAAGAGAGGACAAGTCAAAGAGATATCATGCTCTCGGAGGAAATCAAACTTGATGACACTACCAAGAAAAGAACACATCACAGGAAGGAAGAAAATCACACAATGAAACATGAGTGTTGTTGTATGCCCCCCATTTAAAGTAGTCACTAAAATCATTACTGTGAGCAATTTCTTTAAATTAGAAGAAGACATGAGAGCTTATTCAAAAATCCCTATGCCAAGTCATATGTTTCCAATAAGCTAAATCATGAAAAAGGGAAGGGGTTCCCCCCAAAATGTATAATTTAGTACATCACATGTGAGCCAACTTAAGGCATGTCATCCACATCCCAAGATTTCTCTTATATAAATATGAAAGGTGATCAACTAGCCAAAAGGGACAACAAAAAGTGACATACAAGGGAAAGGCTACCTAACCCCTTGCCCACACTTAGTGCAGGACAAGGGTGAGCCGAATAGGATGAAAATAATTTTCAATAGGAATTAGGTACTTCAACACAAGGAAGAGCACCACAGTCCCTAAGATGTTGAATTTGGTTACTTAAAGCTTTACAGTCATTAGTAGAATGACCATGAACTCTATGATATGCACAAAATGAAGTCTTGTAGTATAATTTATTTCATGTTCTTGGAGGGAGAGATATCAAACGATCTTGGAGGAGTCTCATCAAGATACTCTCTTGATCAAAAGTAGAGGATATTTCATTATTTTGTAACAAAGATATCTCTTGCTTAGTACAAGGTGTCATACCTACACAATACTCTTTAGATTGTGAGATTTTGTTCTCCTTGAAATGAGGATGTAAAATCTAATGAATTCAAATCATTAGTGTTTTGCGAGATGATATTGACATTAAGCAAAGATTTCTTTATTTGTTTCAGTTCTTGCAAAGGATAACAATCAATACCACTAGTGTTTATCAGTTCGAGATGCACTATGGTTAAAGTCGGCTTAGAATAATCTTTTGTGATTGTGTTGATATTAAGTGAAGGCTTATTTGTTTCTTTCGAGGGGAAATAACCAAGACCACTAGTCTTTTCTTGCATGTGAGTCTCTATAGGAACGTAGATACCTTGTTCTCTAGCACCACATCCTTTCCATTGTAACCAAGTTGTTTCATCATTTCATAACCTTTTCCATAAAGATTCTTCATCTCTTTTGGATTCAATGGTTGCTCATAATTAATTTCATCAAATTTTATTGTTTAATTTTCATTTTCTCTAAAGTGGTTGAGGTGGATGCTTTCAAAGGGTCTTCCAAATTTTGTGTTGACATTACTGATTTTTATTTTCCTTTTTTAGACTCTTTGTTTATGATCTTGTATTCTCCCATGAATGTTGGTTTGAAATTCAGCGATCCCAAATCATGTAGTGATATCATGAAGGCTTTAGGACCTCTATATTTTTGTTCTTCTTGCATGGATTCTACTTGTGTAGTTGGTGCTAATATTTTCAGAGGATTTTCCTTGCCTTTCTCAATGTTCAAACAACTATTTGGGTCAGGGTCAGCTTTGATTGTGTACACTTTGTTGTTGTAGACATACTTCATTACACGATGAAGACTAGAAGGCACCCCATTCATTGCATAAATGCATGGTCTTCCTAAAAGAAGATTAGATGAAATATCATGAGGCATAACATGGACCAGTGTTTTTAATGTGGCCTTTCCAATTGTAATAGGAAAAGTGATCACACCAAGCAGTTGTTTTCCTACATTGTCAAATCCCTTAATAGATAAAGAATCAGGTTGAATTTTTGATCTCTCCACGCCAAGCCTATCCAAAATTTTTACACTACACACATTAAGGGTGGAACCACTGTCAAAAAGGGTTATCTTTATGCCTGTCCTTTTTATATCGAGAGATTATTATGAAAGCTTCATTTTGGTTTTGCACTTCCAAAGGAGGGAGCTCACTTTGGTGGAAAACAATGTCAGCATTCATTTCTTGAATCAAGGCTGCTATGCCATTTAGTTGCACACTAGAAGGGATAGGAGCTTGTTGTAAAGCACTTTGAATCATGTTGTGATAATGAGGGGAGGCTTGAATAAGGTCCCATAATGATATCTTAGCAGGAGTATTCTTTAGTTGTTCAACAAGATTGTACTCCTTTTCATTATGTGAAGGCAAATGAGGAGGACTAGGCATGATAAGGTTAGGAAATGGGAGGGATGTTGAAGGTGTTTGTATTGGTTGCATATTTTTTCTAGTGTTATATGTATGAGAAATGGTATTATAACTTGACTGCTGCAACACATTATTCTTGGGTGGGTAAAGGATAAGTTCGGGTTTGTTTTGAGTTTGCAATCATTGTGAGGGTGGGTAAAAGAGGGTTCAAAGGATGTCCCATAGGGTATGTAGGATGTCTATTAATCAAGGGGAACACTTGCACATTAATAACCTCAACGGTCTTGGTTTGATGTATTTCTAATAAAGGGCAGTCTAGTGTTATCTCATCACCATTGTCTAAGGAAGTTGAAATATTATCATTTTCTTCTACCATGATATCTTCCCTAAGGGGAGAGTTTTTAAGAGAACTACAAAATAGATGTTCTTGAAATTCAAAGATTGGTTCTTCTAAAATGAATTCATCGTAAGTAGGGGAATGATCAATTGTTGGATTGTCTTGTTCAATAAGGTGTTCCTTAGGGGAAGAAAGACAACTAAGATTCTCATAACTTTCATCGATTGTATTTTATAACATTAAAGTATCTTCTTCACAACTAGGAGAAGAACAAATGTGATTGTTATGATTATTCGTAATTTCATTCCTTTGTCCCATAATGTCTTCTAAAATAGGATAGGTAGGGGAAAAAACATAAAGAGGGTTTAGTTCATAAGATTATGGGTTTAGTTCATAAGATTATGATGAGATGGCGGGGAGAGGATGTAATTGAGGAGATCAAGTCTAGCTTTGGTGGTGTGATGCGGGTTAATTGGAAGGATGTGAATTCTTATCAGGTGTGGGACCGTACTATGCATGCTACTCCTTTGGTAATTGGTTTGCTGGTTTTATCTCCTCATTGCATTTGGAGGAGGGAGTGTATTAATAATGATGCGACTTTCTATGATGCGATTTGGCTGCTTTCTAGAGACTTCGGGCCAGCTAGTTTAGCTAGGGATTCTTTTGGCTTAATTTGGAGATTTACTAAATTTAGTTTATTGATTAGTCTGCATGGGGTTTCATGCTTTCCCTGCATCTCCGCCAACTTTTTCTCTCTATACTGTAATCATAAATTCATTAATTTTTGTGTCTTTTCTCACTGTGGCATATTTCCTCTCTGTGCGTGTGATTGGTACACGGGGTTTAATTTGCTTCGCTGTAATCCCTGCCTTAACTATTCTTTAGAGATTATTGTCCGTGACTGCTACTTTTGGTATTCCTTGCATTTCTGGGAGCTTGCTATGCAGTCTGGCAGTATGGGTGGTGATCGTCTTCGAACGGAACCAGACAATTGTGATGAATTTTGAAACAACCCGCTGGTCTGGCACATTTGTGTGGAGGCAGGTTTAGCTCTGCTCATGGAATTCTTAGTCGACCATGATCCCATTTTATCAGGACAGTTTTCCAGTTCGTGGAAGGACAAGAGGGTTTCCATTGGTGGGATTTCATTCGAAATCAACGAGAATGTCATTGCGCAGGCTACGGGTTTGTTGTGTGAGGGGAAGAAATATCCTAAACACACTAAAAAGCCAGACCATAAGAGCCTTAAGGAATTTTTTCAGAGGAGAGGAGACCCCGGTTAGGAACCAAGCGAGGTTTGAAAGGGAAGAGCTTCCTAAGCCATGGGACCAGGTTTGCATGGCGCTGATGAAATATTTTACGCTGGAAGGTAGATGCAAAACTTGTTTCTTTTATCATTTCCCTCTATTAAACCACCTTAGGCATAAAATGCTACTTAGTTTTCCATTTTTTCTTCTAATGGACCTGGAAAGTTCGGTGGATAAGTGTAAAGCATTGGCCAACCGAAATCCTTGTGATCTTCCGCCGGACCTGTTCCATCAGGGGCTAATCCTCCGCCTATATCACTTTCATCTTGCCCTCTACCCACCTAAAGCCATCACTGCTGTCCATGTTGAGAACATTGAACCCCTCACTATGGTGCATATCTCCCCAACTGAGTCCAACCCTCCTTGAAAGCCTAATATTGACAATATGGGGATTGCCAAAACCAAATTTGCCACCAAAAAGCTTAAGGTGGGTTAGGCAAGGCCCATGCCAGTGCGGCGGAAGGGCTCTGTGAGCTAAAATCCACTTAGGCTGATATGACTGTTACTGTCACTATGTTGAAAAAAGCTAAGGAGAAATGCATGCAGGCTACGACTGTTAAAGATGGCAAGGGTAAGAATGTGGCTAGGAAAGATTCTAGAGGGGACACGGTTTTGGGGAACACGAAGATGACTGGAGGGGAGAGTGTTAGGAGGAGATCTGGGAGGCTAGCTAAGAACAACAAGAAGAGGTTAATCATTGAGGATTCAGAGGAGGAGCAGTCAGATAACAAGGGTTACAAGAAAGAAGAATCTGAAGATGTTGAAGAAGAGATGGTGGAAAGACCCCAGTTTACTCCGGCGGACATCAAGCTCCCTTTTGTTGACTCTGGCTCGCACTCTCCATAGCCACTAGTGGATGAGCCTAGTGAGGTTCGGGGTGCTATGGTTGTTGGGGTGGATTCAAACAAGGTGGCGAAAATATTGGAAACTCTGTACAAAAGATTTTGGGGTCTGGCCTGCTTCACCATGAAACTTGGTCACTTTGTTACTAGTACTCTATCTAATGCCATAAAAGAGGAACTAGAGGGGAAAAATAGCTAGGATAACAAAGAGTGGGTGGGAGACGAGGTGGTGGACCTCCTTAAAAATTGGGACGATGCCAATTAGTTCTCTTGGTGCTGGTCTGTTGGTTGTTTCTTGGCTGCTGATGTGCTGCCTTTGGGCTGTCTCTGGTTTTTCCTGTTTAAGACTTGTCCTTTTTTGGCCCTAGTGGCTCATTGTGTAGAGTACAACGCCTTGTAAATGATGTTTAAATTTTCAAAAACATAAAGAGGGTTGTCATAGATCTTAAATATTTGATCATATAACACCAATATATATTCCTCACTTACAATATCATCTTCTAAAACATTATCACAAGAGGGGAAGGTGTTGTGGGATGAATGTATACTAGTTGAAGTTTCAATGGTTTCTTGTTGTTCTATGTGATCATCATGATTAACAATGGTTGTGTCCTCTTGTTCATCAATGTCTTGTCCACTAAGAGAGGTAAGAGGATAGAAAAAAATAGGAATCTCCAAAATCTCATTGATTGGTTCTTCTAACACAAAAATATCTTATTCACAAATAGGAGAGATATTAGGAGAAGAACGAATATGATTGTTAGGATTGTTGAAGGTTGTATTCTCTTTCACTAAAACACTCTCATAGGAAGGGGATATGAACTTTTTCTTAGGATGCTTAGAAAGACAAGGTACTAACAATGTTTGAACAAAAATGAAAAGCACTTCTAACCATTTTGTTCAATGCTTCAAGAAAGTAAACAATGTATATCCAAAGACAAAAAGGACTTTTATCCAACGTATGCAAAAATTTAAGAATGCAAAAAATGTATATCCAAAAATGAAAAGTACTTTTATCAAACTTATGAAAAGTTTTATGAATGTAAAAATTGTGTATGCCAAAGTGAAAAGTACTTTTATCCATGTGATGTAAAGTTTCAGAAATGTGAACATTTTCAGATCTAATGATTTTTGTAATTAAAATGATTTCAAAAATGACTACCCTAAATTGATGTTTTTGAACTAGATGCATAAAACAAACATTCCTGAAACTTTCCAAACTTATAGTATATGTTATCAAAAAGCTTAGGAAGCATAGAAATGAGGTTTTTAATGTTGTAAAATACATTTTAAAATCTGGAGTAGGACTAAATTGCCCAGAGGGGCATATGAGTCCTAGTTAGGGGTTTTTTCACAATTTTTAAGAAATTTTGAGTGTTTCTATGCTTTCTGGTTTGTGTGATGTCTGAACTAAATGAAAATGTAGATTTTAGATGATTTTCAATGATGAAACATGCAAAAATGCAACCTATATGCACTTTTAATAATGCAATATTTTGAAACCGTAGATGCAAATTAACTAGTGCAAAACCTAGTGCAAAGCTAATGTAAGCAAAATCCAAGAATTTAGTGCACTCCAAATCAAAAAAGAAGGTATTATAAATGCAAGTGCACCAAAAAAAATGGTGGAAAATGGGATAGGTGCTTTCATATGGTTTAGGACATAGAGCGCACCCAATTTCCAATTATTTCATTCAAGGATAACCCTAGAGATCTCAATGCAAAAGAGAAATAGATCTTGTAATTTAGGGCTGTCCTATGGGCTAATTATAAGCCAAAATTTAAGATATAAAATTATTATCGCTTATGGTTTAGAAACTAGGACAACAAACTTTCTATACTCCACATTTAAGGATAACCTAGAGATATCAATCCAATGAAGATAGGGGAAAGAGATCTAGCAATAGGGCTGTCCTAGGGTATGTTTAGAGATTAATGAGGGGTTTACCACCAAGCTAGGGCTTAGAAAAATGTATGAAATGCAAGATCTAATGATTGAAATAAATGATGCAAGAAACTTCACTAAATGAACCATAAATGCAAATAAATCAGAACAACAAATTGGAAAAGTACAAAGGAGCACTTGGAAACCTGAGAGAGCTTGAATGGAGACCTTAAATATTGAATAACCTAAAATTTAGGCCTATTGGTACTCATACGCCAGTCTAGGCATATTAGTCCTAGATCTGGGTTTTTGTGCAAGAACTGGTTTCTAGAAAAAGGGTATCTGAAACTGCAAAAATATGAAAAAATGACCTAAACTAGTACTCATATGCTAGGATTGGCATATGAGTCCAGTTAGGGTTTTCTAGAACTTTTAAGTTTGAATCTAGTCTTCAACTTCTGCTCTTTTTGTTCCACTTTGTTTCCGAATCTAAAATCTTGATTTCGGATTTGTATATGACCTTTTAATGGAGATTACAACCTTGCAAATGAGAATACAACTCCAAAAAATTTCTCCAAGCTTGTAACCTAATATTCAATGATCCTTCATGCTCCAAGACACCTAGATCTACATTCACACATGTGAAAAGGAGAAAACATTATTGATTGTTAGTGAATAGGGGTTTGCCTTGGTAAAACTCTGTTTATACCTAATCAAACCAAATGATGAAATAAGGATATGAAACATGAAACATAGGACATGAAATTTTTATGAAAAATGATACCTTGTAAATGATGTCTTGTAAATATACAACTCAACATGAAATGGCCATGAAGGATGTAGATCTTGATCTTGACAATAGGTGGAGAAAAATGCTTGATCTTGGATCTTCAATGCTACATCACAAAACTAGCTCAATAAGATGTTTTATGCTTGATAATCCTTGACATGATGATGGATCTTGAATTGTTGCAACAAATGATGAAGAATCTGCCCTTGAATGCCTTAAAAATGATCTTGAATGCTCTCTTGATGATCTTGGAATGCTTAAATATTGAGTGATTGAATTGATATCATGTAGGCTTAATGAAATAATGATTTGAGACCTCATTTATATAGGAAATCCATCTAATATCCTGTTAATTGGATCCTACTAGCCGACATTCATGAAATTTGCACTTAAAATCCAATTTTCTTGCTCAAAACCTTAAAAATAGTCCAAATGGGACTCATGCGCTATCTATGGTGTATGGGTACCACTTGGATGGGACTTATATTCCCAAGGTGGCATATGGGTCCCACATGGCCTATTTGGAGAGAGAAAGTATCGGGGCGTTAAGAAATTAAGTTTATTTGAGGTCTATGTCAGGATTTTAGTTAAAATATGCCTTAGGATGCACAATATAGGGTCTTAGGGGCCTATTACTGATGATATAAAGGTTATAAATGTAAGAGGTCCCAAAAATCAATGTGAAAGTGTAAATAAATACACTTTACTAAGGCAAAATGAGGTCTATTTAGCTTAGAAGGGCCCAAAATTACATGTGAATGTGTACAACTCATTACAACACTAGATTAGGTCCATTTAGTTTACAAGCCTCTTAATTTTAACGTGAAGGTGTAAATAAATACACTTTACAACACTAAATTAAGGAAAAGTTAGGTTTATTTAGTTTTAAAAGGGCCCAAAACCTAATGTGGATGTGTAAAACTCATCACAACACTAGATTAAGGTGATATTAAGTCCAATTTATCATTAATTATTCCCAAATCAAAAGAAATTGTACTATTTCCAAGGGCGTACAATTTTTGTCATTACAACTGATACCCTAGTTGAAACACACTTGCGAGATAAAAATTAGGTGAAACAAAACCCACAAAGCATGCGATAATAAAGAGGGTGATAATTGATTATCACCTCAAATCACAAGCTCAACATTAGCTATCATTTTGCAATGAAATATTGGCTTCCTCAAGAGGGAGAGAGTACTCATCCGATGCCTTAAAATTATGAAGTATGATAGCCTCATTTGCAAAAAAATCCACCAGGGAATACCTTCCCTATAGATATGCATGACACATATCTCATTAAAGGATCTTAACATCATGATAGAATCCACAATTAGTTGTTCGACAATCCAACTTGGCTTCTGAATGCCAAGTAGGCAATTGATAATACTGAGAGAATCTCCCTCAACCCATAGCTTGGAGTAACCCCTATCCAACATAAACTTGATGTCGATGAAAGCAGATTCAGCCTCAATGTAGTGATTGGTTTGGTTTCCCAATAGGAGTATTTATTTTGAATGTTATCGAGCTATGAACATGAATAATTTCTACGAGAAATGGCTCTTTATAATTTGATATTTATCTCAAATTATACATTAAAGAGTCCCATGGAGCTTAAAAACATATTCTAAAAATATACCTTCATAATCCTTGACCTAATCAACCCAAAAATTATTAATCAAAATAATATGTACACCCTTTTTTAGATGATCTATCTCATTTATTATTTTAACCTTGAGTTTATACATTAACAGTCCCAAGATGAATTCCATTAAGATAATTTCCAACTTTTGATTAGTGGTAGAAGTTGGTTGAAATATTATGCCATGACATTCTATCCACTTTATTTCATTGACAAGTATTACATTAAACTAAAAATTTGAAGATGTTAGGGCCCTTATGTTCTACCAAAATAGAATATCTATTATATTCCTATATATTTTTTGAAAACTCACATACCCAACAATGGGTGATTAATTTCAATTTTTTAGTCCCTCTTGCATGAGAGATGATCCCATTTAGAGATATATGTGATATGGAAAGAAAATTATGTTAAAACTATTATGTTTCTTGAGTTTCTTATTCAACATATCTCAAATTCATGCACTTCAATCAATCAACCCCTTTTTTTTACTCCTATTTAAAATTTCTCTATGAATTTTCTTTTTAAGACTAAGAGGGTAATTATTGATTATAAAGCATATTCTTTGAAGGAATTAATGTCACATAGATATTTACATCTATGGTTGCCTCATCTACTTATTAAGTATAAACATGAAATCTCTATCATTTAACTTTCTAATTTTAAATTCATGGTTTGGTTACAATGTGAGAATAATGTACCAAGCCTAAATCCTCATATTCAAATTTACACGGTGGGAAAAAAATAGAGGTGATAAAATAAATGTAGAAAGAAAGGACCTAGTGGTATTCTTTAGCTAAATCCTATTAAATTTTTGACCAAAATATTTAATTCCTTTTGGTAGGGTCAACCAAGGTTCATTCTATTGAAGACTAGCTTCTAGAAAACCTTCCATAAAACATTTTCAGTTCTAATAAATCTCAAAGGTTTTTAAGATTATTTTGTGTACAAGCTAGTCATATATAGCCTAATTGTTCTTCATAAGGTCAATTCATACTTTCTTTATCAAAATAATATGGAGATGATATCCTAGAGACGACTTAAAAAATCTACACTTTTAATCCTTAGCATACATTTTTCCTTGCTAAAATTTAAATGCTCAATATTCTCTACTAATCTTTTATTATAGCCAAATATACTATAAAAAACACAAGGAAACTTTTACAAAGAAAATTAAAAAGACCTTGTTGATCATTACTTGGATAATTGAAAATTAAAAAAAGGAATCACTATAAATTTGTAGTTCTCTTGATGAGTTCAAAATATAATATTTTCTAAAACTTTAAGTTATATTGGATTTTGATAAGAAATAAAATCAAAGGTTAATCTTTAGGGAATATCTATCTCTATGTAATTAATAAAATATATTGTTGATCATATTCATCCAACTGAGAATTTAATAATCAATATGCAAGGGATATGATCCATCCTTCTTCTTGGTCAACACAATTGATGTTAGCATATGGAAATTATTATGTATAATGATTCTTGTTTCTAGTAACTCTTTGAAAAGCCTCTCAATTTATTTTTTTAGAAATAACAATACTTGTAAGGACACAAAATAGTTTCCCTTGTTCGATCAATCTCAATTATATGTTGAAGTCTATTATCTAGAGGATGTTCCTTAATAAATTTTGAAAACAACTTGAGTCTTCTAAATGAACTTAGGATATCCTAAAAGTTGTTATTGGTGGGTAGAAATTCCATCATATATTTAATATAGGTGCATTATGAAGCCAAAATTTTCATTCTTAAAGATATTTTACATCTAACTCAAATCAACTAGATTTATCTTTTTTAGGGGTGAGGATTTGATAATATATTTTTTTTGTTCCCCTTCTTGAATATAAACAACATTTATTGATGATTTTGGAAATATATTTCTAGTGAGTACAACCAATGCAAACCTAAGTTACATCTATAGTCCAATATTTAACAAACTAAAACTCCTTATAGAGGATAGCCACCTACTATAAGCTCCATTTTTCCCACTACCCCTAAGCATTGAATATTTTAGTAACTTAGGAATCACATGGGATTCTTTTAGAGGTATCAACATAAAGGACCAATCTATGGATTTCTTTCTTTTCAATGATCTTTAAGATGTGTTGATCCTCATACTAGTTTTCCATTTTTTGGATCTTTTACTTATTCTATGAACCTCTAGTACTAATTGATCTAAATTAAAAAAACTAAGATTACTTGTGTGCCTATAATTATATGTATGAGGGCCTTTTTCTTTGTATTTTTTGTGGCCCTATATCCGTATCTACTAACTTCATAACCTTTTTAGTGTCTACGTGCTTTGAAAATGCTTCAATTTTCTAGTCATGATATCTTGTGCTTAATTCCCCCTTTAAATTTTGTTCATCATGTTCAAACCTAGGGCCAAAGTATTTATATTCTCACCCATTATTTATTTGTATTTGAAAGTTGACTTGTCATGTATGGTTTGTTGTGGCTTAAGTGGACTTATTATTATCACGTGATGGGTACATAATAAATTTTCATTTTGGAATTCTTGATGTATGTGATCAACCATGTTTTATTTTCTATAACTTTCACTTTTTTCATTTAACTATTTAGCTATGCATATGAGATGTAGTGGCACACTCAACAAATTTGATGTAATGCGTCTTAGTTTTATTAGTCTAGAGATAAGTATCTAGTAATTCATGTGACCTTACAACTTAAAGGACTACCCATTAATTTTCAATGCATGAAGGAACATAGATGGAGGCTACATGTTGAAATTTAGATATCTCGGGGGGATTACTACGATCGATTGGTCTAGAAATAAAGTTTAATATGTCTAACAAGACTCTAGCTCCAATTTATATATGAATGTAGGAAAAATGGTTTTGATATGAGTTTTATTCAACCATGATAGGATTTAGGGAATATGAAGGAATTATTTTCCATTGAAACGGATTGTCTAGGTGGTTATTTATAGAAAAATGACATCATGTAACTTGTAAAAAGAAAACCCAATATTAGAGGCTATGTTCACTATTGAATGACTTAAATAAAAAGTTTCGTGTAGTAGGATAGCTTCTACTCCTAGAAAAATTGTGAATGAAGTTCAATTCCATATGATATAAATTATTATGTAAGAATTCATGCAATCATATAGGATAATAAAATATAATTTTTTTTATAATAAATAATGGTTTATAAGTATATATTTTATTTCCTCATAATTATATTGGGTTATTTGATCTTGAAGTATGTTTAATGGTACTTGCACTATGGGTTTCACAATGCAAGAATTTTTAGGTGGAAAATTTCCAACTATGATCTAATTTATCTTGTGAATACTTTGAATTCAATGTTTGAATAAGATGGTTTGTTGCAACAAAACCTGATGAAGATAGAGAGGAGTTGAAATGTGATAACTTGGAATAAGGTATGATCAAAACTACCATACACACATTGGACCTTGAGGTAGCATAAACAAGTTATATTAAAATTTTTATTTCATAAAGTTAAATCTAGCTATATTTATATCTACTATATAGGCTTAATATGTCCTCTATTTAGTGTGTTAGGGTGTCAAATTTATAACCAAAACTTTATTTTCTTACACTTGAACATGTCATATAATTCTAGAGAAAGTTATTGAATACAATTTACCTCTCCTTGAACTAGGTGTATCCATAGTTGTCTAAGGTATTTAAATGGATGTATGTGTATCTTTGATAGCTTGAAAATTTATCTAATTAGTTTATTTTATAAAGTATTATAAACCATCTTAGATTATTCTAAGAAATATTTCAATACAACATATGGATTATTAATGTTCAATTATGTATTATTGAAGTATGCTTGATTATGACTATTTTTAGTATATGTAGGAATGTATTTGGATGAAAATTCAGCTAAGTTTGTAGGATTATAAATGTATACATTTTTATCCATTTGATATTGATTCACATCTTACTAATAGTCTCAACTTTACATATGTGTCATACACAAAATTTAAAAGTTTGAATCTGTCACCAAAATAGATTAAGGTGCTAGTCTTTGGCAATTGACCCTTCCACCATTTGAAATATATTCAAATTAGACATTCATTATTTTATATTAGATTATTATCAAAACCATATTAAAATTTTGCATGATCAATAACTTTAAATATTATAAAATATTTTTTATATGCTATGCTTGAAATCATTATTAGAGGATTATGTAGTACTATATTTTTCTATAGTTATATGTGTTGCATGATCCTATAACTAAAACAAATATGGGAAAAATATTTCTCATGTTATTAGTTTCATACATGCTATTTATATACTCAAAAGAGGTCTCTAGGTCCATTTTAATCAATAGTCTAGTATAATGAAGATTTAGTGACAACACTTTGTGGTATGCATATGCACAAGGTATGAATAGAATAATGACCTAATGTGTTGTTATTTCTATTTTGTTTTCATGTATTGAATTCTAGGAACACCCTCCTTATCTATATAGATCCAACAGTTTAGAAGAGCCACACACTCATGTTAATTGACCATTAACTACTCATAATATGATTATAAACCTTGTCTAATTATCCAAGACTAACACTCATCCCCAAGTTTAGGCGTTGAGTCGATATCCTACGATTATGGGATAATTGTTTTGTGTCTTATTACCAAGGACCCATTGAATATTTGAAATTCCACACATTCATAGTAGCACATAGTTGAAGTGATAACTAGTGTTAAGGGATGATTCAAAATTAAATTTATCTTCTCATGTGAAGAGTGGAAATAAGCTAATTTTATAAACTTAGTTCATATCACTATTTAAAGGTTGAAGATAAAAATGAACATTTTCAAGGATTTCTTCTAAGATGTAAGATTTGGAAGTGATTATTAGATAAGGTCACAAATCTTATGGAAAATTAAGGATATTGGTATGTTTATTGCCACCTATTCCCACGGTAATAATGTAGTAACTTCTAGGAGGAAAGAAAATATTGTAGATCTTAAAGATAAATAAACATCTAATTAAATTCAAATAATAATGTTGTAATGCCTTTTAAAAGAGTACAACATGTTGGTTATAAATTTAAAAATTTAAGAGCTATATGAGATAGATCTAAAGTATGGATTATTCTTGATAGACATTATAATGTGTTCATATAAAAAATCATATTCAAACAAGTATTATAGTTAGTCATATCCATATATACTAGCTCCTTCACATGAAGAACTAGAGTATGCATTCATTTTTTTAATGATACAAATAAACCTAATCTAATCAAAACACTATTCAACTTAATATATAAAATCATTAAAATAATGTTTAACATATTAAAAAAATATTGGATCTACTTAGTGACATTACAGTTAATAATGTTAATACAAAAGATCAAATTTCCTAGCAACAAACCCAAGTTAGAGTCAATAGAGTTAAAAATGTTAATACAAAAGACCAAATTTCCTAGCAGTAAACCTAAATTTCCATCATATAGGTAAAATATGAGTGATAAAAATTAGTTCATGATGGACACCTGCTATGCCTCTTACTCTTCCTGCCTAACATCATTTTTGAATGAATGCTCTTCCTGCTCTTCTCACTCGGTTGCATTGAACTTGATGGTTGTCTCTTCCCTACTTGGGTGTGAGCTGGTGGTCAACCTTACTGTTGATGCTCTATTGTATGGCTTGGAGGTTGCAGCTACCCCTAAGTCTCCTACTATGGGGACTTTTGTGGGTTCTTCTGTAGTGAATGTCTTTGTTTCGTCTTCATTTGTTGATGTTGTGTGGACCAATAAGTCTAGGGAGGGCTATGTGTGTCCTCTCTAATGTGCTAGTGCTACTCTTGTTATTTATTTTAGCAAGAAAGTCTCTGAACACGTATATTTTTACTCTAAAATGAACCTAATATGTAGGGTTTTCCATTTGTGGCCTTCCCTTCCTGATTTTCACCTCTAGAATCATTGGTCTCCTTTAGTGGAAGGCATGCTGGAGATTTATCCTTCTCCTAGAGGGTTTTTTGTTGTGGGTTTTTGTTCTCCTAAAGATAGACAAGTAGTTTTAGATCATGGCTTGTGGGAATGTGATTCTCATCACCTATCCATGAGGCATTGGGTTCATTCCTTTAGCCCTTTGAAGGAACACATTAATGTTATGCCTGTTTGGGTGAGATTGTCATATCTTCCCTTATAGTTTTGGTGCCCCTATGCTTATGAGGACATTGGTAATTCTCTAAGTAGGTTCTTGAAAGTGGATAATTCTTCTAATAATTTTACTCACACCTTCTTCACTCATATTTTGGTGGAGGTTGATTTGTCTTAGGCTTTACTTGGTGAGGTAGTGCTCCAGGTTAATGGTTGTTCTTGGTCTTAGCTGGTGGATTACAAAGGTATCCCTTTTCACTACAATTTTTTTTTCTATTAGACACTTGGCTCATGACTGTCCTCGTGTCTCTCATCCTGTTTCATCATCCACTTGGTGGAAGAATGCTCTCTGAGAACATTTAACAGTGTAACATGATGTGGACTCTTCTTTTGATTGTGAGGATTGTAGGCCTCCTCCTTGCATGGGAAAATAATCATATTGTTGATGGTGTTGCTTCTCATATGGCTTCTATTGTACCGATTCTAGAAAAGGCTGCTCCTACCACTATGTGTGCTACCTCCCTTGAGGCCCCTGCTACCCCCTTTCTAGAAAAGGCTATCTTAAGTATGAATCTTCCTGCTTCAAGATTGGTTATGGATGATTCAATTGAAGTATCTGTTGTTCCACTTATTAGTTACTTTTAAGGGGACTCTTCCCCTTCTGGTCTAAATGTTTCTAATTTGGTTTCTAATTCTTCTTGGACAATTGTGCAATGTAAGAAGAAATGTACTTCTAAGAAGGTCTCTATTTCAAATAACAAGACCTTGGAGGCAAAGTCACTAGGTCCTAGCTCTGGTGCTTGAGCTATTTCTCTCTAGTTTTTTGTTTTCCTTTTGTCTTTATTGGCGACTCTATTCTTGCTACTAGTTTGTTTGTTGTTATTTTTGTTGTCC
Source organism: Sequoiadendron giganteum (assembly GCA_007115665.2). Classification (NCBI taxonomy): domain Eukaryota; kingdom Viridiplantae; phylum Streptophyta; class Pinopsida; order Cupressales; family Cupressaceae; genus Sequoiadendron; species Sequoiadendron giganteum. Next base: position 333,102,981 of record CM021104.1, on the reverse strand, counting down.
TGCTATTTCTGACTAGTTGTTGTGTTTGGCCAGTTCATTTTGTTGGGTTGTTTAGCCCTACTGTTTTCTTTGTATGGGATCAAGGCCCTTCCCTTCTTATCTAATAAAAAACCCAAATTATTCAATAACTATCTCATAAATCTAAATAAATTTCTTCCTTCAAGATTTTCATCAACCCAATCTAGACTATTAGTGCCCTTACCCCTAGAACAATATAAGGCTTCCACCTATACCTTAGCCTATGAAACCAAATTTGGGGTTCAATACATATAGGCAAAGGATTTTATATAATTTTAAAGTACCTCAACTTGATACCCAAATAGATCAAGGGCATAATCCATAAATTTCATTGGAATATTTATTTAATAGGGAAAATAATTTAATATATATTTCATAAATATAACTAATGATTATGAAATCTAGATGATAAATATGTCATAATAAAATAATTTGGTGAATCTTTAGAAGAGAGTTCTATGGAATGGTATAAAATTCTATCTAATCATAGTATTGACTCATGTACTAAATTTATGAGAGGTTTTAGAATGTAATATAGAGATAATATTGATCCTAAATTTTTAATTCATGAGTTGAATGCTTTACAAAAAGATAAATTAATCTATGATTAATTTTATAATATATTTATTCCTACAATGAGAAAAGTGGATCCTAACCTAAGGACAAATGAATCCACATGTCTAATTTAGCATTGCTATCCTTTTGATTTAAAAATAGTATTTTTCCATTGAGATAAAAAACCTTGAACCATAAGTTAATCTTACGGTTCAACCTTAAACATTGAAGGGAACAAAGGGATTTAAGAAAAAAATTGACAAAAGGGTAGATGTGAAACTATCCCTACTTAAGGAGAATCATCCTAGTAATCCACTATACATAGATGACAAGCTAGGAAATCTCATGGGTATATAAATGATTTGTCTTATAAAGTAGTTAGGAATACGAAAGGATTACCACCTCCTAAATCTAGATAAAATAATTTTGAAAGGCCACTCCTAGCTAATTGGAATTACAATTTAGATAAAAATTATAAGAGGGAAAATTAAGGTTGAAACTATTTATCACAACATATTGATCATAGATCATGCATGAATAAGAAACTCTAGAACCATTGAGAAAGGATGAGGTTAACATGCATTATTTGATTCATGGTACATGGCACATGAATCTACTAAATTATATTGCTTTTTGTATTTTAGAAAAGGAAGAGGAACATATTGAAGATGAGGCCTATGAGGAAGAATATAAATATGGACAACATGATGAGGATGCCTATGCATCTGATTGTGTGGATAGAATGGACCAATAGGATTATGAGGCTGAATACTTGGATTGAAAAATTTACAACCATGAATATATTAATGCATAAAAATAATATGAGATACTAGACCATGATTTTGATCACATTAAAAAACTAACACAAGAAAGGTATACTTGAGAAAACCTTTTGAAGAAGATATAGTTTTTTTATCAAACTGTTATTGTTGAAATTTAGAGTGATTACCACTTATATAATAAGAATAATAATAATCCTAGCTCTATCTTTGCAATCAAACATTAGCTTATATGTGAGGTTGAGCTTCAAATATTTAAGATAAAAGTAGGATTCCTACTCAAAATCCTATAGTTCAAAACACATTTATGCATGAAGCTATAAAGTTAGATGTGGGAATAGGTAGTCATAATATTAATAAAGTTAAATGTTCCATTTCAAATGAAGTGATTGACCAAGCTCATCAAGAATAGAAAATAATTTATTTAATGAAGCTCCTATACATAAAAAGATTTATCAAGTATCTAACCATGTTATCTATTATATCTTAATACACATGTCACATTATTTGAGTCTACCCCATTTCCCAACTATATTATGTGTTATGAATTATATTCTAATCCTATAATAAAGGTGTAGGTATGTATAAAATAACTACTAACGAACCATAAAAATAGAAATAGGATGTTCACATACTTGGCTATAACTTTAGCACATTTTGGTGAGCCTAATGATTACTTAAATAACACTTAATTTCATATAAATATGTAAGAACTACCTAGGGTATATCTAGGGACATCCCGAGTTAAGAGTAAAATTAATGTGGATCCATTATATATTTATCTCCTTATAAATGGTTGGATTATGCATAATGTTATCTTTGATTATGGCACATCAATTAATGTCATACCTTTAGAGGTTGTACATAATTGGGGCTATATATTTTAAAATCAAGTAATAAGTTCCTTGCCATGGAATCCAAATAATTTTATGTAAACTTGGGATTATAAATAATGAAATGCACTTAGAAATATGCCGTGTATTATCTTGGTCATATAGTATGGTAAGTTGGGATGAAATTTTATGGAGTAACCTACTAATTAAGGTATACACTCTTGTTAAGAAGGTGTTTTGATTTGTTAACCATATATTTTTTTATTTTTTTCTTCTAATTAGCATGCATTAGACAAATTAATTCCTTGAAAATTATGTCAATACTTTAAGCTGTCTATAAAGGTCCTTTATTATTCAAGTTTCAACAAGTTAAAAATCATCAATTATCAATTTACCGTAGTTATAAATAATTTAGTTGAAAGTTTGAAAATGAAAATTCAATGAGATTTCAAATATATGGTAATTAGACATTTGTTTATAGAAGTCAAGAAAATTTTGATAGCATACATATTAGCTCAAAGATAGTGTAACACAATATATCGAGTTTAAAATTACTTGAATGGACTATAGGATTCAAAATATGTAATACATACATTGATGAAATTATCACTTGCTTGTGTAGTCAATAATTCCAAAACTCCTACAAATTGTTTAGTCATCTCTTATTTTAAATCCTCATAAATGTAATTTTAAATTCAATAGTAGATATGCTATCATCTATTATAATTCAAAAATACTAATAAATGGGTTTGAAATAATAGGAATATAGACTTTTTTTTTATGAATAGGCACTAATCTATATTAATAGTAAAGATTAAAATACACATCCACAAAAAAATGGTGGCTGGTAAGAAGGCACACCCTAAGAGTCACATGGGCATCTCCCAGAAAACTAAAAATGAACAATCACATGGGCCTAGCCCAAAAGTCCAACATTACAAACATAAAAAAGGCCATTAAGCGGCCAAAGCAGTACCAACAGAGCCAAGAGGGTCTCTGTCATCCAAGTTTTTCCCCCACACATTAGTGGGGTCTAGAGTGATGTCACAAGGAGGACCCCAACCATCATCACCACCTTTATCTTTATCTTCTTTATCCTTGTGCTGGGGCGAGATTGCAAGTGCCAGACATAATTTTTTTTTAGCAAAGTCTATGCAATCAGAGCCAAAAGAAGGAGTATCATCAGAGGGCCACCCAAAATCGCCACCACTACTCTCTGCCACTCCTTCAAAGGGCCACCCCTAGCTAGCCCATTGAGGAGGAGAATGATATTGTCGAGGAAGGTGAGAACCATGTTGAAGAGGAGGCTGAGAGCAGGGGCGAGCAGAGCCACTCTATTGTCGGCCCTGAGAGGGCGATTGATTACGGGAAGGGGTAGGCAAAGTGGACACCTGAGCCAAAATGCATGGGGCATTGCTCCAATGGTCCAAAAGCACCTAAAGGTGAGTCACCTCAAGTGAAAACTTGTTTTCTTGAAATTTAATCTACAAGAGCACATTAGAGTAAATAATAGCTTTAGAATACAAAGAAACATTTTTATCCATTTGGGTTTTAGCAAATATGCAGGAATTTCTATCGTTCCAGATACTGAAGAAGATTTCCACTTTGAAAGTCTGCCAAAGTTGGGTATACTTAGTAGAAAGTCTGGGCGAGTCTCCCAACAAAACCATATGCTAGGAGAAAGGCTCCAGTCTGAAAGGTCAAAAGATGTCATTAATCCAAGTCCAAAATTATTGAGCTCTAGTACAAAACTAGAAGAGATGCTTAAAAGACTTAGCTTGCCCACAAAAAGGGCATTGAGGGTCCTAGACCCCCAAAGTGAACAAGATGAGACCCCACAAGAAAGCCTTGAAAAAGAATACACCAAGAAAAATGGGCGAGTTTCAACTTAAAACTTGCAGATTGAATGGTAGTGAATATTTTTCGCTAGACATGAGCGAAGGACTGGAGAATCCATCTTTGGTTAAGACTGCCAATCATTAGAAAATACAATGATAGCCACATATAACCAAGCCTAGGCTTATAATTCCTGAAAGGGCTTTCTGGGCACCACTTCCGGTCCTTTCACCAGGGCTTGAATACATGAATTCCCACCTTATGAAGATAGTCTAGAAGAATAGAATTCACCAAACTGTCATAAGTATCATGGTCTTGGTTTTGAAGTCTATAAAGCACACAAAAATATTCCCACGACATAATACACATTGTGGGTATGTGAAACACACGTTGTAAGGTTTGAATGGCTTTCTTGTGGAACCTTAACACCTTAATCCAAGGTGACTTGGCCAAAGGTTGAACATTACTAGCAAAGAGAGGTGACCACCAAAAATTCTATTGATTGAGTGAAATCCCATCACGAAAACCAAATCCAGCCCAATGGAGCCAAGACTTAACCACCTCCCAAGCTTTCCAAATGCTCTTGGCCATGAAATTACCCATGATTTGGAATGGTTCTTTCATGACTAGAAGAGTTTGAAAGATAATCCCCTTCCAGGTAGGTCTATGAACAGGAAAGTCAGATTGAATGCAATGCTTGAGGAGAATTTTTTTGGCTTCATCTCTAGTAAGGGTTGTAATTATCCATTTCACACACAAGGCAGTCCCTTGTCATTGAGTGGAGAGTAGAGCAAGCCCTCCAGAGTCTTTGGGAAGGAAAAAAATCTCCTAGGCAACATGATGAAACTCTCTATGGGACTCTGTAGAGGCCTAAAGAAAGTCTTGAAGCAATTTTTCAAGCCTGGCATAGGTAGATTTCAAAGGGGCCCAACAAGAGGAGTAATATACATGAGTAGTTGCCAGAATCTTCAAGCACACTTGGAATTTTCTTTCCAGAGAGAGAGGCTTGGTTATCCAGTAGACTAGCTTTCACTCAATCCTAGAGAGAAAAACTTGCCACAACTCAGTAGGAGAATTTTGAAAGGCGAAGGGAATGCCCAAAAACTGAAAGATTTCCCTTGGTCCAATCCACTTCCAATCATATTTCTAGAACTAGTGAGGAGTGGGTAGAATAGACTACCTATAGCATAAAGTTTTATGCCACTAGATAGTGGAGCTAGTTGCAAGAAAAAAAATATTGAGCAATCAAAGGCCACCTTAATATTGTTTTCTTCCTCTAGAAGGGTGAGGAAGGAGTCATCAGCAAAATGGCCATTCACAAGTTGAGCCTGGGAGTTAGGCAGAGTGATGCCTTTGACACACCATTGAGAGATTGTATTGGCCAATAGATAGCCAAATCCTTTAGTAGAAAGCACATAAAGAGAAGGAGCAACCATGCATCATTGCCGAATGAAGCAGAAAAGACCAAAGGAAAGAGACTAGCGACCATTAATGGAGATACAAGTAGAGACATCTGAAAAAAGAATTTGGATAGTCTGAATGAAGTTAGGCCCAAACCCCAAGGCTTTCAACATGGCCAAAATAAAGGGCCACTCAATGTGATCATAGGATTTAGAAAATTCTATCTTGAGAAAATATATTTTTGGTCCAAATGTCTAGCCCACTCCATACCTTCCCACACAAGAATGATATTATCCAGAATAAATCTGGACTTGATAAAATCAGTTTGGGTGCACAATCTAAGGCAAAAGATGATTGATTTTCAAAGACAACGCTTTGGAGATGATTTTATAAGAGACATTGAGGAATGTGATATACCACTAGTTATAAATATCCTCACAATCTCTAGGCTTAGGTATGAATTTAATATTTCCTTTGCTAATTATATTACCCAGGGATTTGGAATGAAAAACCTCAAGATAAACCCTATGTAAATCATGTCCAACACAGTCCCAAAGGGCCTTGGAAAACTCACAAGGGAAACCATCAATCCTAGGGGCCTTGTCATCAGTCATGGAATGAATGGACTGCTTCAAGTCTTCAACTACGAGCAATTTCTCATAAAAAAATTTATGGTTTGAAGATAGCCTATTTGGCACAACAACAAGATAATCCTGAAGGGCTTGTTGTCGGTCTGGCATGTATTCCTGAGCAGTGAAAACTTGTTCATAATGTCGAAAAAAGGCTTGAAGAATGTCAGGTAGCTCAACAAGCACTTGGGATCCCTCTTTAATTTTTTTGATGCTAGGAGAAGAGTGCCTAGCACACAGGGCTAGAAAAACTCCTTGGAGGCATAGTTGCCAATGTTTAACTAGTGTAATTTAGCTTTGATTTTTGCACCTCTAGTAGCATAATTGTCTGCAACTTGATTTTTTTGTCTTAATTCTGCCACTCCAACTTGCAAGGATGGGGAAAAATGGCTACCCACTAGAGCCCCAGTAGCTAAGCATAGGTTAGCTATGGTAGCCTAATAAGATGATAAAAAAAATGGCCAGCTGGTGCCCATAAATGCACATAAATCTTGTCGTGTGATTGATAAGATCATTCCACCAATTAATCTAGCATGTATTATGAGCTAGAATGCACTCCAAATTCCAAACTCTCCGAATGTGGGCCAACAAGGGTTGATAACAAAAGAGAGACATGTTAAAATAAAACTACATTTTGTAGGCATGAGGCTATCTTGTCTCCCATTCAATGTGAAAATAAATGAGATAATGATCTAACAAAGTCACATCCACTAATGACTTAACCGAGAGTGATGAGATGTCAAAAGAGAAGAAATATTGAGCTGAGATCATGGCACGATCAAGGCACTTAAATATCCTATTAGAGCCAACTCTATAATTACACCAAGTGTGCCAGAAGGAATGAGAATGGTGATGACCAATATTGGGATCAAAGAGCCCCAATTTATTACGCATGTAAAACCATGCCTCCCGTTCACCAATTGCCCATTTGAATGGCAGAGTGCCATCTTTATCATATTCCATCTCAACCATATTGAAGTCCCCACACAATAGCCAAGTAGCAACTGGCAATGATTCAACAATCCAACGTTAAAGCAAAGAGCGATCTACAACATCATTAAATGGATAAACATTAATAATCCAAAAAGAGTGATTATCAATATTGAGAAGGATCCAAATGAGCTGATGTGTGGTGTCACACCCATGGTCAAATACAAAAGAATTCAATTGTGGGACCAAAAGGGTGATAACTCTACCACGTCTAGCATCAGAGAAATACAATACATATGATTGGCTGGCCAAATAGAATGACAAGCTAAAGAAAGCAAAAAATGAGAAATTTTAACTTCTTGGAGATAAAGCACTTCAATACTAGTATATTTCTACAAAGTATCCCTAACATAATACTTCCTAGAGAGGTCTGTCAAACCTCAAAAATTCTATGAGAGGAAATTCATGAGTGAAAATATTCCATATCATCCAAGTCCAATTCCTCCTTATCCAGAGTAGAGAAGCGATTCTACAAAATTTTTGGAAAAACTGACCCAATTTGAATATTCCAAGAAGAAAGTATTTGTTTCTCCTAAATATATTATCCTTCTTCTAATGGCAGAGAAGGAATACAAGACCACCATTGGGCTCCTGTCTTGGGAGAAGCTACTTTCGGATGTGCCATCATAACAGTAGCAGGCTAAGGTGTAGCCTTTGGCTTGGGTTGTGCAAGAATATTGTCAACTCTAGCTGGAGCTTCTTTCCCCTTCACCGAAGGGTTTGAAACATCTTTAGTATGCTCAGGGAATTTGGAGACCATCCTAGAGCCACTGGAATTATTTTTAAGGTTCACAATTGTGGTCCATTTCTCATGAAGTTTGGCAGCGAAATTATTTGCTTGACAAAATTTTTAGATTTCTGCAGTTGAGGAGTACAAGGCATTGCCAAAGGGTAGTCCTTGATATTATGGTTTTCAGACTGACATCTATAACACATTTTTGGTAGATTAAAATAAGTAACCTTTTGGGTATGATAGAAATATCCAATTTGAATGTCAATGGATTCTTTCAAATCTTGTGAGAGGTCTACCTCCACATAGACCTATTTTTGGGGTTGGGCCTGAAAAAACCTTTTTGGCTCAATACAAATGAACTTCCCCAAAGAGGACACAATATGACTCAAAAAAGACACACAAGGTGGGGGTAGCCCTGGAAACTCAATCCAAATCAAGACCCGCAACTTGGTGTCATTCAAGACACTGAAGTGTCGGGTCCATGATTGGAAAACCAACAAAGAAGACCTAACATACCAGGGACCATGATTCAGGATTGCTTAAACATGGCTGACCTCCACAAAATGAAAAAGAAAAAAAACCTTGGTTAAATTTTGGACCAAATCAAGGTGGATCCCATGAGGGACTGAAGCTTGTGGACAAATTCTTTAAGCACACTTTTAGGTGGAGTCCTCCCCACAAAGTACCCAACAATGGTATGTTTCTTAAGCCATTTACAAGAATAATCAAACTCAAGCAATGGTAAAACCACATTAGCTGGGGAGTCAAAAGACTTACCTCGTGAAGCACTTTTGGAAAAAATTCTTGGGGTCATTTTCTTAGAGGAGGAGCCATTGAGAAGAGCTGTCAAACCACCAACACCAACAAGAACTATTGGGTTAGAGCCGGTTGAAGGCATATTAAAATAAAAAAAACCACAGTAAATAAAGTTGTACACATAGGAAAAGAGGAAAATTCCACACAAAGAGCATAATATGATGCAAGAAGGGCTAGGAGTGACCACAGACACAAGAAAACCCTAGTAGAGCTTATACACCTTCTCCTTCAACCGAGATTTCAAGATTTCAATAAGCTGCCTAAATATAGACTTTTGATGCAATACTACACAAGTATTATAGGATTTCTTATTGTTCCCCAATACATTAAGTTGGAAAAGATACATATTTAAATTCCTTCGATGAAACTAATTATAAATATGCTTCCAAGAATATAAATAAACATTGTAAATATTTGGAGATCATATTCAAAATAGGTTTAGATTATGGAACTTATTTGAACCCTATGAAATGAATATTTATAGTAAAGAGAAATTTTAGGAGCACTTTGCATATAAGGAGGGAATTTAGATAGACTCTTACAGGGTTAATGCCATTGATCCCATCACTCAACCCAAAATGTAAAAGAGTTTAATTGTTCTTTGAGTAGATAAAATTTATAAAGAGGTGTGTTTCAAAAATTTGTATGAAGACCAAGACCATCTCCAAGGTTTTGAAGAAAGGAAAATTAATAAAACAGGAGGAGAACCAACTAAATAAATCTCAATATTGAAAGAGGATTTTAAGAAAGAATTGTTACTAGCTATTTTAGATTATTCTAATCCATTTCAACTATTTTATTTTTATTCGTTTATACTGTCATATTATTCCTATTATAGAAGATAAAATTTGAAAATGCTTGATAATAATTGAGAATAACATGTAAGTCACTTTGAGGGGAAAACCTCCATATATCTCCAATGGGAACACAATTGAGAACATAATTCAGAATCTAATTATAGTAAACTTTTATCTAGCTCCTATATATACCTAATTATGCACTAGTTACCACCTAGGACAACTTTGACACTTATATATGACCCCTGGGATGAACTAAGTATCTAAATAAGAATATAATAATGATCATATAATTTAATTAAGATTGCATCCACAAGCTGAACACTCATAACCCTATGCACACTATAAGATTAAGGGTGTAGGATAACTCCTTCTTTAGTGAAGCATTGTCCTTGATGCTAATCAAGTATGGATGATTCTGGACATACTTTTCATCCTCCCACGTGGAATCTTCAAATAGTAAATTATTCCACTAAATTAGACTCAATGATTTTTCTAGTCCTTAGCTTCTTTGTGCATGTTTGAAAAAATAAATTTGGCTCTAAAATGATTCTTCCTTCTTCGTATAGCTTTGGTAATGATTTTTGTGTAGGGATATGATGCCCAATCACTTTCCTCAAATAGTAAACATGAAAAATTGGATAAGTTTTTGTTGGAGGTAACACAAGATTATAAGCAACATTGTATATATTTTACTTCGATACTTGTTAGAGTCACTCAAGGAATCAAGCCTCCAGAATCACCTACGAAAGCCAAAAAAAACCTTCTATAAAAGGGAAAATCAAGAATATGAATTTTCAATGATGGATGCAAGAAATGGCCAATATGAAATGATCAAGATTGTAGTAATATATTGGAATTACTCAATTGAATTGAATGATGATGAATAAATGATTCCTTTCTTATAAAGAAAAATATCAAATAGGATTAGATAAGATATTGAAATGTGTCTTAATCATGTATAATGAGATAACTAGCCCCAAAAAAATTAAATGACTTAGGAAACAAGCATTAAATGATAAAAATGATAATATCTAGTAACAACTAACACTATCTAGAAATATTCCCTCCTAGGACCTAAGTGGACTTAGCATGTAAATATGACGTAGATTGGTAAAACACATATTTACACCAACACCCAGCTTAAGTATAACTTAGGAGGTATTATTATACAAATGACACAAAGATGGATCCCAACTATGAGGCCATGTTAGGTACCCATATAAAATGCAAATGCAATCTCTCAGAAACAAAGAAATGGAGAAAACCTAGTGGGACAAAAATCCTCCCCAAAAGAGAGATAAAATCCAAAATATCTCAATGATGAATGAGGGATAAAACCCCATGTGAGGAAAAATAACCCCATAAGAGAGAGTAAGAAAGACCATGCAACCCCCCTTAAATGGTGAGTCTCTTGTAATGGTAGAATATTGACATTGAATACTAAAGATGATCCAAGCTTATTGAATAAGCTTCCTCCCCTTAGGAAGAAAAAACACCAGGATGATATGTAGGATGTCTTCCCATTCCTATAAGAAAGATATGGTAAGAAGAATGATATGTGATGTCTCTGAACTACATTCAAGTGTCTCCATGTGAATACTGAAAGTTGACACACTCCAAAAAAGCATTCTAGGCCACACAATTGAAGATGTAAATCTAGAATATCCTAGAGATGGATGTAGAACACACTCTAAAGACAATGATGTCTCCTCTAATGATAAATAAGACTCCTCAAAATGTTGTCCAAAAGTATCCATACTCATTTCAAGCTACCAAGAATGATCATGTAGAAAATGAACAAGAGGCTCAGACCTCATAACAACAGAAGAAGGATCATCTCCATCCAATAGAAGATATATGAAATCAAAGGTGTCTCCAAAATATAAAATACGGGGCTCAAAAAATAAACCAGTAATGTTTGTCAAGTATGCATCCCAAGTAGATGTAGTCGGAAGACAATATAGACCCCCCTGCATTGAATTATAATAGGCCAAAACTGTGCCAACATGATGATCATCAAATTTAATAGAAGATGAAGGAGATTAAATTCAAGGTGTAAGAGTGGGATGTAATGTGAGAACACCCAAGTTCAAGAAGCCAAAAGTCTCGTTAGAATCATGGTCCACAGTAGAATTATGATCAACAACTGAAGGAATAATGTCATCATCATAAGATAATTATTTAAGTGTATATAATCAAGATGAATGATCAACCATCCTAGTAGAAAAAGTCTCTCTACTCTCTAAGTCTCTAATGGTAACTAAATCAAGAGTGAATTCCATAGTCCTCCTATCTCCACTATGTGTAATCTAATATATGGAAATAAGATTATTTTCTAAATGAGGTACACACAAAATATCATTGAAAGTGCCCTCCCCAAAATAAATAGACCCCTTCCCAAGTACACTCATGTATGTATTATTTCCCATCAAAATAGGAGACATAGTAAAAGGCTCAAAATAAGAGAATATAGACTATGAAGATGCCATATGATGAGATGCTCCTGAATCTAGAAGTCATCTCCCTAATCTAAGACTTGAAAAAGAACAAAGATCTTTCCCATTTCTTCTTGATATAGTAACAAAAACAACATGACCTTTGTGCTTATTAGACTATTTTGAAGAAGAAGTTAAATCAAACATTCTAGAAGGAAAATAAATATGATTCTTTTTTAGAAGATGTCTCAAAGCACCAATATCCTTCCTATAACAAGAATGTTCGTCATGCCCAAGATTCTTGTAATATGAATAAGTAGGCTTCTCATTCTTAGATGATTTATTTGTAAAAGACAATTTATTATTTGGTGGATTTCAATTGGATTATTTTTCAATTTATTTTGTTTCTTATTAGTATGTTCTGATTCTTTCACCTAACTAGCAAACAATTCTTGAGATTTAGATGACTTGATGAGACCCATCGAGATAAGATTTTGTTGCTCATTTATTAACATCTTAAAAAATGATGTAAATAAACGTGTACTATATGTAGATCCCATAGTCAACCTATGAGTATGAAAGATATAAAAAAAGAAATATAATAAATACCAAGCTTGTTCAATGTATTGTAGATTAATTGAATGTCCTTATCAGTTCCATATGCTTTATATTGCTCTCTTAGATAGTTAACCTTAGTGATGTAATCTTGGATATTGTCAAAGGTCATAGGATCAAGGCTCATCAATTCATTACCAATTTGATAGCATCTTCATTTATTTGTAGTACCATATAATGTTTTCAAATTTTCCCAAGCCTCATGATAATTCTTACATGATTCAATTTGAAACAAAAAATCTTGAAAAACTAGGGTACATAGACATCTAAGAGATTTACTATTTTCAATCATCCATTTTATCTTTTCCTCATCATCTATAGGTTTAGGTACTTTATTTTTAACATAAAGAGAGTGACCTTGATTCATTAGTGTAATAATTGGCTATCCACCCAAGATCAAGAGGCCTAATAGAAAGAATAATCATGAGAGAGATAGACACAATATGGCAAGAATAGGCTATATTTTTCCAATAATACAAATAGAATGAAATGTAAAAATGTAGTAGAGACCCCTTGGTTACATAGCCAAGGTGAGTACATGGAAGGGCATAAGATTATGACAAGTATCATAATATTATGAAATGAGACAATTGTGAAAAGCTATCACTCCACCTAAAGTGGAAAAGTGATAATGTGATAATCACCACAAATGGTGGATCACCCACAAAAGGTGGAGAGGTAATCACATGATATGTCTACAAAAGGTGGAAGTGATAAAGTAATAACATGATAAGTCCACAAAAAGTGGAAATTCTCCAACTACCTCCTATGTGGTCCCTAAGTAAACTTAAATAAGGTGTAATAATGACCTAGGACAAGGTACAACACTGTTAATTACTCCAACACCCCCCCTTAAGTGAAACTTAGGGAGAATTTACACAAAAGAAAACAATGCAAGATGGGTCCCGACAACTAGGACATGTTAGGTACCCATGTAAAAATGCAATGAAATCTCTCATAAAGCAGAGAAAAGGAGAAAACCACGTGGGAAAAAACTCCCCCCCAAAAGAGAGATGAAAAACAAGAGAAAAATATCTCAAATGTATGAGAAGGAAAAAATCCCTAGAAGAGGAAAAAGTCCCCTCCATAAGAGAGAATGAAGAAGTCAAGTGACCTCCTGAAATGAAACATCTTGCACACCAAAGAGAGATCGCAAATGATGATATGTAATATTAGTGAAGGGTTTGGTGAAGATATCTGCAACCTGCTGTGCTGTAGGACAATACTGCAAATCAATGACCTCCTCCTATATCAACTCCCTGATTTAGTGCATATGAATCTTGATGTGTTTGGTCCTCTGATGGTGAACTGGATTCTTCAAGATCTGGACGACACTTTGATTGTCATAATGAATGACTGTAGGATGTGGAATAGTGAATCCAAACTCAATGAGAATATTCTAAATCCAAATAGCCTCAGTAGCAGCCTTAACAACCCCTCAATACTCAGCCTCAGTTGAAGAAAGAGAAATAGCATACTGCGTCTTACTCTACCAACAAATGGGGCCAAAACCAAGATGAAAGATGTAGCCAAAAGTTGACTTATGATCATCAATATTGCCAGTCCGATCAGAATCTATATATCCCACCAAGGTAAGTCCTATACTTGCTGCACAGTGAATCCCATGATGATGTGTACCCTGTATTTAATGAAAGATGCATTTGGTTGCTTTCCAATGAAGCTCATGTGGTTCCTGCATAAAGCGTGAAACCATGCCAATTGCAAAGGAGATATCAGAATGTGTGTGATTCAAGTAGATGAAACTTCAACAAGCCGGCGATACAATGTGGCATCAACGAGTGGAGTAGAATAGTTAGCCTCAAGCTTGAATCCTAAAAGAAAGGGAGCCAGAGAAGGCTTACAATCAGCCATGCAAAACTAACCTAGAAGATCAAGAGAATACTTGGGCTAAGAAAGAGAGATCCCAAAAGTTGACTATGTGATCTCAATCCCAAGAAAATAGTGCAAAAGGCCCAAGCCAGTCATAGAAAATATGCCCTGCGAAGCAGATTTGACACTCCAATGATGGATGAGGTACTCTCTATAATGATCAAATCATCAACATAGAGAACAAGTAGTAAATGAGAGTCACCCTATCACAAAATGTAGACATTCAGATCTGAATGACATCTAGTGAATTCTGTTGAGAGAAGAAAGGAATCCATCTTGGCATACCAAGCCCTAAGGGCCTGTTTGAGGCCATAAAGAGACTTCCTCAATCTGCAAACGAAAGAAGAATCTTGTATAAATCCCTACAACTGCTCCATGTAAATCTCCTCATGAAGATCCTAATAAAGAAATTCACTCTTCACATCCATCTGATGTACAACCCAACCATGAGCTGCAACAATAGCAAGTGTCAAGCGAATGGAGTTCATGTAAGCAACAAGTGCAAAAGTCTCTATATAATAAACACCTGGAGCCTGTGAGAAACCTTTTTCCACAAGCCGAGCCTTGTATTTATCCACAATTTCATCTATTGCATACTTGTTTTGATAGATCCACTTACATCGAACCATATTCCTCCCCTTATGGAGTGGAACTAAATCCCATGTGTGGTTCCTCATTAAGGAACTATACTCTTCCTCCATTGCTGAATCCCAATCTGGAACTCTTAATGCTTCCTTCAAGGACTGTGGATCTGAAACACGATCAATAAAATCATGTAGAAAGTGCTGATGTTGTGATCGAGTCCTTCAAGTATCTGAAGGATCTCCAATAAGAGAACCTGCTGACTCAAGAGTCTATCAAGCCCAACGAGGTCTAGTAGGAGATGAAGGATGACGCTCCTTAACTGCAAGTGGACCCTACGAAGGTGTGATCCTGTGAGTCGGAGTTGAGGGAGAATCATCATCTAAATCACTATCACCACTTTCCAGTAAGGAGGAAGGAAGAGGAGGATTAGAAGCCAAGCTAGGAGAGCTTTCCTCAAAGTGAACACTCCTCTCAATGAATAGATTGTGTGTCTTTGGATCCAAAAGTATGTATGCCTTAAACCCTTCAGGATATCCAACAAATATGCAAGGCCTACTATGAGGTTCCAATTCCTTGCAATTCTCTATAGGTATGCATGCCCAAGATGGACAACTAAAAAATTTGAAGTGTCTCACAACTGATTTTCTACCACACCAAGCCTCTAAAGGAGTGATACATTTCAAAGCCTTATGGGGAATGCAATTATGGATGTGAGTGGCACAACTAAACACTTCTACCCAAAATTGAGGACCAAGAGAGCATGCATGAATCACACAGTTAGCCATCTCCTTAAGGGTTCTATTCTTCCTTTCAGCAAAAATATTCTGCTACGTGGTGTATGAAATTGAATGTTGAAGGTCAATCCCCTCAAGAGTAAAAAATTCCTCAAGTCTATTGTTCACATATTCCCCTCCATTGTCTGTGGAAAGAATCTTGACTTGAAGGCTAGAAATCTGTCAAACACTTCACTCTTGTGAACAAGAAAATAGACCCATGTGAAGTGAGAGTAGTCATTGATGAAGGTGAGGACATAGCGGGCCTTGCTAAATGATGGCACTAGAAATGGACCTGATACATCACTGTTGTAATGACATTCCATGAGAACCTAAAGGAAGTTGCAACTCAACGCGGAAGTGTACAATTTTTTTTCTTCTTAAAAGTGCATTATTATCAAAGAAGATGCACAACACTTTGCAACAACCTCTAAGGTAATGTGACAAGATTACATCGATTACCAAACATACACACTACTTAAACACAAAGAATTTATTAAAATATTAACCATACATTTAATTTCACATACTTACAAAGCATTAAAGATTCTAACACTAGGATAGAATAAAATAGGTTCCAAATTACATTAACTTAAAAGTAGATTACAATTATCATTCCCAGAATGAGGTAGATCAAACCTAACTATTACAATTACAAAATTCCTCCTCCTAAAAAAATGAGGGGAATAATAACAAGAGCTAATCTAAAGTAAATAGAAAGCTTGAACTAAAGAATGAAACCACTGCGAGCTCTCCACTGAAAAACCACACAACTTAATCTACAAATAAAAAGGGGATCCAACGACGTAGGGCGCACGTTCCTCCCAACCAAGTGGTACCCGAAGGCCCACCCCTCGTGCTGGGAGACAATAACACGGATACAAGGACAATCTCTACAACCTCTAGTCACAGGCTGACTCAAATCTAAACAAAACTACCACAAGTACAACTCTAACTCAAGATTACAATGAAATCCAAGTTTAACAATATGACACTCCAGTAACCTATACATACAACTAACCTAGGAGAAATGTCACTCAAGGTACATGAGTTACCCATCAGATCTTTCCAGACCTCGGCCCCCATTGAGCTTCACCCTCCTATGGTTATCATGTAATACATCACCACTCCAAACTAAGGAGGTACAAAATATCCAACACTCCATTCAAATAAGGTCAAACCATTCAAAGAAGAATAAGCCATTCCCCATTTGTGGAAACCGGGTGACTCACTGAAAACAACAACCTTACTACCATAGAGAACTACACAAGACAAAACCATGAAATAATAACTCTGAAATTAACATTCCTCACTAGGAAGACTTACAATAACTCATCTAATTCCTCTTTTCAATTACCCTTAAATACCACAAAAGATATCTCAAACACATCATAAAGTCATAATAGTTTAATGTTTACAATAATCTAATTTATCATAAACTTGCATACAGTCAACGAAATGACTCATAACAATTCGTACCACTCAATTATCCCAATTTAACTAATTAATTAAAAATCTCTTCCAAACAGAGATAAACATCATACTAACTATTTCCTCAATTTCTTCAATTTAAAATAATAAAACCTTGTTTCTACTAACATATTGTATATATTTTAAAATACCTATTCCCCGCAAACACACTTGATTAAACTTTCATTTCCTCTAATTACAAATAGACGTACCACATAGGCAATCAACATGATAATTAAATCTAAGATTTGGATTTACTAAATCCCTTCACATTCAGTGATAAGCAGAATATTTAGACAAATTACACAATTTTCTCTAGTTAAATAAGAATCCTTATAAAGACGAAGGAGAAAATTCAACCAATTAACTAACAGGCTCTTCAAATATCTCAATTCAACTTCAAAACAACTATAAGATCATCATTTCATTTATTATTCCAATTCCCTCAATTTCAAACTTAATAAAATATCTATTTCCTCAAACGGTTTACGATATTTAAATAAATTATAATTTTCTCTTTTCAAATACATTATTTTATTTTCACTTAATACATGCATTTACATGGAACGAAAACAATTTCCTCAATTACACCAATTTAGATAATAAAACATCTGTTCCTACAAAAGGATTATATTATTTAATTAAATATCTCATTCCATAATTACATTTATTAAAACATCAATTTCCTCTATTTACTTAAATACCCATTTCTCTAATAGACCCAGGCATGCAAATAAATTATTCTTCCTTTTATATCTCCTAATTGCATGCAACAATTTAAAAACTAAAATAGCATAAAATCTAATTAAAATAAATATTTTATAATATATAAATTAAATATATCTACATTAAATATATTAAAATGAGTTTCCATTAACAACTACTTCCTCATTAAAAAACTAACTCAATATATATATTATCAAATATTTATAAACATAAGTTACAAACACAATAAATATTTTTGTTTTAAAGCATATTATATATATATATATATATATATTTTCCCTAAACTCGAAATCCAACCAAAATCCAAATTAAAGAGGGCGGACACCGAACGTCGAATGTAGGTTGGATTTACGATTTACGCCTGGAAAAGACTAACGGGAGAATGGGGAAGTCTACTGCCGCTGACCCTCCCCTTTAGAGATCAGTTTCCAAAGCTTCTCCAAAATCACCACTTCCAGGAAGATATAAATTCTTGAAAACCCCTTTGAGTTTTTTTCAATTTTCAACCAAAAACCTCTTTCAAAAAAATAATATCTTTTCCTCTCCAAAATCTCCTGTGTGAAAACTTCTCTCTTTTCTTCCAATTAAATTCCTCTCAAAAAAAATATCTCAACCAAGAGTAAATAATTAATTCTACTCACACACATGTCACATTCAAAATATCTTTTCAACACTCAGATCTTTTCTCAAAGCCTTTGCATGTTGAAATAATTTCTAATTACAATTTAATTCCAAATTGAAATTAGTTAACACTAATTGAAATTTATAATTTACAATTAAATTAATTTCCCCTTTTCTTTTAATTTTCTCAACAACATATTTAATTAATTAATTTTAATTATTTAATAAATAAATTCAACCCATAGGATTAAATTTAATTAATTATATAAATCAAATTTAATTACTTAACTTAAATAAAAACTTCTATCACATTGTATAATTTTAATTTAAATAAATATCAACACTATTTAAAGCAATAACTCTAAGCATTTATTTCCATAAACATGAGCCCTTTCGAATTAAATAATATTAAAACAAGCACCAAAGACACAACAGACTCAACTAACGACACACTATGGCTAGGGTGTAGACTTGACACAGGTAGCCTAGCTACTATCTCCCAATCATCATACTGTTGGGTCGACACGCTCAAACCTGTGAAGCCAGGTGGAGTCAATGTCATGTACTTGCAAACCTGTATCCAAGACATCAATAACACAGGCATATAAAATCATTATAAAATACACCATGAAGAGGAAATCACAGAATCACAGGGTGCTCGCAATCGAGTGATGTAATCATGTCCCCTTCACCAATACAGTATCACCAAACTAACACTTCCGTCATTAATAAAACTCATAAGCAATAATCATGTCATAATAAACCATTATTTTAACCAAAGCATGTTAAGTATAATATCAAGGAAATTACATCTCTTAACACACATAGTTCGTATTGCTAAAAAAAAAATGATCAAATAAAAAGCATCTTAATCTAACATAAGAGCAAAATAGAGGGGTATTACAACTGTGAACCAATTGAATAACTTCCAAAGCTCTTCAAGACTTCCCTTTTTCAAACTTCTCTTCTGGGTGCTTACCCAAGGAACAACCTGAACAAAGACCATCTAAAAAGTTGATTTGAGGGAGTCCTATAACCATATCCTTGGAGCTAAGCTATTGAAGATAGTGGTAATTGAGATGTCCAAACCTCTCATGCCATAGCTTACTTTCTAAATTTGAATGAGTGAGCAAGGATATAAAAGGAGACTTAGGAATAAAGTGGGAAAATGAGTAAAGTTGTGTGTTGTGATTGGCTTGTCCCAATGAAACCAAGGCATCATCCTTAAGTTCTTTCACCACAACTGAATCTGGTAGAAACTCAACTTTCTTGCCATCTCCAAAGTGAGTGATCTGGTAGATTGAAAGAATATTGGTGCTCAAGTTAGGAACATAGAGAATATTATCAAATGTTGCATTATCCATGACAACTGAAACTTTTCCTTTGACATCCACTTGAGTATCATCTCCTACAAAGATGTGAGGTACCTTAGATGGAAGAAAGCTGCTCCCTTGTAGAACCCATGTGATGAGTAGCACCCGAGTCAAGTATCCATTTCCGTGAAGAACCTGTAGTATCCATAAATGCTTTCCCTTTCCCTTTTGATTGCGAGGAAGTGGAAGGAGATGAATCCTTCTTTTTGTAGGTAGATGGAAAATTGATGTTCTTCTTCTTGATGATGTTTGTCAACTCATCAATTTGCTTAGTATGTAAATGATTCTCATCATGACCAAATCTCTTGCAATATGAACAAGTTGGTCTCTCCTTCTTGGTAGAAGGTGAATAATTCCCTTGTTGTGGAGAGGATGATTGTGCTTTATCTTGTTGTGTCTTTATCTTAAAATACTCCTGCTTATTATTGGAACCCTTTCCTTGAGTCCCTTGATTCCCTTGATTAGCCACCAGAGCTTTGGACTTTTAAGACTTGAGAATCTCCATGCTTATCAACTTTTCTTTCTCTAACATCAACATATCTGTGAATGCATCAAATTATGGAAGAGTGAAAGAACTACCCACTTTTAAGCGATGGGTTTGGAAGCTAGAAACAAATGCTACATATTTTGATGGAAGCTTTCCCAAAAAATTGTAGACCAATTGTGCATCCTTTTTGTCAATGCCATAATCCTTTAGTTGTGCTCTTAGCTCATTTGCCTTAGTGACATAGTCTTGAATTGTATCATAATTCTTGGGATCTAACATTGTGAGATCATTGTCAAGCTAATAACCTCTAATCTCATCAACTTGGCCATACAATTGACCAAAATTTTCCCAAGCTTCTTTAATTGTTTTACTTTTTTCAATTTGAAAGATTAGATCTTTTGATATATATTTCCTTAAATTTCCAAGAGTTATAGTATTTTTAGTGAGCCAATCCATATAAGCATTAGGATTAGTTTTAGGATCAGATGGTGCAACAATAGTTCCATCAATAGAATGAGTTAATACTTTTTCCATTAACTTACTCCAAGCATCAATTTTCCAAGAAGCATAGTTATGTGGAGTTAACAAAGGAAACTTAGGAGAAACTATAGAAGAAAAATGAAAGAGAACACAATAAAGAGAGAGGCACAATCACACAAGACACCCTTGAAAATTCACTCAATCAAAGAACCCCCCCAAAAGGATGATTTGACACTTTATACTTAGTGCATGGATAATGACCACTTGCAAGCCAAGAAAAGAGGGCTTCTAATTTTCAATGTTGTACAACAACCTTAAGTAGGAAACAACAGACTCAAATAACTAATGCAAAAGACCAAACTGAGATCTTATCTTTACAAATGCCAAAATAGGCCAAAAATTACCAAGTTATGAAAGTTCAATTTCTAATCACAATCACTACAAATTGGTAGCACCACTGTAAAATTCAAAAAAAATCATATACTTTAAAAAAAAATGGCACCTGAAAAGGAGTTCGTATGAGCTTGAACAGAGCCCCATAAGTTGCAAAAATGGTGACAACTCAGCTACACCTGTGAGAAACTGAATTTTATGGAATAAAAAGGCATCAAAACCAAAAATAGATCACACCAGTGTGTAGAGCGCAAAAAAATAGCCTAAATAAAATAAAAATTCTCGAAAAAAGGAGTTAAAATGAGCAAGACATGAAGCTTCAAAGTTGGACTAAAAAATCAAAACTGGCAATGGTGAGGGGGGCAATTTTTTTTTGAAAATGTTGATGCAGTGCTGACATCAACCAACCACTAGATTAATTTTGATGGCCTCGTACATGTCACCGAAAAAAGTGCTCCTTGGCCGGTATATTAAAATGCTGACGAAATATTGCTGTTTTGTTTACTGAAATATTCTTGCTGGTGGAATCTTAGAAGATTCACCGAAATCTTCACTCAACCGCCCAAAATTTTTATGGATCGCCGGTTTTAATTTTTCTATTGTCGGTATTTAAATGGACGTCGATTTGTGTTTTTGAAGGTAGCCACCCAAGATCAAGAGGCCTAATAGAAAGAACACGCATAAGAGAGATAGACACAATATGGCAAGAATAGACTGTATTATGCCAATAATGCAAATAAAATGAAATATAAAAATGTAGTAGAGACCCATTGGTTATATAGCCAAGGTGAGTACATAGAAGGGCATAAGATTATGACAAGTGTCATAATCTTATGACATGAGACAACTATGAAAAGCTATTACTCCACCTAAAGTGGAAAAGTGATAATGCAATAATCACCACAAATAGTGGAGAGGTATTCACATGATATGTCCACAAAAGGTGGAAGTGATAAAGTAATAACATGATAAGTCCACCAAAAGTGGAAATTCTCCAACTACCTCCTATGTGGTCCCTAAGTAAACTTAAATAAGGTGTAATAATGACCTAGGACACAGTACAACACTTTTAATTACACCAACAATTAGTATAATCCATGCATGTTTTTGCCAAGTTGAATAGTTATATGATATTAGCATAGGAACCTTAGAATGATCCATGGAAAAAGAAGAGCACAAACAAGATAGATCAAAAAATGCACCAAGAGATCCCCCAAATCACTCAATCAAGAATCCCCACAATAATATGATGTGGAACTTTACATGTAGTGCATTTAAAATGCTAAAATTGTGTTTTAAATATTACAATGGCAAGTGGATCAAAGATGGGAAATTACAACAATATCTCAAAATGTGATCCTCAAACTGAAAGTGACCTTTCCTAATATGATCTAGGCTGAAAATGAAGCCTTCCCAAGAACAAAAATATTCTCCAAGTGTTAGTATGTCTAAGTAATAAGCCAATATGAAAATTTGCACAAATATAAGTAAATTTAGATGCTTGGGGTTGAATCTGCAAAATGTGCATCATGGATAAAAATGTAGATCTCAATACCTATTGAATGTCACAAAAATCATGAAATTTGGACAATTTGGCAAAAAATTATGAGCTTAGAGGTCTGAACAGAAAATAATACTTCAACCAACAATAAAATTTACTTGAGGAAAAATCTAGAAAAATGGCTTGCATCACTATGAAGTGCTTGAAACCATATTTTCCTTGATATCTTATTTGCAAAATTTTGACACCCTAGTGGAAAGTTATGGTATTTTAAAAAAATATCCTATTAAGGATTGGGGGGAAATTTTCAAAGGTCTTAGGCATTAGCCATCAGTCTAACCATGTGGTAATCATGCTACCAATTACAAAATAATTTTTTTTGAAGGCATTGTCGTCGATGGTGACAAGCAGGTGGAGCTATTGTCGCTACTGGTAGATGATAGGTTCCAGTGTCATTGGGACCCTAAGCCCTTAGTCATAAGTGAAGTGGATAGGATTAAACCCATAACCACTTTCTTCACAAAAAAATAAATGATAGAATATAACTACAATAATTCTTTATCAAAACATAAAATTTGTACCATGATTTGACACCTTCATACATTGACTACACAAGAGGATGATGATGTAGAAAACATACATCGTAGAAGAATATTCACCAGATATTCTAGTCAATAGTACTCCCATGTACATAGACCAATATGACTCTATATGGACCATACAAGTCCACATTGTATGGATTTTGTATGATTGCATAGATAAAAATTTACAAATCTCAGCCAAACCCACAAAAAATGGCTCAATTTTTTTTCCCAAATATCAAGTATTTTATATGAAAATAGGTTTTTTGGCCTTTTAGACTCAACTGTGAGGTTTGTTTTTCCCTAATGTACATAAAAAAAAATCTTAAGCTCAAATCACCCTTAGATTTGAGAAGGGGTTTACAATTTTGAAGTTCTGATATTATGTCAGAGTCACTCAAGGACTCAAGCTTCTAGGATCACCTACAAAAAACAAAAAAAAACCTTTTACAAGAGGGAAAATAAAGAATATGAATTTGTAATAATGGATGCGAGATATGGCCAATAGGAAATACTCAAGATTGCAGTGACATATTAGACATACACAACTAAATTGAATGATGATGTACAAATGATTCCTTTCTTATTAAGACAAAGCGTGACATATGATTAGGCATGATCTTGACATGAGTCTTAATCCTATATAATGAGACTACCCAAACAAATATGAAATGACTTAAGACATAAGCATTATATTTGAAAAGATAAAATAAGATACAGTGACAACTGACACTATTTAGAAAATCCCCTCCTTGGACCTATGTGGACTTAACATGTAAATAGGACCTATATAGGTAAAACATAGGTATTTACACCAACAACTTTCAATGAAATAAATTATCTAAAAGAGGTATATAATATGAAATATTCTATAAATACTTGATAATAACTGAGAATAAAAAATAATTCAAGGGGGAAAACCTCCTAATATCTCCAATGAGAACATAATTTATAATATGACAATTATTAAATTTCCTCGAGCTCATATATAAACCTAAGAATACCTTGGTTGTCACCGAATCCAACTTAGAAACTTAAATATGAACCCTAGAATGAAATAAATATATAAATAAGAATATAATAATGATCATATAGCTTAATGACTTAAAGTAGCCACAAGACAACTACTCATAACCCTATTCACATACTAGGTAGCCATAACCAACTACTAATAACCCTATACACACTCTAAAATTAATGGTATAATATTATCAATCCCATGATGATGGTCTATCTAACATATATAATAGTTAAATATATATTCACTAATAAAGAAGAATCAAGAAGTAAGTGTATATGGTTCAATAAAACCCAATATTTTTAACCTCAATATTCAAATTACAATGTTGGTAGAGGACAAGGACTTGCTATGCCAATGATTTAATCAAGCTTAGAGGTTGTATAAATAAACAATGTAAGTGATGAATATATAAAAATTCCTTATATCTTGAAAACTAATACTTTGTACTCTGATATATTATTTTATTTATTGAATATTATTTTTTTCCCAACATGGAAGTAAAAAAGAAAATAACTCTAAAGATATTTACACTCAAAAGTATATTTTGTTGAAGGGTGAGCTCATGTGGAAGAACCCTAAGGGGTTAGTCCTCAAATTTGAAAATTTATAATCTCAAATGATTATTGATGAGTGCCACCAATGGGATTGTGCGAGACACTTCATGTGTAGGACTAAAAATAATCAATAATTAAGAATAAGATATTTATGGATAATTTTTTTAATATTTAGGAGAAATAGTAGGAAAGTGTGATGCATGTCAAAGTTTTTATAAAAGATAAAGGATACAAATGCTCTATCTATCACCCTAATTTTATTTGATGATTTATTATAGTGGTGGGATATTAATTTTATAGGAGAAATACATGGTAATTATAGTAATGGATTGAAGTGGGTCCTTCTACCTATATGCTATTTTATCAAATGGGTTGAATCCATTCCTATGTAGAAGGCTATGACTAAAATTATGATAGAAGGCTATTACTAAAATTGTGACTAAAATAATGCATGCACTTCAAGGAAAATAAATCTACTCATTTGTACAAAAATATGGAATCAACATCACTTGTTCATATCCATATCTCTTGAGATAATAGAAAATATGAGTCCAATGAAAACTTGATGAATAAATAAAAATGACTCTAGAGAAAACTAAGAGGAGATGGGATTATAAGTTAGTACTTAAAATTTGGGTTGATAGAGTTAATTCTAAAAGGCCTACAAGTAGAATCCAATTTAATTTGGTATGTGGGACAAATACTATATACTCATAGATAGAGAGCTAGTTGTATACAAACTTTAATAATACATAAATAAAGTGGAAGAAGATTTAGCCACTCAAAATTTTTATCAAACAAATAAATTAGATGGAAAAAATAATTGCACATGAAAATAATCTAGCATCACAAAATGGGTTCAAATGACTATTTGATAACAAAAAAAGTAGTTATAGTTTTTTGTGTCTCCAAAAAGTGTAGCCTTGACACTTTTTCACTCATTTGGGCCTTTTTCCCTTGGATTTTGGCCTGATTTTGCTTAGATCTAATTTTGTAATGTGGCCAACACATTCACATTAGGCCTTGAACACTTGCACATCATCAAAAACCTAACAAAGTCTTACAAGAGTGTTTTGAAGTGTTGTAACACATTTCCTCACTTTTCTAGGACTTTTCCACAATAATTCACGTAAATAACCCCTTTCTAAGCCTTAGTATAAAGTGTTGCAAGGTGTTGTAACTAACCCTCACACTTTCCTAGGCTTTAAATTACTAAATCAGCCCTTCCTTATGACAAAATTACCCCTTAATTCACTTATAGGCCCGAATTAAGTGTGTTTCGGGAGACAATCCCACTAATCAACAGTAATCACCATTTAATTCTTGACTACCACTTGAGTTTTTCCAAGTGGACTAAGTCGCTACCTCGGGCGACTTAGTCCCATTTGACATAAAATTCAAAATTAAATCAAAATTCTAATGGGATTTTTCCTCCTAAACCCTAAGGTCGGCCTGTGATGTGTTATTCTCGAGGGATTACGGCATCACATGTATACATAAGGGTTCTTCTCCTCATTTTACCCCACCCCCCCAACAATCTATCTTCAAGCAATCAATCTTCTCAAACAAGCATTCATGCACTAAGAATCTCAAGCAACAACCTTTGGAGTTGGTTCTTGCATATCTTTAGACTTCTTCAACAAGGGTTTGGTGAGTGTTTACACTTGCATGTTATTTAATCATCTTTTCCTTTACATTCTATTTCATTTTGGGTTTGATTACCAACATGGGGTTTGACTAAGGCAAACCCCTATTCTCTAACACTAATACTTTTCCCCCTCTTTGCATGTGTGATTTGCAAGTTTGTATATAGATTAGTCAAAGAGAAAGGTGTTGAAAAGGTGTCTTCATTTCATCCACATCACCCCAAGTCAACAAACCCTAGAAGGAGCTAAAAGACAACTTGCAGGTCACATTCTGAAAATTTAGACACGGGTCTCTATCAGAAACAAAAGTACAAGTGGGCACCTACATATTCTAATCTCAAAACTCCTGAAAGCTCTAGGTGGACTAAGTCGCCATAATTGGTGAATTAGTCCTAGTACCAGTACCAAGCATAGAAAGTGGTTTGTGTGTTTCTGGATACCCTTTTGCCAGAAACCTATTCCAACAAATTTTCTTGGGAGGAGGACTAATTCGTCCATTCTGGTGTAAGTGTCCCAATTAGCAACTTCAATAGATTCTAGAAGATTCTAGAGCTCATCTTCATCAACCTTCAGTTTCCAAGTGCACCATTTCTATATCTTCTAGTTTCTTTATAGTTTGCATGCATTCAAGGTCATCTTTAGGTCATTTTACATAGTTTTCATTTACATTAATTTACGTTTCATAGCTAGTTTATTTCATTAAATTTGCATAACTTAGGCACACACATCACACCTATTCCAAACCCCAAACTATTTGAATGAACTCACCAAGAATACTTTAGTGCGAAAGAGATCCATTTCTCAACAAAGCTCCTAGGTGAAAAACCCTAGGAGCCCATTGGGGAATTCTCTTTCCCTAAAACCCTCACATGTTTTTGGTGGTTTAGTTTTAATTGAGAAAGCTTTCTTATTAAATTCTAGGTTTAAATAAATGGGTAAGCATGGAAAGCTTAATCATTTGCAGTTGATAAAATGTGTCAAAGAGAACCATTAAGGGTAGGGAATGTTATAATAGATAAGTCTTGATAGTAAGTTCTTAAATCTACTTCTTCGTTTGAAAGAATATAAATAAATATTTCTCATAATTAACTCTATTGTATAATATTATAGATTTTTATTTTAAGGGTAAAAGATCAAGACTTGTAATATATTCATATTTATATTAATATTATACATTATTATAATTTTTTATTATTATTTATGCTCATAATGAAGTGTTAGTGTGTTTTTGTTAGTGTTTTCTTATCTATTTTTGTCTTCTTTTATGTTTTTCACTATCCCTTATTTTACTTGTTTATTCTATCACCAAATATTGATATATAATCTCAATACATCTATATGATATGCATTCCCCAAATAGAGCCATTGTTGACCCCTATTTTGGTTTTCCTTTTAATCTATCTCTTTTTTCATCCTATGACCCTTTAGTAATAATTAATCCGAGAAATATAAAATTTTCTTATGTTCCTAATGGTCTCTTTATTTGTCTTGAATTATGGCCTTACATCCCTTTGTAATTTTTCCTTAGTCTCTATTAATTTTGCATGTCTTTGTACTTTTATTTTTCTTCACTTTTATATGGTAGGAACCTCTTGTGTTTAATTATCCATATTTGTTCTCGTTCTATTTAAACCTTGCAAAAATGTCTTTATATATGTAATTTTTCTTTATTTATATTTGAAACTTGACCTATTATATCTATTTTCCTATTACTAAATCAAATTTAAAATATTGGGTTTTTAATTTAGTACACTTAGAGTTTTTAAGAGGATTTTCAACCTTGAAAGTATTCAAGGGAGACATAGGAATTAATTTATATAGAAAGGAGATATTTGGAAGGTTAGTTATATTAGGAATATGACACATTATTTTTTTTAAAGAAAAATATAATCTTAAAGGTTGTCTTTTTGCTTAGATGATGTAGCTAGTAATATTAATGCTACAAGATAGTACCCACTTTCTTGGCTAAAATTATGAATGCAATTCAAATCCCCTAGGGAAAAATTATTGCGGACTTCATGTAGTTATATAAGCCTTGATAGAGTTACAAATTTCTATAAAAAATAATTTTTTTTTAAGTCTATTTTATTTCCTTACAAATCTAGGGGTGATTGGGCATTGAAGCATGTTATATGGTACTTAAAATATGAATTTCATGATGTCAAAATTTCTAGGAACTAATTTGATTCTTCTAAGATTAAATATTGTCCAATATTTTGTCTACTAAGAATTTAATTTTTGAATAAGATTTTGTTATAGAAAGCTTGATGAACACAGAGGAGTTAAAATGTGATGACTAGGCATAGTATATGGGTACACTTTCCATGCAAACATTAGACCCTAATGAAACATCAATAGATTATATATGCAACCTACTTTGATGAATTAAGAGAGCTATATTTTCATCTACCATATGAACTTGTTATATCATATTGGTTTAAAAATTATGATGTAAACTATATTTTCTTATACTTTAATATTATGTAATTCTTGATAAGGTATTTGTATACATATAAATTTCCTTGACCTAGGTGTCTTCATAGTTGTCTAGGGAGTTTTAAGGGATATATTTATCTCTAAGGCTATGCTTTATAGTTTCTTATTTTATTTTATTACTTTATCATTAGAGGGATTATACTACTATCTCAAGATATTTTGGAAAATATTTTATATACAATATATGAGGTATTTATGTTCAATTAAAAATTGTTTAAATATGTATCATTATGAATAATTTCTAATATATTTTAAAATTTATTTGGATGAAAATATAACTAAAATTATAGGATTTGAAATATATACTTAGTTCTTTATATTTTTTGATTCACATATTGTTAATAGGATCAACCTTGCATGTGTATTCTACATGACATCCTAAATTTTGACATTGTTTCCCAAAATGAATGACATTGGTTTTAAATAATTAATCCTTCTACCAGTTTACATGACCTAGTAGATCTAACCTTGGAAATATATCTTGAGAGCCACTACTTGTAAACATTATTAAAGAGGGTTATGTAATAATGTACTTTGTGTAGTTAAGTATTATAAGATCCTATAAATCAAATACATTTTGGGAAGACATTGTTCATATCCTTGGTTGCATACATAAACTATTTAGCCACTTAAAAGGGATAATTAAGTCTATTTAAATTAGTAAGCTAGTAGAGTAAGCATATAATTTTTTTTTTTTTTAATATTACTATTCACAAGTTATAACTAGGATGATCACATAATCATAATTTATCTTTAATTGTATTATATTGGACTCTAGGAAAACTATCCTTGATGTTATAGAGATAAATGTTAAAAGATGAACCCATTCTCATTAATTGAACCACAACCATTGTAATTTTGATTGTGAGCCTTATCTCATTAGCCTAGAATAACATATATTATAGGTCTAGGTGTTGGTTTCATCCTCTAGGATTGTTAAGTAATGGTTTAGAGTATCGGAAATGTGATTTCTAGATCCACCATGACCAAGACTATAATCCTTTTAATATTATAAAAAAAAACTTATTGATTAATCAAAACTAATCATTAGGTCTAGTGACATAGATCATTCACTTATTCTATCTTAGGTGTAGACTATTATTTAGGTGAATTCTCTTGACATGTTACTTTTTGAATTTTTTATTAGAAGGAATAATTTATCAAAATCTAAATGGTGTACATCTTCAATAATGCTAATATATTTTAAATTCCATAAATGAACCTTATGCCAATGTCTAAAGAATTTATAAAAAGGTTTGATAATAGAAGAATTTATGAAAAGGGAATTCTTAAGGAAGATCCTACAATTCCTCTCCTCAGAGATTCAAGAAGATTATTAGCCATTCTAACTACAATAATAAATCTTTAGGTAAAGATTCTAACTAAAATAATTTTATCTTTATTTTAATATCCATTAACATGTTGGAAATGTAGATATTTTGCACAAAATTTAATTAAATATTAGATCCTAAAACTTGAAATTTATCATTGTAATACATTTTGCACCAATTTAATGAAAGCTTAGACATGAATCCTACAAATTGAAATTTATCATTGTAATCATACATGGGAATATCCTTTAGAAATAATGAATTAATTGAGTATCATATGGTTCATCCTAATTATAATTTTATATCTTAGTTATAACACAAAAAATTAACAAAGTCACCTTTGGGACTTGTGAAAACTTATCTCTTTCCCTATTATGGGTGATATCATCAATTTTTTTGAAAATATATTTCTTTTTCTCATATTAGTTTTTTCTCAAATTTTATATACACCCTATGATGTGGGAAAAAGGATTTAGGGTTTGAATAACACCTTTCCCAATTATTACATTTAAGAGTATGCAAAATTGATCATATAAGACCACTTGGCTACTTTCCCTAAGGAAGAGTTAGAATATCTGTTCAAGGTTTTGGTCCTATTTTTGGGGGAATGAGAGAGTTGATTAGGATTAGGAATTGAATTGAATTGATTATGAATAATAGGTAAATTATGCAACTACAATGGATTGATTTAGTTTCAAAAAAGTATAGAACCGAAACACTAAAATTCCTAATAGAAAATCAAAAGGCAAATACAAAGGAACCTGACATATAAATTCACCCTAGATTAAGAAGTTTGACTTTCTATAATATTTGAATAGGTATTAATATGTTACAATTTTTAGGCACTCTCTTGTTGGAGTTAGCTTTGGAAATTCATTTTTTGATGAATAATTCCTCTTTCCCTAATTTGATGAATTAGTATGCTTGAATTCTTGATCTTGTTGTTTTATCTTCAATCTTCTTCAAATCCGCTTTAGATTTACCACTTGGAAACTTGAAAGTAAAGAAATGGTTGTGTTGTATAGGGGATTGGATAAGTAAAAACCTTCTTTGGTGTTTCCACCTCCACAACAACTATGATGATGTTGGATAAAGAGTGCTTACCCTTGGTTGGATAGAGGAAAATGGATAAAATAAATGATGAATCACAAGTGTTGCAACTTACCACTTAGATATGATTTCCTTGATGGATTGAAGTCATGCTACTCATCTCAAGCAAGGAGAATTGGATGCTTGATCGAAGGTCATGCAAGTGTTAGTACTCACAAAATAATGATCTTGAAACATAAAAAAATCTAACACATGAACTTGATGATGCATTGCTAACATAAGTCTTGATAGATGAAAAAAGATGCTAATTTTTCTCTTGATTTATCTTTTGATATTCAAATTGTTTTCTAGATTGATTAGATTCATTATATTTTCAAATGGTGGAAATAATGATATTTATATGAATTTCTTCATTTCCCACAATAATTATTCCAAAAATCTAACAAATAAATTTGAATTTGTAAACATAAAAATGCCAACAATAAAATATTAAAAATTGGGCCAAAGTAGGTTGGTCAAGGGTGAATTTTCCCTAGAACAAAATAATTTTGAAATTTGAGTTGCCATTAAATAAATAATTTATTTTAATTCCCAATTTTATTTTGATTCTATAAAAATGACAATAAAATGGACAACTACTTAGAAAAATTAGGTCTAAGAACATAAGGGGGAGCTAAACGTAGTGTGAAATTATCTAGGTTGATAATTTATGATGCTATATTTATCCCCCACTTTAGTTAGAGTAAAGACACACTCATTCTCACATTAAAGTAAGGATAAACCAAGAAGTGTTCTTTTATCAAAATATTGGAGAGGTAGGATGACATCAAATCTAGGGAATGCACTAGCCCCTAGGCTCAAGATCCTACAAAATCATATTGTAAAGACAAAGGAAAAAACATAAAAAATAAGGTGTAATTCCACATGAAAAACATGAATCATACATAATGAAGAAAAATAAAACATATAAAAAAAAACATGTTGTAAACATAATGAAAAAATAGTGCAAACACAATGCAAACACAATGCAAACATGATGCAAACATGATGGAAATACAATGGAAAAAAAAGAAGGTATGGCATCATGGACTAGTAAGATCCATAGATTCCTCACTAGTTACTATACCCAAGGTATTCATGAATCATAGTATACAAAAATTCAATATTTCTAAGCAACCAATGAAAGGAATCACAATCTAGTGAATTTTGATATCCACTAGGTTATCTTGATTAGAAAACATGAGGTAGTGAACATAATGGAGTGTATTCCCCCACCTTAAAGTAATTGCTAATGACAAACAAGATAAATTTCTTTTAAGTTAGAATAGTAATGATATTTTTAAAATTATAAGACATGGGATATTGCTAGGAAACTCTATGCCAAGTGTCATGTTTCCACAAAGATGACTTGTGACAAGAGGATGCCCCCAAAACAAATCCATATAATTTACAAGACAAAGCTAGCACATGAGGGATCCAAAAAATTGGGGTTAGTATAGATGGGAAATAATGTATAATATGATCATGTTATGAATTAACATCATTCAACAAATGCTTGTGGAACTCAAAACACAAGGGAGGAATGGCACATGAAGACAACATAAAAGATTTTGGGTCAACATGGAAGAGACCTAAATGTCTCAACATTTTACGTCATTCCCAAAAGGAACAAAGGAAATATGTTTAGAACACAAAGAAGAACAAAGATACAAATAGAGTAATGCCATGACATATTCATTATCTTTGTATCCTTGTGGCAATAAGAACATCAAGGGTGATCCAAATAAAAATAGAAAAACAAATATATGCCGAGTAGTACATTATGGGGATATCACTTTACATGTAAGAAAAACACAAAGATACAAAGGATGCTACACATGCGGTTCGATCTATAGAAATTTGTTGACATCCCAATATTTATCATCATAAATAAGAGGTGGATAATAAGATAAAGGAACTACAAAAAGTGCAATATGAAGAGATGTATTGGGTTCAACACATGGTGGGTCACTTGCATTAGGAGGATCATCACATTTTCCCCCACCTAAATTTATTGATTTTCAAAACATAAGAGATAGTTCATTATGATCTTCTTTTTGTACTTTTATTTTATCCTCTAATTCAGTATCAAAGTATATCATAATGGGTTATATACTAGTGTTATAGACATGATTATGAGCACTATCATCCATGTGAGATAATTTCAGGCTTTGGATTTGTTGGGATAAATAAGATTTCATTTCATGGTTTGGTGAGGGTGGTGGAGTGGATTCAGGTGGTGTGATTCAGGTGATGTCAAGGATGGATTAGTGGGAGGTATCTCATTAGGATTTTGTTGTATGGATGGAGGATTTTTAGGTGAGGATTTTCTATCTTTAGTAAGATGGCAAGCCATAACACTAAGTCTTCATTTGTGTTCCTTTGCACTTTGATTTAGTCTTGCATGAGCTTTAGCTTGTGAAGGGTTAATTGAGGCATTTTCCAACATTAGTCCCTTTTCTTCCTTGGTAAGAGGAATTGAAGGGACCATCAAAGGTTGGGAAACCATATCTGGTTTAGGTTTTTTCATAAATGATTATTTTTCCTTAGGAGACACATAAGTGATTGAAGGCTTCACAAAATTTGTCTCATGATCCTTGATAGGATGGTAGAGGGGAGGCTATGACATAGATTCTATAAGGTCAAGGAAGAATACTTGGTTTGAGTCAAGGTTCATTCACTACCCATGGAGTAAGAGGAGAAACCATTGTAGCCATTGGAGATTGAGGAGCCTCAAGTGGAATGTTGGTAAGAGATAATTGGGTTATACACTTAGCTTTAAAATTTATATATGATAAAAATAGATAATATTCATGAGATTTAGTAGGTTAGGTTAATTGAGGCCAATGGTAATCAAGTAAAAAATTTCCACGGGAGGCCAAATGTTTAAATCCAATATGATAAATACTATATATTTTTCCTTCAAATGGGAATTTAAGTTATTAATAACCGAGGTGACCAAATTCATGGAGGTAAGTTGTGGGTGAACTAACATCACTCAAAAATAGCCCAACATCAAGATTATGGTAAATAAAACATTTATCTTTTTAGGTCCAACTTTTACTGGAAGAGTTATAGAAGCAATCGTAGGGTGAATAGAACCATCATGATATTTTAGTAATACTTTTGAATTTTCATAATTTTCCTTATACAATTCATGCATATACAAAAATTACTTGGTGATCACATTTGCTAAACATACTAGATTGATGAGTATCCCCCTTGTGGGTTTATTATCAATTCTACCAATAATGTAAATAGGACCATTATGTTCAATTATACAATCATCAATATGTGTAAAAGTTATATTAGGTAAAATATTGGTTTTATTTTTGTGAGGATGAGCATCAGTAATGTTTATCATATTAGATATGTCATCACTATCTTCCTCATTATCACTTTGTTCGACAAGATTAGTAATTGTTTGGTAAATATTTGTAAATTTTGTTTTGGTGGTGTTATAAATTTATTTCTTTTATTATTTAAACCAACCAATTGGATGACATTAGAATTATTGAG
The DNA here is from genome assembly GCA_007115665.2 of Sequoiadendron giganteum. Taxonomy (NCBI): domain Eukaryota; kingdom Viridiplantae; phylum Streptophyta; class Pinopsida; order Cupressales; family Cupressaceae; genus Sequoiadendron; species Sequoiadendron giganteum. The sequence goes on along the minus strand of CM021104.1, from coordinate 333,068,005 downwards.
TTCTTGCACTTGGTGCTTAAGATGCATAAATTTTTGGTATCATGTCCAAGTGTATGATAATATTGACAAAAGGATTTTGTATTGAAGTTAGGAGGTAATGGTTTGGTTGTATCGATAGGATGAATGGGAGGAAGTTGGATCATATTATTAGTAAGGAATCATAACATAATAGCAGGGAGAGAATCAAGAAATTATGAGAATGATCTATCTCTTAGCTTAAATTGATATGGTGTTGTAACCACAACTTGCATTTGAATGTTATTAGAATATTGAGGAGTGTCTATTTGATGAATATTTTATTTTTATGTTTGAATGATTGTTAACTATATTGAGGAACGACTTTAGATTCATTATTAGCAGTTGATGAAGGTGTACCCTTGTATTGACTAGCCAAAATTTGGTAATCATGAATATCTGTACATAAATATGTGAATGAAGGATATTTTATTAATAAGATCTTATATCAAATGTTAGGTTGTAAGTTTCTAACAAAGGATATTTGTATATTATAATTTGGGATATAATATGAGATTTGTGAATAAAGATCTTTGTATCATCCTATAAAGTCAATAACTTTCTCCTTAGATCCTTGTTTGCAATGGAAGAAATCAGTCAATATAACTTGAGATCCAATTTTTGCTTGAAAATGTTAAAGGAATCCATTAACAAGTTGTGTAAAGGATGCAATCAAATTATTAGGCAATGAATAAAACCAATCCAAGACCATATATTTTAATTATTGAGGAAATATTTTAGCAAGGAGAGCATCTTTAAAAAGGAAATCACTACATAAAGTGATGAAAGACAACATGCGATTATTGGGATCTTATTTTCTAGCATAATTCTCAAAGAAGGGAATCTAAATGTTTTGTGGAATTTAAATTTTTAGGATAGAAAATGATAACGGACTGCACATGAGATATGTTGGATGATTAGTATTAGATTGAATTTGGTTCATGTTTGAAAATTTTTGTTGTAGAGATGACATGTTTTGTAAATGTTAACTTATTATAAGATCACTTCGTGACATGTTTTAAGAATGTGTAGAATGTGTAGGACTATTGTTGATGATTGGAGGGTTATTGTTTTTAAATTTTATGAGAGGTAAAGGAAATTTATGGAGGTGTGGTAGATGAAGGGATAAAGCTATAAGGATTTCCACAAGAAATACCTAAACTAGAGTTTAGACCATTACTAAATTGTGTTGCGGATGCTACGATTGGAGGGGTAAAAGTAGGAAAATAAAGTATGATTGTAGAAGAGGAAACTTGTTTTCTCATTTGATTTTAAGAACTAGTAATAAATTGAGTGCAACTAGCTATTGTAGAGATATTTGAATCCACTACATGAGCTAGGCTACACAACACTTATATGCTTTGTGAATCATTGATTAACTTTCTAATGCTATCCACAAGAGGAATGTTTTTTACAATGAAAGATTTCATGCTTAAGAATAGTTGATGAATCTATAAATATTTGTCTAACTGTTTAAGTTTATCTTTAGGGACATGTGAAACAACAATTTCCATTTCCACATGAATGGTTAGTGATGAAGAATACATAGGAAACATAGGAGTAGGAAGAGGATTGAATATATATTGTGTAGATGTGATTCCTTGAGTGAAAGAGATGAAACTTACTATCAATATTAGATGCAATTGCAAAATGAGAAGCCATGAGTCTATAACTATGTCTCACATGAGTATTTGTTATGGAACACCAAATTGCGAAGTTCATAATTTGATTACAAGATCCAAGATGCTTAAGTTCTCATAAAATAAGAATAAAAATTGATGAATATGAAAAAACATAAAAAGAATTCTTAGAAACAAGATGCAAGTTGCCTTAGAGGTCATAAAGAAAAATCTATGACTAAAATTTGGAGTGAAATCAGGAGGTCAAGGGTGAATTCACCCTAGACCTCGAATGCAATTTTTGCAAGTCTAAAGATCAAGAGATGCAATTATGTGTTTATAGATCTATACTTGTAAATGTTTAGGTATAATATCAGTCATAATTATGAAAATGCAAGAAACCTTATTTCTTTTATATGAGGCACATGTTGAACCACAAATTTTAGGGGAAAGGATACTCTCTTACACTTCTAGGGTTTTGCACCCAAAAGGAGAGAGATTTCCCACTAAAACTTGGAATTTCATTAAAGATTTATGCTAATGGGATTGAGATATGTCTAAATAAGGTGTTCTAAATGCAAAGGACTGATAAAATAAACTAACTAGTAATGCAAAACCTAGAAAATGCCATTTGTTTGAAAACAAATTGTGATATGCAAAACACTTGGAAAGATGAATAAAAATGAAAATAAAACAGAATAGAGAAGTAAAACAAAAATCATGCACCTAGAAATCTGTTGAGTACTAAAATGAAGATTGGAAATGCTATTGAATCTAAAATTTTGGCCTATTGGGACTAATTCGCCATTCTGGGTGACTTAGTCCCAGATCTAGAAAAGTGTACCAGAGCCCATTTTAGCCAAATGGGTTTCGAGATCCACATAAATCCATGAAAAATATGTGCAATGGGACTAAGTCACCACTAATGGTGACTTATTCCACTTTGGCTTTTTTGAAAGTCCAAAAGTGGAATCTAAAGCTCTCGGTCTACAATTCCTGCTCCTCCATGTTTCCAAATATGAAATTGTGATTTTCAACATTGTAAATGAATTTTAGTGAATGTTTTTCCCTAGCCAACAAGGAGATGTATTCAAAAACTTTGTAACCTTGTCTTTAGTGATTTCCAAGCCTTCAATGTACCTAAATCTGTAAACACACAAAGAGAGAGAGAGATAAAATGTTGAGTGCTAGGGCATGGGGGGTTTGCCTTAGTCAAACCCCTTTTATGTAATTAAACCAAAATGAAGGAAAGAGATAATGGAGTATGAAAATGAAGTAAAGAGATTAGAAACTTTCCATGATGATTGATCTTGAATTTTTGGAGTAATGGATGGAGATTCTACCCTTGAATGCTTGCTTGATGACTTAGAATGCCAAAACCCTAGCTTTCTTGAGAAGAATGATGAATGAGTGATTGCGAATATTGGTTGATTGAATTAATAGGGGGTAAAAATGAGGGGAAAACCCTATATTTATACATGATTTACCCTAATTTCCCAAAAATACCTCATCATAGGTCGACCTTAGGGTTTAGAAGACAATATCCCGCCATAATATTGATATAAATTTGATTTTTATGCCAAATGGGACTAAGTCGCCCAAGGTGGTGACTTAGTCCCACCAAGGCAATTTTTCTAGTTGTCATGAATTAAAATGTAATTAATGATGCCTAACGGGAATTTTCTTCGAAACAAACTTAAGTAGGGCTTGCAAGTGCATAATGGGGCCATTTTAACATAAGAAAGGGTTAATTTATCGATGAAAAGCCTAGGAAAGTGTGAGAGTTTATTACAACTCCTTACAACACTTTGAAATAATGCCTGGTAAGTGATAAAAAGAGGTTGTTTAGGTGAATTATGCTAGAAAGGTCTTAGAAACGTGTGAAAGTGGGTTACAACACTTTTAAAAGACACCATAGAATTCTTATTAATTTGCAAGGGTTCAAGACCTAATGTGAATGTGTTGCCACATTATAACATTAAATCTAGGAAAAGCTAAGTCAAAAACCACAAGAAAGGGCCAAAATAGCGAAAATGTCAAGGATACATTTTTTTGCGACACATTTAGCCCCCACTTTAGTGAGAGGATGAACTTGCCTCAAACTCACACTAAATTATCCATTCAAGAGGGGTCCAACTGTACCAATGCAGATGAAAAAGGATGAAAAGGATCAAAGGAAGTAGTGCAAGCCCCTAGGATCCAAGATCCTAAGTCAAACCAATGTAAGTGAAAAATGACACACACAAGGCGAATGATTTGCAGCAAAACAAGATACACAATCTTGCAATGGCAAGAAATAGAAGGGAGAAAAAAATGGAAGTAAAAATGGTGGATCAAGCTTTGACCATTTTTCCAACTAGTTGTGGATCAAATCTAGGATGTTTGTCCAAAAAGTGTATACTTACTTTGAGGCGACGAAACTCTTGGTTGTCCACCGGGTGAGAAGTCTAAGAAGGTGAGAAACATACACTCCTGGCTGGTATGTACTCACACACACACATGTGGATATGGGGAAAGTCATGCTGTTGGTTGGTCTTCTTTCTTAACCATACCAAAGTTATACCTCTTGATAAATTTAATAAGGTTCCACAATGGAAATGACTTTTGTAAATGATTTTTGAAATGTAGAAATGGTGTAAGGAATGTTCAAAGAGTTTTTTCTTAGTTTGTGCAAGGTCTCATCTTAAGGAAAATCATGCTTAATGTCTCCAAGAGAGGAAAAGTGAAAAAGGTCTCATTTTTTTCCAAGAGAGGACAAGTGCAATGTCTCATCCTGAGCAACAATGTTCCTAATGTTTCCAAGAGAGGGAATCACAAGAAAAGGAAAATGACACAATGAAATGTGGGTGTTGATGTATGCTCCCACTTTAAAATGGTTGCTAACACCATTACTATGAGCAATTAATTTAAAGTAGAAGAAGACACAAGAGCTTATTTGGAAAGCCCTATGCCAAGTCATATGTTTCCGATAAGCTATGCCATGAAAAATATAGTATGTCACAGGCGAGTCAAATTATGTCATAACGTCTACATCCCAAGATTGCTCTTACATGTTCATGAAAGGTTAACGACTAGTCAAAATAGACAATGACAAGTAACATACGAGGACAAGGCTACCTAACCCATTGCCCCTACTTAGTGTAGGACAAGAGTGAGCCAAAATGATTGATGATATGCGAGTTAGAGTGAAAATCAATTTTGATTAGAGGAATTAGGTTCCCCCACATAAGGGAGAGAACCAAGCTCCTTAAGATGTTGGATTTTACTACTCAAAGCCTTACATTCATTAGTCTAATGATCGTGGACTCTGTGATAGGCGCAAAAGGAATTCTTGTAATAGAATTTCTTTCAAGTTTTTGGTGGAAGGGATATATATTGATCTTGGAGGAGTCTCGACAAGATACCCTCTTGATCAAAGGTATAAGGTGTTCCTTTATTGTGTGTCAAAGATATCTCTTGCTTAGTACAAGATGTCATACCTATGCAAAGAATTATAGCTTGTGATATTTTGTACGCTTCCTTAAAGGAGTGTGTAAAATCTAAATCATGAGTGTTTTGCAAGATGACATTGACATTAGGTGAAGATTTCTTTGTTGGTTTCAATTGCTGCAAAGGATCACCTTTGAGACCACTAGTTTTAAAGGTGGTTTGGGATGGTTGTGATATTGATTGAAGGCCTGGTGATTTCGATTAAAAGACAATAACCAATACCGTGATTTGTTGTTTGTGTGATAGGATCAATGGGGACACAAATACCTTGTTCTCTAGCACCACATTGTTTTCCACTATATCCACATTGTTTCATAAGATCATAACCTTTTCCATAAATATTCTTCATTACTTTTGGATCAGGTGGTTGTTCGTTGATGAGTTCATCAAATTTTGCTGTGTAATTTTATTCTTTGTCTAAAGTGGTTGAGATGGATGTGTTCGAAGGATCTTCCAAATGTTGGGTTGATAGGAATTTTTTTTCATGTCCCTTAATTGAATTGTTGTTTATGATCTTAGACTCGTCCATGATTGTGGGTTCGAAATTCAACGATCCCAAATCATTGATGGATATCTTGGTGAAGGGTTTAGAGTAGCTAGATTTTTGTTGTTCTTGCATGGGTTCGACTTGTGTGGTTGGTGTTAATGTGTTCAAGGGATTGGCTTTATTTTTCTCAAGTTGTAAGACACTGTAAGAATCATGATCAACTTCAAGTGTGTACATTTTGTTGTTGTAGATGTACTTAATTTTACGATGAAGAGTGGAAGGAAACCTATTCATTAAATGAATCCATGGCCTGCCTAAAATAAGATTATATGAAACATCATGTGACATAACATGGATCAGTGTGTCTAATGTGGCCATTCCAATTGTAAGAGGCAAAGTGATGACACCAAGTGGTTTCTGTCCTATACTATCAAATCCATTGATAGATAAAGAGGTAGGTTGAATGTTTGATTTATCCACATGTAGCCTATCCAAAATATTTACACTACACACATTAATAGTGGAGCCATTGTCAACAAGGGTTCGCTTTATCCCTATTCTTTTGTATTGAGATATGATTACGAAAGCTTCATTTTGTTTTTGCACTTCCAAAGGAGGGATATCACTTTGGTGAAAAACAATATGAACATGAATTCCTTGAATTATAGCTACTATGTCATTTGGGTGCACATTAGAAGGGATAGGAACTTGTTGTAAGGAATTTTTCATCATGTTGTGATAGTGGGGGGAGGCTTGAATAAGGTCCCATAATGATATCTTAGCAGGAGTATTTTTAAGTTGTTCAACAAGATCATATGCCTGAATGAGTGAATTTAATCAAGGATCACGAGGCAAGATGGGATTAGGTAAAGGTAAGGGTGTTGGGGTGGGTTTTTGTGGTCACAAATTGTTTCTTGTGTAATGTGTATGAGAAATGGTATTATAACTCCACTGCTATGACACATTATTCTTAGGTGGGTAAAGCATAAGTTTGGGTTTTTTTTGAGTTTGAGGTTTGTTTGAAGGTGGGTAAAGGATGAGTTGAGGTTGAATAATATTAATGTCCTCTAGTGAAGAAGAGTCTAACACGAGCTCTGCATCTTCTTTGAAGGGAATAATATTATTATTGTCCTTGTCTTGCATCATGATATCTTCCCTAGGAGGAGAGTTTTTAGGAGAACTACAAACCACATGTTCTTGACATTTAGGGGCTGGTTCTTCTAAAATGACTTCGTCACAAGTAGGGGAATGATCAATGATGGGATTATCAATAGTGGGATGATTAGGAGAGGGTTGTATTTGATTTTCCTGGGTTTCTAAGGTCTCATTCTCTTGTTCCATAATATCTACCCTAGTAGGAGAGCTAGCTTCATCATAGGTAGGGGAGGCATCAAGAGAAGGACCACTAGGATGTTCAAATAGATTATCCCAAATGGTAGGAGCATTAGGGGAGGGAGAGTCAAGAGTCTCATGAATCTTAAGAGATATATCTTCTAACACCAACCTATCCTCTTTGCATTGAGGAGGGAGATTAGAAGATGGATTGTTTTTATTTGCATGGTTATAGAGAGTAGGTAAGGTGATGTCTAGGAATGTTTTGATGATTTCATCTTCTTGGTTTTTAATGTCTTCCAAAGGGGGATGAGGAGAGGGAAAATCAAGACCTTTAATGCTTATATATTCTTTCACCAATATACCTACATCACTAATAGGAGAGGTATAGGGAGAAGCACAAGTATGATTGTTATGATTTTCAACAATACTATCCTCATCAATAGGTAATGTAATGTTAAGGATTGTGTCAATGTTTTGGTGATTAAAATGTTTTGGAATGATCTCATTACTGTATCAAAAGTGAACTCATAAGAGGGGATGTTGTATTTATGTAATCCATTTTGAACCAAATCAAAGCCACATCTCTTAAAAGTAAACATTCTATCATGAAAAATTTAAAAAGTGCAATGCAATGACTTAAATTGAAATGTGGAAATGAAATTTTTAGATGTGAAACAAGGTAATTTTCTAATTACATTATGAAACAACCTGAAAAGGAAATGTTGTATATTCAAAATTGAATATGAACAATACATGAAATGAGACAATTGAAGCTAGATATAATGAAATGCATGTTACAAAAACTCGGCTAACTGATATAGATAGGTAGGGGCAGCAAACAAAATCCTACAAACAAGGATCTAAGCTCTGTAAAAGGCTATTTCAGGGACATACAGATACTAAGTCACCCAGGGTGGTGAATTAGTCCATGGAGTGATTTTTTTTCAGAATTTTCAGATTTTTTTGATGGGTTTTGATGTTTTATGTGTTGTATGATACAAACCTAAGATGCAAAATGCAAAATTTTGATGATTTTGAATGAAATACAAGGAAAAAATGCAAGCTATATGAGCTTTGCACTAATGAAAATTTTAAAACCCTAGAATACAAATTAAAAAATGAAAAATGCAATGCAAGCTAATTCTAGGTTGAAGAGGCACTCTAAATCAGAAAATAAGGTATTTGAAAGTTGGGTCACCAAAATGAACTACAAATTTTATGGGAAAGGATACTCTCTTACACTTCTAGGATTTTACACCTAAAAGGAGAGAAATTTCTGACCAAAACTTGGAATTTCATTCACAATTAATGCTAATGGGATTGAGATATGTCTAAATAAGGTGTTCTAAATGCAAAGGACAAATAAAATAAACTAACTAGTAATGTAAAACTTAGAAAAATGCCATTTTTTTTAAAACAAATTGTGATATGCAAAACACCTAGAAAGATGAATAGAAATGCAAATAAAATCGAACAAAGAAGTAAAATAGAAAGCATACGCATAGAAATATGTTGAGGACTGGAATGAAGATTGGAAATGCTATTGAATCTAAATTTTTGGCCTACTAGGACTAATTCGCCACTTTGGGCAACTTAGTCTGAGATCTAGAAAACTGCATTAGAGCTCGTTTCAGCCAAATGGGTATCCAAATCCACACAAATCCTCAAAAAAAATGTGTAATGGGACTAATTCACCATTGATGGTGACTTAGTCCACTTTGACTTTTTTGAAAGTCTGAAAGTGGAATCTGAAGCTCTTGGTTTGCACTTCCTGCTCCTCCAAGTGTCTGAATCTGAAATTGTGATTTTTGTCATAGTAAATGAATTTTAGTGGATTTTTTTTCGTAGCCAACAAGGAGATGTCTTCAACAACTTTTTAACCTTGTCTTTAATGATTTCCAAGACTTCAATGTACCTAAATTTGCAAACACACAAAGAGAGAGAGAGAAAATGTTGAATGTTAGGGCATGGGGGTTTGCCTTAGTCAAACCCCTTTTATGTAATTAAACCAAAATGAAGGAAAGAGATAATGAAGTATGAAAATGAAGTAAAGAGATTAGAAACTTTCCATGATGATTGATCTTTAATTTTTGTAGAAATGGATGAATATTGAACCCTTGAATGCTTTCTTAATGACTTAGAATTCCAAAACCCTAGCTTTCTTGAGAAGAATGATGAATGTGTGATTGAGAAGATTGGTTGATTAAATTCATAGGGGGTGAAAATGAGGGGAAAACCCTATATTTATACATGATTTTCCCTAATTTCTCAAAAATACCTCATCATAGGTTGACCTTAGGGTTTAGAAGACAATATCCCGCTAGAATATTGACATAAATTTGATTTTTATGCCAAATGGGACTAAGTCGCCCAAGCTGGCGACTTGGTCCCACCAGGGCAATTTTTCTAGTTCTCAAGAATTAAAATGTAATTAATGATGCTTAATTTGGGATTGTTCTCTGAAACACACTTAAGTAGGGCTTGTAAGTGCATAATGGGGCCATTTTAACATAAGAAAGGGTTAATTTATCGATGAAAAGCCTAGGAAAGTGTGAGAGTTTGTTACAAATCCCTACAACACTTTGAAATAAGGCCTGGTAAGTGATAAAAAGAGGTTGTTTGAGTGAATTATGCTAGAAAGGTCTTAGAAAAGTGTAAAAGTGGGTTACAACACTTTTAAAAGACACCATAGAATTCTTATTGATCCAAAAGGGTTCAAGACCTAATGTGAATGTGTTGAACATATTACAACATTAAATCTAGGAAAAACTAGGTCAAAAACCACAAGAAAGGGCCAAAATGAGCAAAAATGTCAAGGATACATTTTTCTAGGACACACATGTATACATATATTTTTTTAATGTTTTTAAAGAAATAAAAGTGAGTGCAACAAGTTCCAATGATAATTTATAGAATCTAAATTTTATAATTAATGAAATTTACCTCTAAAATTCTAAAAGATAACACTTTTGGGGATGTGAGATGAAAAATAACATGCAAATATTTACATTTTTTTTTTTTTTTAATGTTTAACATAAAAATGCAATTTGAATGATAACACTTTCACACAACCTAATATTTCACTTAAATTTAGGCAAATCAAAAGTTTGGAAGATGTAAAATGTGTTGGGTTCACCAAAATATTGTGAGGGAAAAGGGATCTAAGGTATAAATTAAAACTTTCCGAACATCACATTAGGAGGACACAAAATTGATCATATAAGACCACTTGGCTACTTTCCTCAAGAAGAGCTAAAATGGATGATTAGGGTTTTGGCCCTTTTGTGAGGGGTTGAGAGAATTGATCAGGATTAGGTATTAAATTTATGTGATTATGCAAAATAGGTCAATTATGCAACTACAATGAATTGATATAAGTTTAGAAAATTATGAAACTAAGAAAATGAAACTGATAACAAAGAAGTAGAAGGAAGATATAGAGGAACCTGCCATATAAGTATGGAATGAACTTGATTGGTTAAGATAAAATTCACGCTAGATTGAGAAGTTTGACTCTTTTGAGTTTTTGAATAAGAATCAGTAGGTTACAGATTAAAGGTGCTCTCTCGTTGGAATCAACTTAAAAACTTCATTTGTTTATGAATAATTTATTTTTCCCTAATTTGACAAATGAATATGCTTGAATGCTTGATCATTCTATTGAATCTTTAATCTTCTTCAAATCCACTTCAGATCTGCCACTTGCAACATGAAAGGAGAGAAAGGGTTGTGTAGTGTAATGCCCCGCCAAGTAACCTTAAAGGTAGTTGCAATTAACATCATAAGCGAACCAATTTTTTTTTTTATAAAGTGCATTTAACATACACATTCACTTACTAGTTAACAACAACCTCTAAGGCTACAAGGTTAGGATTACTTAAACCCACATATACATATTACATATAACCATAGCTTTATGAACTTTATGAAATCACTATCATACATCATAAGAATATCACATAACATAAAAAGATAATCAACCGAGATACAATCTCATAAACATTATCTTAAACCAATAGTTACATCACTCATTCCCAGAATGAGGCAGTAGTACAAAAGATTACAATTACAAAAATTCCACCTCATAAACATAAGAGGGATAAAATAACTTATACAAGTTAAAATATTACAATGCAAGATAATACAACAAGAACCGCGAGCTGTCCATCTGGATGTCTCGCCACCAAGTACTGAAGATAGATAGGGACCCAACGGTTTTGGTACATGTTCCACCCTACCAATGTGGTACCCGAAGGCCCACCCCCCATGCTAGGAGATAGTAACAAAGTAACATGGACAAAGATTTACTACCTCTAACCAAAGGTAGACTCAAACTGACTCATACTGTTATAACCAAATATATAAACTAACAAGTACAACTCATACACTATACAAGTACAAATCAAATACAATACATGTACAAATCAAGTACAATACAAGTACAACTCCAACATCACTGACATAGGTCACATTGCTTCCAGACATAAAGTAGATCAAGTATGTTCAAATAACCATACACATAAAATAATTAACAACAGTTGTCATAGATAGAGTGTCATCGCAAGGTTTGTCATGAGATCTCCTCTGGGCATTCTTCATAGGCTCCGGCACAAGTAATCCTGGTGGCCTCAACCGAATCCCGACACTCATACTCACTCATGCGGAATCAACTACCTCTCGCAAGAACTAGATAGTTGATCTTGCCATTCCAGGCCTTCTCACTCATCCCAAGTCTAAACAAGCCCTTGTGTCTATGAGTGAGGATTAAATTATCTTGATTAGTGTGAACTGCATCCTAATCATCTAAGTACATTAATTTAATTATCACTTGATTAACTCACTTTTGAAGGTTACCCGGTTTACCACTTTGGGCTCCGGCCCCTAACAAAAGCCACTCTTCTAATGGACAACACACACCCAAACAATCCACCAAGGGAACCACAAGTGCATACCAACTAGGCATCATAATCCACTCCAACACAAGGAGGATACAAATAATAGAAACTCACTCCAACATCTTGGAGGCAACAAACACATAGTCCACTCCTTTCACAGGAGGTACAAAAAATCTCACTCCAAACATCTTGGAGGCAACAACACATAGTCCACTCCTTTCATAGGAGGCAACAAGATGAAACCACATAACAAGGTCACTCCATACAAGGAGACATGGATCCCATAATCCGCTCCTAAACCAAGGAGGTGCAAACATTCCTGTTCATGAAACTCGGGTAAAATTGAAAAGATGCCATGCACTACCCAAAGGAAAACAACTGGATGGCACAAAGATACAACAACCCTTATCCTCTAAGTTCTTTTGGAAGACTTATAATTTAGGACTAACACTAAATCCCAAAACCAACAATGCAACTTGACGACATAGCAACAAAAGCATTCAAGTCATCAATCAAATCTAATATTTGGATTTCCTAAATCCATACTCATTCAATAGGTAGTGTTGACAAAGTCAAAGACATGATAAGTAGATCATCTAAAATAATCATAACCCCTATTTCCCTTTTCATTATTGGAAATCTAAAACAATTAAACTTACTTCCCTTTACTGAATACAAAGAATTAAATCTTTTAAGATAAGCATGAGGAAGATACTACTTTTGGATATACTAAATCCATATCTCTTTCATAATCCAATCACAATGATTCAATTAATCTAAATAGAAATTAATAAATAACATAATTGATTGCTTCATCAATAAAACAACTTCTTAATTTACTTTTAAATCGACACAAATCCATGCAAGTAAACTCTTTTCATTTCCTAACCAAATCTTACATCTCATTCAATTTTCTATTCAACACATTCAATCACTTTAATATAATAACATATTGTTTCTCTATCCATTTTCCATATACACTAATCAATCCATTTTTAAATCTCTATTCAATAATACATTACATACATCTTATAAAAACGAAATACGATAATGAATTTACCCTTGACATATTTTACATGCTCCATATTATATATACATCAAACATATATATTAATAAACTCAATTATATAGATTCTTTAATATTCCAATCACAACGATTAATTTGTTCTATGGAAATAAAACATAATAACTATTTGCCTTTTTCAATAGAGATAGTTTCTAAATTTACTTCTAATGCAACCTAACACTATTGCAAACAATCTTTTCCAATTTTCTATCCGGAGTCTATGTCTCATCAACTATCCATTTAAAAACATGAAATTTCATCAATGAATAAAAATATCTTTTGGCTTGTCTATTTGACCACACATTCAAAACTTATCTGTTAAATTCTTCATGCAAAACTAAATCACACGCACTTAAATAAAACAAGATAAATACTGATTGAAAACACTCATGGATATATATATACATCTCAATATATTTTCTTCAATCATATTAACAAAATAACCATTTCCTTTTTAAATCAAGTAATTATTTCTATTAAAACAAATATCTTTCTCTATACATTTTCTACACATACTAATTATCTCTTTTAAAACACTAATAATACCCAATTTGCAAACAACAGAATAAAATAATATAAAATATTATTTATTCTTTCAAATGGATATATACCTTCAATATATATATACTAAATATAAATTAATATATTTAAATATATTTAATCATTAACATTTCTTTTATTCTTTACAGAATATTAAATTGTCTAATTCAAAATAAAATATCCCTTATCACTAATTTTCCAAAATATAAATATATATATTTATCCAATTAAATCAAATTAATAAGTGGACCTTTCACACATGAATTTAAATTCCACAACTAAATTTTAAATTATGCATTATCTAAATCAAATATTTAACTCCTTCATTTAAACTTTAACATGCTTTTTTAAAATAAACAATAATTTCTCCATACGTTTATAATATTAATTCCACTAATCAAATATACAAATTTTATTTAAAATAATATAAATAAATATAATACTTGAGTATTATAAATTATAATATAAAATATTATTAGATAATATTTTAATATTATAATAACAATACCTAAAATATTAATATTTATGAATATCAATTTATTATTATTTTATTTTCAGAACAGCCATGGGAAAATAATTTAACAGCAGTCTCATGTTTTAAGCATAACTCAAAAAATACGATCTGGGTATTTCCCATTTTTGGACAGGAGTAAGAAAAATTCAAAATGCAAAAACTCTTTAAATTTCTTGAAAACCCAGTTTGTGAAAGTGAAGTTATAGGTGGCGCAACCAGACCATTTTACCATGAAAATATAACTATACTGCAGATTTTAAAATCCGATTTTTTTAAAAATAACAAAGGGTTTCATTTTCTAAAAACATTCTAAATGCATTGTTCAATCTCTATGTTTGATTTCAATAACAATAAAATCAATTTCTCCAAATAATTTAAATTCAACTAAGGTTTTCACAATTTTCACTCAAGAATTTTCACAAGCAAAGGCTGTAAATTTATTTAATTCTTTTCTTCTAATATCAAGCTTGTTTTCTAAAACAGATTTAACAAACAAATCTTTAATCATTACTATTTTAAAGAAAACAATCAAGAACAATAAAACACAAAGAGGAAAACCTGGTATAAGAAGCTACAGGAAGAGATGAATTTTTGATGCAAGCCTCCTTCAAAGATTTCCTGAATTTTCTTCAATCCTCCAATGAATCCAATCCAAAATCCAACAAATGCAAACAATCTTTTCTTCAATCAATTGTACAATTAAACTTTCTTCAAACCCTTGTGCAAATTTTCCAAAGTTTCTTTCCTGCTGTAAAAATGTATTTTTCCTGAAAAACTTTCTTGCCCTAAAATTAAAACATGTATTCTTATAAATCAAAAATACCTAATTCAACCCTAATTCACATTACATGCAAATTAGATATTTCAATTTCAATATTTACAACCCTAATTCACATTATATGCAAATTAGATATTTGAATTTGAATTTCAATTTTTCAATTTCGATTTCACTTTCAATTTCAATTTTAATTTCAATTTCAATTTCACTTTTCAAAACCCACTTTCAATTTAAAATGAAATTTCAAATAATAAATTAATTTCCAAAGTTGCAACCAATTTCTCAAATAAACATTTAATTACAATTTCTAATTTAATTCTTACACATTGGAATTAAATTCCAAAATTAATTTTAATTCTTTTATTTCTTTTCATTCTCTTGCATCACGTTTAATTAATTAATTTAATTATTTAATAACTAAACTCAACCCCTTGGATCAAATTTAATTAATTAAATAAACTAAATATAATTAATTAATTTAAGTATAAACTTTTATCCACATTGCATTATTTTAATTAAATAACCATCAACATGATTTAAATGAAATTATTCTAAATATCTATTTCCAAATCAAGAATGCTTCAGAATTAAATAACATTAAAGCAAGACAGACCATGACTCAACACACACAACTGATGACACACTAAGGCTAGGGTATAGACTTGACACATGTTACCTAGCTACTATCTCCCGTTCAACTTAACTGTTGGATCGACACGCTCAAACCTGTGAAACCAGGTGGAGTCGATGTCATGTACCTGCAATCCTGCAACCAAGTAAACAACATCGTACAATATATCCAGCATATAATACACACCGTGAAGAAGAAATTACGGATTTGTAGGGCGCTCGCAACCGAGTGATGCGAACTCGTCCTCTTCACCAATACACTCATTGAAACTGACACTTCCATCATAATCCAATAATCTCATAATAACATTTCATGTTAACTCTACAACATCATTAATCTATAATGCATGTGAAACAATAATCAGATAACTACATCTCACAGTAATATTTGTCACTCAATAGTAACGATCAAAACATCACAATAAAATGTATCCAGTATCAAAGTAATTGCGACCAAACATAGCATAAAGCAACTTGAACAAGAAACAAAACGGAGGGGTGTTACATGTAGTATAGGGGCTTTCCTTTAGAAGATAAACCCCATTTTTGTGTTTCCACCTCCAGAACGGTTATAATGATTTTGGATAAAGAGTGCTTATCCTCAATTGGGAAAATAAAACTAGATAAAAAAAATGGTAAATCACAAGTGCTACAACTTACGACTTAGATATGCTTTCTTATTGATGGATTGAAGTCACAATACTCATCTCATGCAAGGATAATTTGATGCTTGGTTAAAGGTCCCTAAAAGTCTTAGTACTCGTAAAATAATAAACATAAAACACAAAATAATCTTACACATAAACTTGATGATGCATTGCTAACATAAATCTTGACTGATTAAAAAAATGTTGCTAATTTTTCTCTTCACCGCTCTTTTGATATTCAAATTGATTTCTAGATTGCTTAGATTCCATAGATGTTCAAATGGTATAAACACATTATATTTATATACATTTATTCATTTCACATAATAATTATTTTGAATTTGAATTTGTAAACATAAAAATGTTAATAATCAAATATTAAAAATTTGACGAAAATAGGCTGGTCAAGGATAAATTCACCCTAGACTAGACCTATTTTAAAATTTAAGTTATCATTAAATAAATAATTTATTTTAATTCTCAATTTTATTTTAATTTTTAAAAACAACAATAAAACAAGAAAATAATTAGCACAATTAAATCTAAGCACATGAAATGAAGCTAAACATAGTATAAAATTATCAAAATCAATAATTCACAATACTATACATCCTAAAGTCTAACCTTTGATTTGTAGGTTTAAAAAGGTTCATTATAATAGCTTTTCCCCTTTCTCTTTTTTATTTTGAAGAACCTAATCAATATTACCCCAAGGGTTGACATTATCCTCATACTCATCATCCAAAATTGTTCTTTGGTAGTTTTAATTATTTAGACCTATCTCTCATGATAATTTTCCTAAATATCGAATCTCTCTTTAAACCTATGAAACAAACTTAATAAATAAATACTTAATTATGTCTTAGGTCATGAAGTTTAACATTTTTATGGGTACATGCCCTTGGGCATAATAAAATGGTGGATTTTTTTTACTAAAGATCTAATACCTCTTGCTACATTTCTAAATAGCTCATAGAAAAGGAATATAAGAAATACACTAATAATAAACAATATATTTTTAAAAGTTTTATTTTTACTGATTTTATTTCTATATTCTTCTTTTTAATTATTTTTTAATAAATGATTTTATTTAAAGAATGTATTAATAGGTATTGGTCATTCAATCTCTACTTTTTTTAAATTAGTTTTTTTTTTTTAGATAGATTTAAGAATTATTGATATTATTAATTTTAGAAACTTTTTTTTTATAGTTCAATTTAGTTCATTATTTTATCAATTATCTAAATTTCCTCTAAAAATATAATACTATGTCTAAAAATTTGTATCAAAATGATTTCTATGACTATAATACTTATATCAATGAGAATCACATGAAAATGAAAGTGTCTCCTTCCTAACATAAAGGTTGATTGGTTGTTTATAAATGCATTTCATTTATCTAAAAAAAAAATCTAAAATTATTTTTTATTAATAGTGTATTTTTGTGCCTACTTAATTTGCAGATGGTGCAAAATATAAGTTGTGAACTTGGATTTATAAGAGGATTACAATTCAACCTTGACACTACATATTTTGATTTTATATACCGAGTTCATGCGGAAGAGGTATCTACCAAAGCTAATGGTATTTGGTTTGCTCCACATCCTTGGCTCACTATCTTCATTCCAAAGAGTGGAATGCTTCAATTTTCTCATCATGTCTTCAATGACATCCTCAAACAAGGCATAGATGGAATCATAACATGTTCTCCTATGCACAAAAGTTTGTAAGTTTAATTTCACATCCCTAAACTCTCATTTTTAAAATATAATTTAATTTGAAATTATATTTAACATGTCTTTAATTTTATTTTTAATTTGTATTTTATAATATGATATTATAACAAAAATAAATTATTTATTTATTCATATTTAATATTTATTTATTTTTTGATAGGTAAACTGTGGGAAGGGCCCACTCCCTTAAATTAAATCATAAAGAATAAAAGTTATAGGTCTACCATGAGAAGAAACGTAAGACAAAAGAATTGGAGAAACAAGAGAATTGAGATAAATGAACCTCACTTCAGAGAAAGGGACAAAGATCAACATAGAAAAAACAAAAATAAGTCAGAAATCACCAATCGTCCATAAGGAGACACTAGGATATTTTGTTGTTTCGAGAGAGGAGAGCATCAATGGCCCACTGAGAACCCTCCTCAACAACCTCCTTGCCTTCAATTCACAATTTTTCAGCCTCAGACTTCCTCCCATTTTTCTTTTTGGAACCGCCACAATCTAGTTTAAGCTTACTGCTCACAATCTGAAAGAGACCCAGATTCTAGGGTGGATCCAACACCAAATCAGGCTCAAAGCAATCATGGATTTTTTTTTTCAAGATCATCCATGAAGGAAAAGGCCCCTTCAGATTTAGAGTCCTCCACATTGAGCCCATGAGAGGCCTCAAGAGGGTTATTTAAGGAAATATCATTCTGTTGAGGAGAAAGCACAGGAGGCTGAACGAGTCCAAGTGAGATGCAGGTTGAGGTAAAAAAACTTGCCATGGTTTTTCCATTTAAAATATGTACTAGGAGAGCCTTCTTTCTTGACCCATTTTTTAAGACTAACATTTATGAACCCAGCCTGGCGACTGTGTGAACAAGCTTCAATTTTGTGCCTCAACATGTTGCATCAGAAGCAATGAAAGGGAAACCCTTCAAATTTTAGAAATTGAGTCTAAAATCCATAAGAGGAGTGAATCCAAATAGAGTGAGAGAGGGGTTTTGATATGTCAACCATAGCACAAAATTGATAGAATATGTAGCCAAGAGCAGTCGACTCAGTGTCAAGCTTGACAAAGGTTCCAAATTGGTTAACCAGATTGGTAAGCATATCAATATTCTTGAAAACCAAAGGCAGGTTAGGGAGCCTGATCCAAACATAAGTATCAGTTATCTTCTTTGTGGTGGGATCAAAGAATGGGGTCCATGGAGTGATATAAAGACTAGAGAGACCGAAGAACCAAGGATCATTCTGGAGAAAAAAACAACAATCTGCTGCAGAGCTGAAAGCGAGTAGAAAAAAACCAAAGTCCAAAGATTCAATCTTGGGGGAGGATAGGTTGTTCCATGAAACATTATCCCATTCGATGATAGAGTCCACAGACGGGCACCTATGTAGGCATCACAAAACCAAAGATCAGATGCCAACATCCTGAGCAATTGCCTCTACACATTCATCAGAAATTTTCAAATCCAGGGGTTCATCAGAGAACACCACCTCAGTGTCACCTAGAGAAAAAGATGGAATGACTGAGGCTTGTTCCATGGAGGGAGAGACAAGAGGAGAAGGTGGAGAACCATGAGAGGGTGAGGAAAGATTGGCTTTCCTGATTTGTTCCAAACAAAAAGTAGAGCACTCATGAAATGGGTTAGATCCGTTCTTGCAAGTAGGAATTTTTGAAGGTATTGGAATAAGAGCTGCAACATCACCACCCAATGCTGGAGATCTGGAGGAAGACCTAGGGTTATCTCACTGAATCACTTCCAGGAAGAAATCTGAACACACATGATAGGGGTTTGATTTGTTTTTGCAAGTAGACAGTGAATGAGGATCAAAAATAGGGGCCACAAGCTCATCCCTAGGTGCAACATCAACCTGATTTGAAACCATTGGATCCAAACCCGACAAAGGCACTGGAGGAGCCAGAGAAATTTTGGGCACCAATGTAGCACTGGAGCGTAGGGGATACCGACGCCGCCCATCACCCATCAAAGTGCAGTCATCTTCTTTTGTTTGGTGTTTTCTCCTCTACCTATTTGCACCCTTCACAACCTTTTGCCTAGCTGAGCCATCACCGCCATGATCCACAGCTTTGCACATCCTCACCTTCTGTGTATAAGAATTATTTTATTAATCATATTTTAAAAATTGATATATTTATTTTATTTTATTTATTAAATGTATAACAAAATATGAAACAACTACTTCCATTTTTAATATTTTTTATTTAAAGCTTTGACCACTTAACAAAAATGTATTGTATAAATTCTCTCCAAAAATAATCAAGTTTTATCTTTTTATTGAAATAAACTCCTTTATTATATTATTTATTTAATAATCTTGTTAGTATTAGTTATGGTGGGATGAATGTTTCCCATATATTTAAATAATATATATTGTGGTTGTATGAGAACAAATGCACCTTTTAAGAAGACTAGTTAATGTAATATATTGAGATTAAAATAGATATATATTTTTAAAATTTATAAATAGAAAAAAATTGAAAAAATAAATTATTTATATTTTATAACTTGTAATGGTAGTTTTTATGTCTTTGTCTAACTAATATATTATAATAGATAAAATTAAATTAAATTATAGTAATGGAACATTAACGAAGATGATGAGGCAAAGATGGTTTGAGAATTCTAATGCTTGGACTCCATCACACTCATGGTTTGATCTTAGGATAACATTTTTCAATGCAATTTTGTTCACTTCATAATTTTAAATTCAATAAATACATTTTTTTAACATGTTCTTGTACTTGTGTGTAAGAATATAGGAGTATTCAAAATAATCTTTAGTGGACAACTATAGGTATGGAGAATATTAGTGACCTTGTTGACAACATTCAATCCTTATAACTGATATAACAAGATAAAAAAACACTAAAAAAGAATATAGATTCTTATATAATTAATATTTACTTGATATTGATACTAAAATTGAGAATCAATGAATACACATAGATACAATATACTATGAATTGATGATTATATCCCTATTTATATGACCTAGGATGACATACTTAAAATGCATGTCCTAGATATAAAATTGGATGTTAGAATTATAAAAAATATGAGCCATAGGATCAAACAAAAAACAAAGATACCTTCCATACAAGTGAGATGCAAATAATAATATGCAATATCCTCAACTAGAAAAATATGCAGAATGAGCCTCAAGATTTTTCAAGGAGATCATTAGTTCTCAAAAGGTTATCAAAAGGTTATGATAATACAATGAGGGTTGAGTGCTATATAGGAGTAACCTTATATAGTAAAGGGATTAGATCATGAAAAGTGCCAAAATCTCATGCAATGAGACATATTGATATAATAATAGCTATCTAATTAAAATAAAAAATCACTCCTAAGTTTAGCTCAAGTGCATGTGAATAAATTATACTAATAATCAATTATAGATTAATTCATTATTAGTTGATGCATGATAACTCTAAAACCCCCTTAAGATGAACACAGGGAGTAGCTAAAAACCGTAAAAAAGAGAATGCATGATGGGTCTTGAAAAATAAGGCTTGGTGAGGTACACATGTAAAAAAATATAATATCTCACAACTAGAGAAAAAGGAGAAAAAATCATGGAAAAAATCCTCTCCAAAAGAGAGAAAGGCGAATGAAGGACTGAAAAGCCTCTAAAACAATGTGAAGGGATAGGAAGCCTCCAATCAAAGTAATGTCCCCAAAAAGAGGAACATGAAGAAAATTGCTAAAGAATGAAGAAGTTGTAGAAAAATGTTGAAAGATGATTGATATAGTGCTGAAAAGAAGATGATGATTAGGATCAAGAAGATAATAATATGTATGAGTGCCCCCAATGACACTACTCAAATTAGATTGAAAACAAAAAAAAAAACATTTGGAACTCAAAGATATAAATGGCACATGAATTTTCATGAGTGACCCCAACAACATGAATCAACATGCAAGGTGTGAGTCAAAAATATAGGTACCAATAGTCTGAAGAGCACTGATCAAATAAAAATAAAAGGTCACCTCAAAAATATGAATCAAATAATTTCCATATGGTAAATGCTCCATCTCATTGATTTGTATGGGTAACCAACTGCTGCATCCGCCTAGTACATACAAAAAAGAACTAGATACATAGATCACTCCAAAAATGAAACCAAGGAAGCATTATCATCGACAATAGAAACACCATAATGTGGAAAGGGAGAGCCAAGATAGATACGCTAAAACTATGTGAAACCAAGAAGTACATGTAGGAGAAACATGAACATATGAACATGCAAATGAAGAGTACTTATAAATAAAAAAGGTTTGAAAACTAAGGCACACATGCATGAGAAAGGAATCACTAGGATTCCCCGATATTGTGGAAGGGACACTCACTTGAAAAAGGTGTGATGGAAAAAAATACCTACACAACCCTCTCATGGCACTTTATATCATACTTGTGAGTACAAAAGACACAATAGGATGTGCAAAACCCCCTAAAAGTATACACTAGAATGGCACTAAGTTATCTTAGTGCACCTACAAAAGAGAATGTGCTTACAAAACATGTCTAAAATGCCCAAATAGGAAAGCAGTATGGAAATACATATAGAATAGCCTAAAACAAGTCATCCTAGGCAAACAAAAAAAATTTAGGAGCTAAAATTTCTAAGTAATTCATTGGAGTTTGAGAACACAAATAAATAAATAAAATATAGTTAGAGAAAAACCTAGAAAAAGTGCATAAATGACTATGAAGATCTCTTGGAGACCATCCCAACTCTGCTAGAATCACGAAAAAATAGAGAAACATGTCAAAAGTTATGAGCTTGAGAGTTAAAACAACACCATTGACTTCAATAGGATGTAGAATTTACTAGCAACAAAATCTAAGAAAAATCAACATCATTGGATAGTTCTTAAAACCATATTTTCAACGATATCTCATTTGCCCAATTTTGATACCCAAGTAAAAAGTTATGCACATTTTTTTGATTTTACTAATTTTGCAAAAAAATGTTTAGCCCCCCCAGGAGCTAGGCACTAGTTGCTCATATGACCTTAGAGTGGCTATTTTTTTTATTCTTGTATTTTTTATTTTTTGTCTTTGTTTTTTTTTTAAAAATTTTTAAAGAAAAGAAAAGAAAAGGAAAAAACAGGAAAAAAAAGGAAAAAAAGAAAACAAGATTTCAAATTTTCTCCTATAACCCTAGTTGAGAAAAAACCCTCAAAAATTGAGAAGGGGTTCGCTAAATCCTCAATCTGATACCATGTTAGAATTTTGAAAAACACGAGCCATATGATCAAACAATGAACAAAGACACCTTTCGTGCAAGAGAGTTGCAAACAATAATATGCAATATACTCAACTAGAAAAAGCTACAAAATGAACCTCAAGAGTCTTCAAGGAGATCATGAGTTCTCAAAAGGTTATTAATTTAGGTTATGATAATACAATGAGGGTTGAGTGCTATATAGGAGCAACCCTAAATAATAAAGGGATTAGATAATGGCAAGTACCAACATGTCATGCAATGAGACATACTGATATGAGAATAACTTTCTCATTAACATAAAAAAGTACTCCTAAGTTTAACTTAAGTTCATGAGAATAAATTAGACTAATAATCAATTAAATATTAATTAATTATTAGCTAATGCATGATTAATCAACACTAAATACCTTTAGAACACAAGATGATGGATTTCAATAATTTTATTAGAAAATTAGCTTGAGAATTGATACATTTATAATTAAAAATAAGATGAATCATGGCCATAATCTTGTTTAATTGTTAGTTTTTTAATGTATATCCCATGGTCCTAGAGGATCAACCAAGAGCTAGTCTTGGATTTTGTTGATCTAGACCGGTGAATAAAAATAATGATTAGATTTTTAGGTAAATAAGGTTCAATTGACAAAATTGGGTAGATTTTCTTCTTGTGTAAGTATTTATCCTAATAGCACAATGTGAATTGATCAAGATTGAAAAAAAAACTATAAATATATGTAAAATATGATGATCTCTAATACATATTCATTCAAAAAAATTCCTAAATATACCAACAAATTTAATGGTCAAGAATAATTTAACAATTCATATATGAATAAATAATTCCACATGTTGTACTAAAAAAAATCCTTGAAATAATATAGAATTTTTTTACAATCCATGTAAATATCAATTTAACTATTATAACATGTTAGCAAATATATAATTAGAGATGAAAAAATGTCCCTATAATTATCTTAGAAAAATGTGGAGACAACCAAGCCAAAGAGGAGTTTCTATATTCTTTAACCTTCTCTTGACTCACAATTAATGAGAACATTTGAAAACAAAATTTTATCTACAAATATAAGACCCTAAAATAATCAAAATAGAGTAAACATTAAATTATTCATAATAAATACTAACCTAATCAGCCATCATTACATCAAATAAATTTTCTTATATAGATTCTTAGTGCTTGGCCTAAATCACAAGTACATGAAACTTGTATAATTCTTCAATACCGAACTCTCATAATTCACTTTAACTATCCCAAAGTATTTCACTATAACAATCATTTTGTATGTGCATTAAAAACTTTGTTATACAAAAATAGAACACAAAACCAAATCAATAGAAAAAGAATGATAGTGTAGATTGTAATTTCATGAAACTCTACATTTGCAAGGAAATAAAAATATGTTAAAAAAAAGACTCTCTGAACATTTAGTAAATTATTTATAAACCTATAAGTTATCATGCAAATATAAAATTAAATCCCTATAGGTAATGGGTCACTACACGATTCCCTATTGAAAAATCTTAACAAGGAAAAACATTCCCTATCATGTTATAGTCAACCATCCAATTACATCCAATAAAAGATTAGAATTTAAATTTGGGTATGCTCTCTTGAGTTTGAATATGTCACCACTTTAAATATTTATAATACATTACAATATTGGAAATAAATTCCCCATTTATTGAATCCTTGTGTAATAGATAAAAATCTTGGAAAACCCTTGTTTGTATCAAGAGTGACATTAAGAAATTATTGCTTTTATTTTCATTACTAGTGGGCACAAAAGTGAGATATTTTTTTTAAACTCAAACAATAATTAGAAGAGCAACCTTGAGATATATAGTTGATACCTTAGAAAACAAGATAGAATACTCAAACTTTTCTATTTAAATGTGAAATAATTATGCACAATTTTTTCTCGTAATATTATGGAACTTTGAAATATTTTTATACTCAACTAAGTGTATCATATTGGAATACCATAAGTTCTCTGCTAGGGGTCACCTGACATTCTCCCATTCAACATTGCACAATCACACCCACTTGTAAAATTCACTCATTAGTATTCGACCAATAAGAAATGTTTGGTTGTTTTTCAAACATAATCCTTATTCCTTATAGATCATTTCACTCTATTTGGATTTTAAATGAGAGAAACAAATGTAAGGGTATAAAATTTCACTATTTTACCATTCTTGAAAGAATAAGAAATGTTACCCTTCACTAGCTCTATTAGGTAGACTTGTAATATATATTGACTCGTATACTAGATAAATACTCAAGGTTGACCATCATTTACACCTTGAAGCTATGCAATGGTCACCTTTTATTATGGTACAAATAAATCTTGTGAGTCATGTGCATTGGTCTTTAATGCAATATGAACAAACTATGCACTACCACATGTCCATTAGACTCCTTTTATAATGAATATTTACAAACCTAAGATAAATACCAAAAAAAAAGAAAATTTTAATTTGTAGTCATAAAAATTATAAAAGGACATGTATCCTACCTAAAATAAAAGCATAGAAGCATAAAACACTTGCAAGCCCTTATTGAATAAGTAAATAGGCTTGTTGACCATTATCTTCATACCATATGGTACTTTAATAATTGTTGCAAGTGTGATGGTGTTGTCATTGATTTCAATAGGATGCCAACACGCTGGTGCTTTCATTGATGTCAACTATGTGTCAAGGAATTTTATTGCATGATGAAGTGTCGAGGATACAAAGAAAACTGTGAAAAAGAGGAAAACAGGTTGTTGTAGGTTGTGCATGTATAGTTGAGATATTGAGGAAGTGTTGTGAGTACATGGATATATCTTTATGTTTCAGTTTCTGGAGATGTGTTGGAATGAAGTGATGTGCTGAGATGATGTCTCTAGTACTTGGTTTCCACACACTATTGAGAAAATTTGATAAACAGAGAAAACAATGTTGTGCAAGTGTTCAAAATGTGCCCCGTGATGTGCTATGTGTTTCTTCTATGTTGATGCTATGCTTGTGTGGATTTGATGTGTTTCTCTTGGCTATCAGTATTTGCTATGTCTAGAATTTGGGTTTCTAGATCATTGTGTAGAGTGGGATATTTTCACCAGTGTGTGAATTAGTTTTTCAGTGATGTTTTCGATGGTCTAGGAGAAATATATTTTCTCCATGTTTCTCCATAGTTTGGATTTAGGTTGTGAAAATTTGGTAAGTTACTTATAATGTTTGTATCTTTCGTAATTCAAGTTTTCACCTGATTCGGTATAGGGAAGTGTGTGTTTCATGTGTCAGAGTACGAATAAGGTTAACCGAATGTTCTGGATTGAAGTATTTCTATGATGCAAGCTTGGGGGAAGTCTTTGTTAGATCTTAGGTGGTTTAAGGATTATTCTAGATCATGTTCAAGTGAATTTTTTTTTTTTGGAAGTTTTAGATTGATTTAAGGAAGCGTGTACTTAATATTTTATGGTGTTTAGCATGGGTATTGACTGACCTTGTGTTATCACTACATACGAAGTTTATGAAAGCATGTTGAGTTGTGTTAGGATTAATTTGGGTCCTAACTAAGGTTTTATCCACCATGGGAATGTTTAGGTGCTAACCTAATCTAAAATTTTAAATGTAACAAATAGTTTTTGACCTTGGAGAATTTTTTCAAGGTCGAGGTTAATATAAATAAGAGTGATATTATTGCAAGATGCAAGCGAGAGGAAATATAGATATGAGATCGATGTGAGTGATGAGTGATGAAAATTATGAAAGTATAGATGTGAATTTGAGCATAGCAGTGCGAGTTTCAAAGTGTTGGATTCCTAAATGCAGTAAGCTGAAGGTGTCTACAATATTTCATGTAAGGTTGTGAAAGTGTTGGAGCATTTGTGGTGGATTCCTTGTTTCATTGAGAATTTTTTCTTTAACATTTATCTTCTATCTTCTTTTTTTCTTTCTGTGGTATTGAGCACTAGCTATGAACCTTTTTTGACAATGTGTTCTATTCTAGCAATGAGTCCTTGTACTAGTTTTTGAATTACTCATATTGTGAGCTAATACTCACTGTAGTTATTCCCTCATTGGGTTTTTCATACAAATCTAGTGTTATTTTGTGTATGGTGTTTTTATTTCAGTTCTGTTATCTACATTTCATGATTAATCACTTTAACAAAATAAGGGCTTAATGAATGTTTGTGGATTTGATTATTGTTGAGGGTTTTGATTTTTTAATTTTCTACAACTGATTCAACCCTCCTCTAAGTTGTCTTGTTCATTCAAAAATTGGTATCAAAGCAAGGTTCCTTGGAGAAGATCTTAATCACTTGAGGTAGATCCAGGATGGTGAAATAGATTGATTGCCCTAGATCTGATGGAACAAACTATGCATTCAAGAAGAAAAATATGGAAGGATATCTGGCATCTCATGTATTTGAGATTGAAAAGGAAATAAAGACTCAATATTTTGCACCTTATAATGGTCCAAGAAAAAGTAATGGAATCAAGGCACATGAGTTAAATGTTAAGGAAAGATTTATACTAAGGAATAGTCTTTCAAATTCTAAATTGGTTAAAGTTATGAATCTTAAGACTGCTAAAGATGTTTGGGACAAGATTGAAAGCATTTATGAAGGAGATGATAAGGTCAAACAAGAAAAGTTTCAGAATCTAAAGGAACAATTTGAGACCATGCAAATGTCTGAAGATGAAACAATTTCAACCTACATGTAGAGAGTTGATGACTTGGTAAGTGGTATGAGAGGTCTTGGTGCACAAGTCAAAGAACCTAGGGGGTAAAGAAAGTTCTCAAAACTCTTCCTGGTTGATATAGTGAAAAGGTATCTATTATTGAGGAAGTTTAAAATTTTAATTCTTATTCTAGAGATCAGTTGATTGGTACACCAGCTTCAATTGAAATGAGAAAACTTGGTTTGAAAAATGGTACAAAAGTGGAAACTGCTTTTAAGGCTGGAAAATAAAAAAATATTAAAGATTCAGATGGAGAAGATCTTGATGATGTGGAAGCTAATTTTTTAAGAAGGATGAAAAAGGGCATTGGTAAGTACAAAGGTAAAATACATTTCAAAAGTGTTGGTTGTTAGAGTAAAGGTTTTAACTTAATTATGTTGATTAAGTTACCTTTATTCCCTTCTTAAGATTTCACGTTAGTTTGCATAAAGTGACATTTAATAATTATATTAATTATTAAATGTTTTCCTATTAGGGCTTCTTTTAGGGTTTCTTTAGGGTTTGCATGATCTCCTTTTTATAAGGATTGATCCCATTGTATTTCATATCAATTCATTCTCTCATTCTCTCTGATATATACATTTTCAGTTTTCAGAGAACCCTTGCTTGTTTGTCTCCATCTCTTCTTTCGTGATAGGTTATTTCCATGCAGGTGATCTTCGGGGTTTGTGAATTTGTATTTTGAAAACTCCTTTATGGTATCAGAGCTCCAAACCTGCTGCTTCTTGTTCTTGTTTTGAAGATTTTTGGAGCTTCAAGGGTTTGGGGTTTGTTTTTTTGATCTAGGGAATACCTGAAATTTCAAAGCACTTTGAGCCCAAATGGACCTTGCCATTGCATCCGCAGTGGTCCAAAACCCCTAAATCGATTGTTCATTCATCCATTTTGGACAAAGTCAAATTTTTGGGGCAAAATATTTTTTACTGTTCGGTCGTACGGCCGCCTGTCTGCCTGGTAAAAAAATTTCCTTTTTGTTGGTCAATTTTTTTTATTCAAAAAAATTATTGTCATTTTAAAAAAAAAAATCGAGAAAAAAAAAATCAAAAGCAAAATTTTTAATTTTTGCAGTTTAAAGGTTTGCGGGCCTTGTATGAGGGTACCCGTAGGTACTTGTGTACCTACGAGCCCTTAGGTATACCAATCGGTGTACTGCCAGCCATCGGCGGGTTTACCACCGACCAGTGGTCTAACAGTACTGCCGACTACGGTACACTGCCAGCTGCAGGTGGTGGCCCCTGCTTGCAAATTAAAAAAAAAATAAAATTATTAGGTTTTTTTTATAAAAAACATTTTTTCTATCATAAGCCAAATTGTGCAAATGTAGTGACGGCCGTTTGGCCATCAAATTTAAGCTAGTATTTTTTCCGCGACGGTCGTATGACTGTCAAATTTAATCCAACGTTGGCTTTTTTCCCATTTGGAGCTGTTTTCTTCTAGAGGCTGTAACTTGGGCATACGATATCATTTTTGGGCAAACAAGATATCGTCGAAAAGTTGGTTTTTTCAAATTTCCATTGGTATGGGTTTCATTACTTCATTCTTCTATTGGTGCATTCTATAGTCAATTTTTTGGCTGTCCTTCATGTATTTCCAACTTTGTCCTTTTTGGGCATTTTGAGCATCATTTGTAAGCAATATCTTTTATGTAAACACACTAAGATAAAGTGCCACACTATTGTACATGCATATTTTGGGGATTTTGGACATAAGTTTGTGCCAAATTTTGTACTCACACTGTTATTATAAAGTGCCATGGGGGGTTGTGTAGTTTGCCTTTGTTTGCCATCACACCTTTGTCCAGTGAGTGTCCCTCCACGACGACATTGGATCCATATGATTCTAGCCTCATGCATGTGTGCTTTGTTTTGCACACCACTTTTTTAGTTGCAGGTAGTTTCTTGTGCACTTTCAGATGTTGTATCTTCTTCTACATGCACTACAGGGTGTTTCACATTATTTCAGTGGATCTGTCAGGCTCTCCCGTTCAACATTATGGGGGGGTATTATACTGTTCATGCTAATTCTTCCTTGGTTTCGCCTTGGAAGGAATCTTCCAATCTTCAGTGGAGGTTCTTCAACACCATAGCAGTCATCTTTCAACAGTTGTTAACAACTTCTGCTTCAATGATGTTCTTCTTGGCTCTCTGCATCTCTTTTTGGAGTAGAGCTTTTTCCCATGAGGTTTTCTCTATTTCTCCACTTTACAAAGATTTGGTTGTATTTGGGTACCTAATTTGGCCTAGTTGCCGGGACCCATGTTTGCCTTCTTGCATTGTAGTTACCTTAGCTTTCTTACATTTGTTTGTAGTTGCACTGTTGCTCATCTTAAGGGGGGGTGTTAGAGTAAAGGTTTTAACTTAATTATGTTGATTAAGTTACCTTTATTCCCTTCTTAAGATTTCACGTTAGTTTGCATAAAGTGACATTTAATAATTATATTAATTATTAAATATTTTCCTATTAGGGCTTCTTTTAGGGTTTTTCCTATTAGGGTTTCTTTAGGGTTTGCATGATCTCCTTTTTATAAGGATTGATCCCATTGTATTTCATATCAATTCATTCTCTCATCCTCTCTGATATATACATTTTCAGTTTTCAGAGAACCCTTTCTTATTTGTCTCCATCTCTTCTTTTGTGACAAGTTATTTGCATGAAAGTGATCTTCGGGGTTTGTGAAGTTATATTTTCTCAACTCCTACATTAGTTGTGGAAAATTAGGTCATCATGCTTCAAGATGTCCAAACAGAGCTATGAAAAATAAGAGTAAGGAGAATAAAGGAAAGATGATTAAAAGAAGTTACTATGTCAAAGAAGATGCTGGTATTTTGGATGATGAATCTGATTATGGAGATGGTGATGAAAATGAATTCTTGTTCTTGGCTTTAAAAGATGAATCTACTTTTGCTAACTCTGAAATTTGTGTGAGAGGAAAGTGTTCTTGAGAAGGTTGAAGGTACTTTGGTTTCTTCTTTTCATGTTAAACATGATAAGAACTACTGGGTTGTTGACAGTGGCTACTTCAATCACATGACCAGAAACAAAAGTAAGTTTTTCAAAATTAAAAAGTATGATGGAGGATTAGTTAAATCAGGCGATGATTCAGGCTCTAAGATTTGTGGAATAGGTTCAATCAGTTTTGATGGAAAGTATAATACTTCAAAGATGTTTACTATGTTAAAGGCTTATGGTATAATATTTTGAGTGTTGGACAAATGTATAGCGAAGGATATAATCTTTTGTTTAAGGATGAAACATGTAAGATATGAAAAAGGTCCGAAACTATGATTGTTGCTAGTAAGAGGACCTATGGAAACACCTATTAGCTTAAGGGTGATAATGATCATTGCTTTATGTCTTAGATTAATGACAACTATTTATGGAACCAAAGGATGTGTCACATGAATTTTGATAATATGGTTAGAATCAGTTAAATTCATGTAATGAGAGACCTACCAAGAATCACAAATCCCGTCAATGTTGTTTGCAAGAACTGTTAGTTTGGAAAGAAAGTAAGGAGTAATTTCAAAGGAAAGGAAAAATCTGCTACTGGACTACTGGAATTAATAAATGTAGATCTTTGTAGTCCTACAAGGGTGAGAAGTCTTCAAGGTGATAGGTATTTTATGCTTTTGATTGATAATTACTCTAGAATGACATGGGTTACTTTTATTAGAGAGAAATATGATTCACTAGATAGATTCAAGGCATATAAAGCTATGGTTGAGAATGAAATGAATGTGAAGATCAAATGTTTGAGGTCTGAAAGAGGTGGATAATTCACCTCCAATGAGTTAAACATGTTTTGTGAATTTCATGGAATAAATAGGCACTTGTCTTCCCCTAGAAATCCTCAGCAAAATGGAGTGGTTGAAAGGAAAAACCAGATTGTTCACAAAGCTACTAGAACTATGATGAAAGAGGCAAACCTATCGGAAGTCTGTTGGAGAGAAGTAATTTATAGTGTTGTTTACATAATTAATAGAGTTCAAGAAAAAACTAACAACACAAAGAATCCCTATGAGTTATGGTATGGAAGGATTCCTATTATCAAGTACTTCAGAGTATATGAAAGAAAATGCTATATCAAGAGAGATGAAGCAAACTTAGGAAATTTTTATGCAAGGTGTGATCAAGGTATATTCCTTGGATATTCTACTAAAATCAAAGCATATATATGTTACAAAAAAATGTTGAGAAAGATTGTTGAAAGTGCAAATGTTAAGGTTGATGAAAAATTATAGAATTTAGTTGCAATAGATGGATATGTACCAGATGAACCTGATTACAGAGAAGAAGAAGAAAAATAATTGTAAAATGAAGAGGAAGAAGCTCTAAAGAAGACCCCTAAAACCCCTAAGAATGTGCAAAAGAATCATTCCAAGGAAAAAATAATTGGAGACAAGAGGAAAGGAGTATTGATAAGAACCAAAGCTACTGAAGCTAAGGTAAATATGTGTTTACTTTCTAGATTTGAACCTAAAACAATGAGTGAGGAATGCAAAGATTAACATTGTATGAAGGAAATGGAAGTAGAATTTATGTAGATTGAGAAAAAATATACTTGGGAATTGGTTCCTAGATCGGAAAACAAGAGCACAATTGGAACTAAGTGGGATTTCAAAAAAATCTGAATGAGAATGGAGAAGTGGTGAGAAATAAGGCAAGACTTTTGTGTAAGGGTTACTCACAAGTAGAAGGAATAGACTTTGAGGAAAATTTTTCTCTGATTACTAGGATGGAAGCTATCATATGTTTTTGGCATTTGCAACATACAAAGACTTTAAAGTTTATCAAATGGATGTGAAGTTTTCTTTTTTGAATGGTGAGTTGAAAGAAGAGGTTTACATGGAACAACTAGAAGGATTTCGCTTGTCACATCAACTGGATATGGTGTGTAGATTGAAGAAGGAATTGTATGGATTGAAGCAAGCTCCTAGAGCTTGGTATGAAAGATTGGAAAGATATTTGATACAACAAGGATTCAATAAAGGTATTGCAAATAGTAATCTTTACTTCAAAATTGAGGAAGATAAAATCTTGATAGTGGTTGTATATGTGGATGATATTATATTTGGAGGAAATGAAGCTATGTGTAAGAAATTTTCTGAAGAGATGCATAAAGAGTTCGAGATGTCAATGTTTGGGGAGATGAATTTCTTCCTTGGGTTACCAATCAATTAAATAGATAAAGGCATTTTCATTTTACAGTCAAAGTATGTCAGAAAGATGTTGAAGAAGTTTGGAATCGAAGACTCCAAACCGGTATTCAATCCTATGGTGATTGGTTGTAAATTGAGAAAAGATGATAATTCACCTAAGGTTGATTAGAGACAATATAGATCTATGATTGGTGGGCTGCTATATCTAACTACTACTAGATTGGATAGCATGCATATAGTTTGTCTTGTTGCTATATTTTAAGAAGATCCTAGAGAAACACATGTTGCAACAGTGAAGAGGATATTTAGATATTTAAGAGGTACTCCAGGTTAAGGCTTATGGTATCCTAAGGACATTGGTTTCATATTAAGTGTTTATACAGATGCAGATTGGGCTGGTTATGTTGATGACAAGAAAAGTACAAGTGGTGGTGCATTCTTTTTTGGATGTAGATTGGTGTCATGGTTAAGTAAGAAGCAAGATTCAGTTTCTTTATCCACTACAAAGGCTAAGTATTTTGCAGAAACATCTTGCTATACAAAATTTTTATGGATGAGACAAATATTAAAGGATATCAGATTAATGTATGATGAGCCTATATCTATCTTTTGTGATAATACACATGCGATTAACATTTCAAAGAATCCATTGATGTGCTCAAGGAAAAATTATATATCAATTAGGTATCACTTTATGAGAGAGAAGGCTATGGAGAATGAGGTAAAGATTGAATGTGCACCTATAAAGGATCAGATTTCTGACATATTCACTAAGGCTCTTCCTAATGATACTTTTGAGTATCTTTAAGAGAATTTAGGGGTTATTCCCCTTCTCTGAACTAGATACATATGAAGATGAATTAGTCTAGTGGATCTATGGATTCATCTCTTTTTTGGATTGATTTTGGTGGCTACATCTTAGGGGGATTAGGTAGTGTCATTTGTTGTCATTGTTGGAGAGTTGCTAATTTATTTGGGTGTACTCCTAAGGGGGAGTATTCAAAGCAAGTATCTTGGTTTAGTGTCAAAGGGGGAGAACAATGAATTTTTTTCTATCATTTGCAATTGATGTCAAAGGGGGAGAAATAATCATGTGAAAAACTTCATCTACTTAGGGGATAAAAGAAAGGAAATCATAAGGAAGTGTGTTCAAAGTTGTTGTGTTGTCTTTGATGGTTTTTCACATCATGTGTTTCCATCAATGAAAAGGGGGAGATTGTCACAAGTATGATGGTGTTTTCAATGATTTCAATATGATTTCAACATGATAGTGTTGCCATTGATGTCAACTATGTGTTGAGGAAGTTTGTTGCATGATGAAGCATCGAGGATATTGAGAAAATTATGAAAAAGAGGAAAACAAGTTATTGCAGGTTGTGCATTTATAGTTGAGATATTGAGGAAGTGATGTGAGTACATGGAGCTATCTTTATGTTGCAGTGTCTGGAGATGTGTTATGTAGTAATGTATTGAGATGATTTCTTTGGTACTTGGTTTCCAAGTTCTTTTGATAAAATATAATAAGCAAAGAAAAAAGTGTAAGAGTTGGAGATTAGCTCGACACCCAAGAACACCTACAAAAATAATGAAAAAAATTCTACAAGAGGATATGCAAGAATATGAGCTTGCTTGATATTAAGATGTCTCAAATGATGAGGTATGAATTATGATACAAATGAGTACAAGCACCTT
The DNA here is from genome assembly GCA_007115665.2 of Sequoiadendron giganteum. NCBI lineage: Eukaryota > Viridiplantae > Streptophyta > Pinopsida > Cupressales > Cupressaceae > Sequoiadendron > Sequoiadendron giganteum. The sequence goes on along the minus strand of CM021104.1, from coordinate 333,033,409 downwards.
AGTTATATAGGAAAGGGTGAGATGTAGTAAGCTATATGATGTTGTCATGTGTCATGATCCAACAACATGGGACAACATGAGAACCCTAACTAGCTACCTAGGGACTGATGAACTGATTGAGATAAGTTCTACAAAATAAAACTCATCTTCTAGAAGGAATCTTATCTCCTACAAACATAGAAAGGGTAATAACCCCATAATTAAATGATTTATCTAATAGTGCAACCTAAGACTTAATTAATTAAATAAAAGACCTAAGTCAAACTTATGCTAGTGTAATAAATAATTAATTATACTAACACCCCACCATAAGTGCAACTTAGGGAGGAAAGAAAAATGAAATGATTATGAAGAGAAGATGGGTCCTAAATACATGATGGCCATTTTAGGTACCTATTTAAAAAAGAAGATGAAATGCAAAGAATCTTCCACAAATAGAGTAAAGGGGAAAAACCAGTGGGAAGAAAACCCCTCTCCAAAAAGGAGATAAAATGTAGATAAGTGAGGAAAGATGGAGGGATCCATAAAACCCACCGAGTACACCATCCATCACATGGATACAACACAATAAATATCCCCCCCATAGGAGGAAAATAGAGGGCCGATATAGCTCCCCCATAATATGTGATCACTTACAAAAATGGTAAGTTCCCGTAGACAAAACATGATCCAATATCGACAAACAACTTGTGTCCCTTTACAAAGAAATAAAACCAAGTAGAAATGCAAGGATGCTTCCCATTTCAGATAGGAATTGAAGGAAGGATGGATGAATATGGATGATGATGATGTCTCTAAAATTTTCTCATGTGTCTCCTTCCCTGATGAAGATGAAGATGCCACAATCAAATCAGGTACATGCCCGATCAATGAAGAAGGTGACAAATCAGGATGATGTGGAAAATGATGCTGAACAATATCCAAAGACTAGGATGGTTTGAAAATAGGTGTGAAATGGATGTCATCAAACATGAGAGATATCCCCTCAAATATGTCCTCCAAATCTAAAATGTGAGACTCCACAAACAAGGATGCAATGTTTGATATATAGGAATCCCAATTAGGAAGACAATGAGATATTGATTGTAATGAATAAATGGATGTGCTCAATGAATCAATACCATGAGAATGTTCCTATTGAATAGGAATGATAGGAGCCTTAGTCAATGACTCTGCACAAGGAATCACTGAAGGTGAAGGTAAATCAACTATCTCTAATGGAGAAGCATGAGAATTTGAAGAACCCTTGTCATCATCATCTGAATATTCAAAGTAGTTCAAATATTCAAAGTAGTATCTGCATAATAGGTTATCTTGTCTAACAGATGAAGAGGCACAAGGCAATCTAAAAGAGGATCATCTGGGAATGGCTAATTATCAAGATCTCCATGTATCTCCCAAATTTTAGTCCAAAGAGTATGAGGGAAATCACAAAGAATAACACTTTTCAAAGTGGAAACATCAATATGCATTACAATGAATCCTAAGACATGATCCCTTTTGAAATTCCAAGCAAATTTATTACTGTCAGTACCAAGAGGGAGAACAAGATTATACAAATGTGGTAATAAATGAACTCCATCGAAGATGGGTGATGATACCATTTCTCCATTCTTTATAGTTTCCCCTTTTCAACATAATCAAAGCAGGATGAAATGAAAACCCCATAATGAACTATGATATATCTCCAACATTACAAAGAAAATATCCTTCAAAATAAAATAAAAACTCCCAAATATGATATATACTACAAATGAAGTCTTCCCAAATTGATAGAACCTCTCCAAGACTCAGGATGTCCAAGTATTCAGTCAAAATCCCAAATGTGCAAAATACTAAATAATAATATCTGGTGCTAAATCTGGAAAATATACATTGACATAATGATATAGCTCCTAAATACCTTCCAAACGCAACTAGAATCACAAAAAATGGATAAATTGGTTGAAAGTTATGAGCTCAGAGGTTGAAATGGGAGACGTGACTTCAAATAGAAATAAAATATTACACAAATAAAATATGCTAATAATTTCTACACCAATGGATAGAGCTTGGAACCAACTTTGCAACGATATCTCGTTTATGAAAATCTGATACTCGAGTCAAAAGTTATGGCGATTTTAAGAAAACTGCCTAATTAAGACATGATAGGGCTTCCATGACGGTCATTTGGCCGTCAGATTTAAGATTCACATGATTTTTTTTAAAAGTCACCAAAAAATAAATATACCTCAGAATATGATGTATTTTGTATGAAAATGGGGGATTTGGGACTTCCGTACGTAATGGAAGTGTCGGATTTCACCCAATTCGCTCTAGAAATTCATCCAAGATGCAAACCCTCCAACCTTACAAAAAATCACCAAGATCTTATAGCCATAGCTCAATCCTCAAATTTGAGAAAGGGTCTTGTAGGAAAGGCTCTAATACCATGTAAGTGTTGGAGATTAGCTTGACACCCAAGAACACCTGCAAAAACAATGAAAAACCTTGTACAAGAGGATATGCAAGAATATGAGCTTGCTTGATATTAAGACATCTCAAATGATGAGGTATGAAGTATGATACAAATGAGTACAAGAACCTTCCTTATATAGGAAAGGGTGAGATGTAGTAAGCTATATGATGTTGCCATGTGTCATGATCTAACAACATGTGACAACATGAGAACCCTAACTAACTACCTAGGGAATGATGAACTGATTGAGATAAGTTCGAGAAAAGATAACTCATCTTCTAGAAGGAATATTATCTCCTACAAACATGGAAAGGGTAATGAACCCATAGTTAAATGATTTATCTAATAATGCAACCTAGGACTTAATTAATTAAATAAAATACCTAAGTTAAACTTATGCTAGTGTAATAATAATTAATTACACTAACAAAAGTGTTGTGCAAGTGTTCAAAATGTGCTCTAGGATGTTCTCCACATTTATTCTTTGTTGATGGTATGCTTGTGCAGATCTGATGTGTTATTCTTGGCTTCCATTAGTTGTTATGTCTATAATTTGGGTTTTTGGTTCATTGTGTAGGGTGAGATATTTTCACTAGTGTGTGAACTAGTTTTCTAGTGATGTTTTATGTGGTCTGGGAGAAATGTATTTTCTTCGTGTTTCTTTGCAATTTGTCTTCGGGTTGTGTGGATTTGGGAAATTTCTTATAATGTTTGTATATTTCATAATTCAAGGTTTCACTTTATTTAGTATAGTACAGTGTGTGTTTCATATGTCAGTGTGCGAATAAGGTTAACCAGATGTTCTAGGTTCAAGTATTTCTATGATGCGAGCTTGGGTGAAGTATTTGTTGGATATCAGGTGGTTCAAGGATTATTCTAGATCATGTTCAAGTGAATTTTGTTGTCTGAAAGTTTCAAATTGATTTAAGGAAGCATGTACTTAATTTTTTATGGTGTTTAGTACAGGTATTGGTCGACCATGTGTTAGCACTATATGTGAAGTTTATGATAGCATGTTGAGGTGTGTTAGGATTAATTTAGGACCTAACTAAGGTTTTATATGGGTCGCCTTCATTCTTATCCACCATGGGAATGTTTAGGTGCTGACGTAATTTGAAATTTTAAATCTTACAAATAGTTGCCAACCTTAGAGAAAGTTTTCAAGGTTGAGGTTGATATAAATAAGAGTGATATTTTTGTAAGATGCAAGAGAGAGGCAAGATAGATACAATATCGATGTGAGAGATGAGTGTGATGTGAATTACAAAATTATATATGCGAATTTGAGTAGAGAAGTGTGAATTTCAAAGTGTTGGATTCTTGAATGCAGTAAGCTAAATGTGTTTTCAATCTTTCATGTAAGGATAAAAAACTATTGGAGCATTTGTGGTGGATTCCTTGTTGCATTGAGAAGTTGTTCTTTGTGTAAAATTTCTCTTCTATTTATTTTGTTTCTTTTTGTGCCAGTGAGCCTTGGATGTGAACCTTTTTGGATAGTGTGTCCTATTCTAGAAGTGAGCCCTTGTATCAATTTTTTAATTACTTACATTGTGAGCCAATCCTCACTGTGGTTTTTCCCTCATTGGGTTTTCCACATAAATTTTGTGTTCTTTTGTGTATGGTGTTTTTATTTCAGTTTCTATTATCTTCAATTCTCGATTAATCACTTTAACATAATAAGGGCATAATGATTATTTTTGGATCTGATTACTGTTGAGGGTTTTGATGTTTTAATTTTCTACAATTGATGCACCCCCCTCTTAGTTACCTTGTTCATTCAAAATTAATTTCCCTTGAAACTAGTATCTATAGATCACCATGACATTTAGCGCTCAAATATATTTGCAAAATTAATAAGGTGTTAATGTGAATAAAACCATGTGCATACACTCAACATAAAACCCTAGTTATCCTCACCAAACTCAACAAAAAGGACATATAAAATATTACCATTGGTTGATCCAACATATTATCATGAGATTCTTCCACTTGTGAGTTCAATAAAAAATAAGAGATAACCACATAAGTGACATGTTCCTTGCATCCTACCATCACACCACTTCTATGTAAGTTAGATAACCTAACTTTATCACATGATATTTTTCATTAAAGGTAAAATGAAATAGGGAAAGATGCAAGCTCTTAGTAAGTCCAATTCACCTTTTGCAATAAAAAATTACTCATCAACCCTCCATATACCCTTGGAAAAATGCATGCTATCAAATTAAGCAATCCCATTAGGACCACTTTCTAACCTTTGATCAGTCTCTTCAATATGTGCACCCACATAAGAATCCACGTACCAACTTTGATATCAAGCAATTCTTGAAACCTCGGTATTAAACCTACTAACTTTTCTCCTATGATGAATTAAAAAAATGAAAAATAAATCTTATAATTCTTCATTTAGAAACAATATAAAGAGTAAGAGTAGATACCTATATGTAGTTTACAAAGGTTAGAACACTAATTTTTGGTTGCTTCAAGGTTATAAAAATCTCACTTGGGTGATCCACAACCACTTGTAGCAAGTTAATTTTTAAATACAAATAAAATGAGTGAGGATTATATGGGTCTTATCCAGTTATTAATAAGCTATTACAACTCAAGAGATTAAAAAACCATAGAATATATAAAATAATATAGAGGAAATATGTAACATACATGGACACCATTTTTAATCTTAGAAGTATAAAAATAAAGACCAACTTAAAATATTCAGATTGTTTATAAAAGAGAGAGCCAAGGAATTTCAAAGGTTCATGTTTAGGGAAATATAGAAAATTAAAATAGGTTTTTTCAAGTTGGGTTCCAATATTGATAATAAAACTGGGGATATGCATCTCTTATGACTGTAGTGATTATCTATGTGAATTTTGAGGAATGTATACCATATAGACAAGACAAGGCACAGGGAAACAAAAAATGTATAAATAGAAAAAGGAAACATAAATATTAAAAAGTACACTTCATTATGAACTTAGATATAACCATAACTATATAAAGAGACACAAAGAGATAGGTTATATTCAAGAAATTATAGAAATATCTCTTATTAAAAATAATTCTTCAAGTGTTGACCTCGAATAAGGAGCTATAGAATATCACTAAAAGGATCTTAAGGTAAAAAAATTCCTACCCAATATGATTTTATATTACATAATCTAACCACAAAGAATCAAACTTAAAACACATGCTCTTTTATTTAGACCTACACATGCTCTTTTATTTAGACCTAGTATTTCATAAAAGAACTAGGACACCCAATTAAAAGTACCCCAATTTTACCTTATCATCAAGAAGAAACTTAACCTTTTCCTAATTTACCAAATTTATCTCATGTTTTTTCTCTCCTCGCTTCATCTAGTCCAAACAAATGATTGATTCTTTGATTGATTGAACCCCATTAAACTTCACCAACTTGTTGTATAAGTCTTTACATATGTATTTTTAGATTTGTAATTAATTTAACATTAGTTTCATATAATAAATCAAATGGGCTCTTACATATAGAACTTGAAGGTAACCTTATTTTACCATATTACAAATTTTAGTTCATCAACCCATCTCCTTTTAATGTTTTTCATTAAATTATTATTACTTAACTCAAAATTTCCATTGCATTGATGATGATATGGGGATGGATAGGTAATTTTGATCCTATATTTAATACATAAATTAGTAAATTCATGTACCCTAAAACATTATATTTTTATAAATTATCCTTCAAGTCACCCAGATCTAGTGATAATGTTTGTTAATAAGAAATCCAAAAAAAAAAAGAAGTTGTATTCTTTTTAGGAATGAATTCAACCCATTTGCTAAAATTGTTAATGGTGACAACTATCCATTTGAAGCCATTGCAATATTTATTAGTGACACCCCTAATAAAATCAATAACCCATATTTAAAATGGAGCTTCAAGTAAATTTATTATAAAGGGTAAAGCCTTTACAATGTTTATCTTTCATGAAAATATTTGACATGCATCAAAATTTCTCACCATTTTGTATATTTGTATAAATAATAATTGTAGAAAATACCATGATATTAAGACCATATGAGACATAGTATATGACATGAAGTGTCCTCCACATGATCCTTTATGATATTTATTCATATTCCTAAGGGATTATTCAAAATTTACATATTTCAACTATACTTATTCATGGTTCCTCAACATGAGATCACCATCAAGTAAAATGTATTTTTTGAGCAACAATATTTGAATTTATTATATTATATATATAATGTGGAAAGTTAATATTTTCTAAATAAGATAATTTTAGCCTTGAAAACAATTTCAAATTGCTTAAAATATGCTTCCTGTATTGCCATGCACTAAATTCCTAACTTCTATTCTTTGTTGTTGTGTGAGTGCACAAAGGCTCTTAGATAAAACCCTTTGGGATCACTCAATAGGTTTGTACCCATGATTTTTTAGCCCTAACCACTTAACTCTTAGCATCCTATTCTATTGAATTTACTCTTTCTTTGATTCAGAATATACTATGGTGACTAGCCCATGCATTTGTTACTTCGATGTGCAATAAGTGGTTATCTACTATAGAAAGTAAACTTGAAACCCCATAGCCTTGAATTTTATACTATGAAGAAGGACATTTGGTAGATCCAACTTGGTTGAGTATGCTATAAGTGATGAATTAGAGAATGAAACATGTCATTCAACTTATTGGTAATGTGAATCAATAAAATGATGGATCACTACCTATACATGCTTACCATGATGTAACTTATTATTATCATGATTGGCCTTTAATATTATCTTAAAAATGGGCTCACTTCTTCCTCAAGCTCAATTATTTATGAGCCAATTATTTAATAGCATGTGATTGTTTGTTGGATTGAAAAAAATTATAAAATTTGTATGGGTGAGTAACAAATGTGAGAAGTAACTAGTGGTCATGGATTAGTACTAATGAAAATTGGTGTACAATATCTAGCATTTGATATTTCTTTAGGAACCAATAAGAGGTTGATTCTATTTGTTATGCATTTTTAGTAATGACATAATGGTTAAATATTGAATCTCCATATTTATACAACATTATTGATCTGAAAAGATAAATTAAAAAGTAATGGCCCTGATAAAAAATATTTGAACCTATTAACTCAACTATAGAGATAAATAAAAAATAACACATTTATCAAATTTAATTATTCAAATAGATGGTGAAAAGTGTGAGGCATTATATTTAACAAAGATAATTGTTGATTTTCATGTGATAATTATTCAATTGTGCCCAAAATTTATTTAATTTCTCATGCCTAGAGCTAAGGAGAAAAACACATATATTTTTCTAAAGCTATGAAAGTGTGTATTGTTGAACACACCTGAAGACTAAGAGGGGGTGAATCGGTCTACACAAAAAAACCTCTTCTAGAACTTAAATCTTTTAGCACAATCCAACCTTTATCAGATCAAAACCTTAAAATAAAATAGTAACAAATAATGGTATAACAATTTGAATCCTTAGTAACTTCAACAACCTTTAATCAATGCAAGATATAGAAATTCCACTTATAACTAAAAAAATAGTGAGAAAGAAATAGAGGAAACACTCATGCATAAGGAGAACACCAAATTTACATGGAAAACCCAATGAGGGAAAAACCATGATGAGAGTTAACTCAATATAAAGTATCATTGCCAAAGAGACTTGCAAGAAGGATCACTACCTTAGAGAAAGATACAAAAGGACTTGTAGGACTGAAGTCAACACAAATTTAGGGGAAATATACACAGGACTTGATGAAATTCACTATCTCAGAGTAGGATACAAATATTTAGATAAATATTACAATGATTTTCAACATAACACTCTACTGATTGAGGTGTTATAGCATAATTGATCTTTCCTTTTGCATATTTTAGCATTATCACTATTCAATATTCGATACAATTCACATTAAATATTATTTTCACTTGTACACCTCTCCACCCATTTGCATATGAAATGATCTTTCATTTATATCCACAACAACACTTCAAAAATTCAATTAGGTCGGCTAGGAAGAGGACAAAACAATGAATTCAATAGGCCAGCCACTGAAACATAATGCAGTCCTATCCAAAAGATAGAGAGGACCAAAAAAATATTAGCGCTTCCTCCAATGTGATCCAAAACCATTTACATGTAGGCACACATCAACTTAAGCTAGCATCAAGGAAAAACATGGATGAAACATGAAGCACATAACCAATCAGCCCAAAAATACTCTTCCCAATTTAATTTACTTGATGTGGTCTCAAGAAGAATAGGTCAAGAGCTAAATCTATCATCAAACATCCTCCATTACTAGTGCAACCCCCCAAGCACACAACACAAGAAAAGGAACAAGCCCTATTGACCAAATATCCACAACTAACCTATAAAGCCAACTCAAGATACAATGTAGCATCAAAGCAACCAATTAGCAATATGTGGATCACATGGGGATGTTTCTTGAATGTTCAAAAAAACTTCCATATACTTATTTCATACTATTATGCCACCAACATCCACTGTAGATCAAACGGGAACACAAATTGTATTCCAAAAACATAGAATGCTTAATCATGATATATAACATTAATATATCAACTTGCAAACCACTTCAACACATGATATTAGAATTGAGACACTATATAGATGTTGAGAGAAAATTCACCAAGATGTAGGAGAAGAGACATCAATGTAGAGAAATGTGGATCATTTCACAAAATAGTCTGGACAACCAACAACACCACTAACCTTTCAAAATTCACAAAAATCTCGGTAGCACAAGAAAAATGAAAATATAGGAGTACAAAATCCACATAACATTGAAATTTAATACCAAACTGCAAGCGAAAGCATCAATAATGGATGAATGTGTAGCATTCTCCTGAATAGACTTCACTGCATCTTCTTGAACTAGAAAAACTTAAGAAACTTGTAGAGGCCAAAACTTCCTTTCAACAACACATACTTCATCAAGAACACCAGGAGAGAGCATAAGACATAATGTATACCTTCAACAATATCTCTCCACTATCAGTCATGCTTCTAATCCTCATATTAATGCTTATAATCCTCATCTGAATATATCATTATGAAATCAAATTTGTTGACAATAATAATGCATTATATGAACTTCAACAACTCTTCTTTGATAAGGCATGACATCCAATCATGGAATTCAAAAATTCTTCTTTGATAAGGCATGACATCCAACCATGAACTTAATCACCAATGTTAGCCCAAATTCAATATAATAATTACAACCAATAGAAAATACTAACACCTTACTTCTCAAGTGCTGACACCAATTCCAACCAATAATTAGTGTTGAAATTGATGACAACAATTTCTAATAGTTATTGACAATCTCCTTAGTGTTTACATCAATGGAAACAACTTCCAATAGTCTCCCCCTTTGGTATTGATGGAAACACACATTTTTCACTCTCTCCCTTTGACATCAAGGTCAAAGGGCCATATATGTCTATATAAAGCAACAACATCTATTCTGACTTTAGGGACAAAGGGAAAAAGGATCTTGTATTGAAATAACAACACACACTCCCCCATTGAATATAATTTTTTTTACAACTACAAAAAAATCCCCCTTACTACCAACTCCCCTTGAGTATTAGCATACATCAATCCAAGGAAAAAAGATATGACATGAATTTCTCCCCCTAGAAAAATGCACCATTTATGCATCTAGTTAAAAAAAGGAGGGGAAATTATCCCTAACTTCTACTAGAGACACTCAAAAGTATCCTTTGAAAGTGCCTTAGGAAATTTTTTTGCAATCTGGTCCTTGGTAGGCACATACTCCATTTTGAATTAATGTTCTACAACCTTCTCTCTTAGAAAGTGATATCGGATTGAGATGTGTTTAGTCCTTGAATACATTAACAAATTTTTATAAAATTTAATTGCACTTGTATTGTCACATAGTATAGTAATAGGTTCATTATAATCCACCTTCACATCCTTCAAAGTCTACTTCATCCAAAGAACCTAAGTACAACAAGATTTTGCAATAATATATTCTACTTGTGTTATGGAAAAATATACTGAATCCCGCTTTTTACTAAACCATGAGACCAATTTGTCTCCTAGAAACAATTCACTTCAAATTTTACTCCTATGGTCATCAACATAACCTTCCCAATCAACATTAGTATAGGCACTCAAAGAGAAATTTTGATCCTTTTTTTGTACCATAGGCCATAATCCAGAGTACCCTTCAAGTATTTGAAGATCCATGTCACAACTTTCTCATGAGATTTCTTAGGTTTTTCTTGAAATATGAAAACAAAACATACTACATTCATGATATCCATTATGGAATTAGTTTAAATACAAAAATCCTATAATCATGGACCTATAGAGAGTCTGATCAACTTTCAAAGACTCAACAAATTTGCTTAAGTGGCAACTTGTCACCATAGGAGTACCCACTAGTTTGGAATCTTCCCTCCCAAACTAATTCAACATTTCCTTTACATATTTGGCTTGAGAAATCAAGATACCACCATATTTTTTGAATAATTTGAATTCCAAAGAAGAAGGACAATTCAAAAATCATTGAAATTTCAACTTCTTTTGGCTTTTCTTTTGCAATTTTTTTACATGTATCATCATCTCCACAAAGTATTATGTCATCAACATACACAACCATAATCAACAACTTGTCTTCTCGAACCTTAATGAACATATTACTATATGCATTACCTTTCTTGAATCCTTGTTGAAGTAGGTACTTATCCAATCTAGTATACCAAGATCTAAGAGCTTGTTGAAAGGAAAAGCAGAGGTGTGGAATACACTTTCCCAATGCTAAAACCACAAAGGAGAAGTGCAAAGACCAAATTTTAAAAATTTTCTACATTCAAAGATGAAAAAACAAAGCATAACAGGAAACCAAAAAAACACATACAGAGATAACACCAGATTTATGTGGGAAAACCCTTTTGGGAAAAAAACCACCACACCAAGAGAAAGACACTTTGTATTATAGTAAGCAAAAATTACATACAAAGTTACAGTCCTCACTCTCTGATAGTTAGCTCACAACAACAGTTGAGTTTTATGCATTCACTATTAAAATACTATTTCAGCATACAATGAATACAAAAAATCTTCAACCTTAGACTGTATTCTCAGATTTCCAATTGTTTGACTTCTAGTCTCAACCGGCTATTACAAGTCTCTCACCAACCACCAATTAGAGTGCATTAATTTTCATCCATCACCGACATGCCAAATCGATCTCAGATTGAATCCACCTACAATCCTGCATTGAGCCACTCCCACAATAAATTCATTGCACATAAATTACCAAATTTGGGCTTTGGCAACTGCCAAAATCCGATCTCATTTTGATTGAAAAATATATTGCTTTTCACCAATCCTGCTTCTGGCAATAAATGTCATTTTGTAACAATGGTGCAAAAAAAACCAATAAAAGTATCACCATGTGTCACACTTCTATTCATTCTACTGCTTGACCGAGCAATGATCGGTGAACTATCCCCACACTCTGAAATCCTTTCACTATCGCTAACCATTCCATCACATTCTGGGGCAACATTGATCTGCTAACACCAAAAATTGATTGCTATCTTTATGGAGTCCCACAAGCCACGTGTCCACCGCTCAAGAGGTTCTAGGGCATCCAGGAGGGAATCTCTAGGATTCCCATAAGCGCACCTGGAGTGAGCTTCTGAGGCTACCATGTGTCCACCGTTCGCGCTCTCCACTTTGGCTTACATGGAAGCCGTTGGGGCTCCTTCAGGGAATCCCTAGTGGCATCTGCTAGATTCCCCAAGGAACTCCTGAGGCGTCAAAAAGTTTCCACATTTAGACAACCCTTTCACATAAAGCAACTTGGGGCCCACCTTCTCTTCACCATGCTTACTGCTTTGAAAAGCTGCCATGTGTCAAGCGCACAGACTATTTCGCTCGGCTAAAAGGGTAATCGTGGTACTTGCCTTTGGATGCCATGGAAAGTAGCCAACACCGTCAAATGAAATAAAGCACAACCATTGATGCAAGTCTTTGGCACATAGGTGAAACATAGAATTGGCTCCTATCGATGATGGAATACTCTATTGATGAAGGCAAGGGAAACTAACATTCCACCAACACAAGCCCGTCGGCCCATCACTGTGACATTACTCGAAGTCTCGCTGATCAGATAGAGTTTCGGTGACAATGGGTCAAGAATCCGTGGTAAAGTGATAAGGGCATAAATTCGTCAAGCCTCTCTTAGAGGTCCAAGCCAGTAAATTGAGGCACATTTTCCAACAAGCTCCCACTTGATGAAGACTTATTGTCTTCCTCCAGACTTTGAATTTATTTGCGGTCATAGGCCCCAAGGCCCATCGAACTTGCACACCAAATGAACTTGTCTATGCTCACTAGCTTTGTCAATGCATCAACAACATTCTTTAGTGTATCCAACTTCTCTAAAGAAACCTTTCCATCCTCCACCATATATCTCATGAAGTGACACTGCACATTGATATGTTTTGTCCTGGCATGGAAAGTTGGATTTTTCACTAAACAAATAGCACTTTGACTATCACAAAAAATAGTAATCTGCCTTGCATCAAAACCAATATCAGAACACAAATGACTCATCCAAATAACTTCTTTGCAGGTGTGATTTGCTTCCATGCATTCTTCTTCCATAGTGGACAAAGCGACTACAACTTGTTGCTTGCTCATCCAACTGATTGCACCACCATTTAACATGAAAGTATATTCACCAGTGGATCTTCTACTGTCAATGTCCCCTACCCAATTAGAGTCCACATATCCACAAATGCTGAGAGTTATCGGTGATCCAACTAAATTTCCATGGTAACATAGAGAACATTTTGAGGTACCTCTCAGATATCTAAACATTCTCTTCACAAGATCCCAATGTGTCCTTCCTGGATTTTCCATAAATCAGCTGAGTACTCCCACTACTTGGGCAATTTCTAGCCTTGTAAAGACCATAGCATAGATTAAACTATTGATTGCACTCACATAAGGCACCCTGGTCATGTCCTCCATCTTAGTAGAAAATCTTGGATAGTCTTCTACAAATGGTTTCATTCCCTTTAGGATTGGAACAACTAGTTGCTTGCAATCATTCATACTAAATCTCTCCAGGATAGTGTTTACATACTTACTCTCACTGACCCAAATATATATTTTTGTTTTGTCCCTAGTTATTTCCATCCCCAGAATATACCTAGCTGCACCTAGATGTTTCATTTCAAACTTTGCAGACAACTGAGACTTAAGATTAGAAACCATAGACTTACTTTTCCCTATGAACAATATGTCATCCATGTATAGGGTAATAATAAGCGCATGATCATTCTCAGATTTATGATAAACACAATGATCAGATTTTGATGTCACAAATCCCATAGACAACACAAAAGTGTCAAAATTTTGGTACCACATTCTAGGTGACTGATTCAAACCATACATAGATTTCTTTAACTTGCATACTAGGTTTTCTTTACCTTTTTCAATGAAGTGCTTAGGCTGGGACATGTAGATTTCTTTTTCCAGCTCTCCATGGAGAAAATTTGTTTTCACATCCATCTGCTCAATCTCTAAGTCATACACGACTACAAGTGACAACAAAATCTGATAGATGTTAGCTTAGCTACAAAGGAAAAGAATTCTCCATAATCAATTCCCTCTACCTAGGAATACCCCTTTGCAACCAACCTTGCTTTATACTTCTTAGTACTTCCCTCAAGACCAGTTTTCTTCTTAAATACCCATTCACAACCAATAGACTTTCTTCCTTTAGGAAAAGGTACTGAATCCCAGGTTTCATTCTTTTTCAATGATTCCATTTCTTCATTCATGGCTTCCAACCAAGAATCTGCATCAGGCATATTAATTGCCTCTTTAATAGTCCTAGGCTCCTCAATGCTAGTAATTAAAGCATAGGAATAGTTCAAATCAAAAATTGAGAAACCATACCTATTAGGTTGTCATTTTCCACGTGTAGACCTTCTCACTGGCTGAGGTTGCAGTTCTTCATCTTCAAAACTCTCAAAGCTGCTTGAGCTCTCCTCAGTTTTAGGTACACCATGCAGTTCTTCCATTTTTGGAGTTTGGGGAATCTCAACTGCATCATTCTTCTTTTCTCTTTGATCTATCTCTAGATGTGGATCAACTACAGAAGGTTTCAGCTCACGAAATATTACACTTCTACTACACAAAACCTTCTCAATAACAGGGTTCCAAAGCTTGTATCCTTTCACACCAATACCATATCCAATAAATATATATTTAATAGCCTTGTTCTCCAACTTAGATCTTTTCTCATTTGGAACATATGCATATGCCTCACAGCCAAATACACGAACATGTCTTAGGGAGGGCTTCTTACCAGACCATGCTTCCAAAGGTTTCTTATCAACAAGAGAAGAGCAAGGATGATGATTTACCAGGTAACATGCTATAGCCACAACCTCAACCTAGAACTTATGCTCCAGAACAACACTACTCAACATACTCCTTGCCTTTTCAATCAACGTCGTGTTCAACCTTTTAACAACTCCATTCTGGTGTGGAGTATAAGGTGTATTTTTATGCCTTTTAATCCCATGGTCTTTACAGTATCTATCGAAATCTGTAGAACAAAAATCATTGCCATTATCCATCATCAAACATTTATTTTTCCTTCCACTCTGATTCTCTACCAAGTTTTTAAACTCTTTAAAATGACTGAACACTTCCAATTTACTCTTAAGAAAGTATATAAATGCCCTTCTTGAATAGTCATCAATAAAAGAAACATAATATCTAGACTTCGATAATGAAGGAACATTCATTAGACCAAACACATCAGAATGAACATAGTCTAGTACACCAGAAGATTTATGAGAACTCGAGGAAAAAGAAACACGTTGTTGTTTTCCATAAATGAAGTATTCGCATAAATCAAACTCAAGATTACAATCTACAAGCCCTTCAACAAGATTTTTATTTTTCAAAGTTTTTAAACCTTTCTCACCTATGTGACCGAGCCTATGATGCCACAACATGGTCTTCTTTTCTGGGAGTTTCACCTCCATCACATTTGCAGCCAAAGAAGCATCTTCATCTTCCTCTGTAGGAACATATTTTCTTGACTTTACAAAGGCCTTGTTGCATTGAACAGGACATCAATCTACTTGGTACAAAGTGCCAGTTGTACACCCTTAGCCAACACCATAACACCTCTATCCATCTTACATCCTTTATTCGAGAAAGAAACTTCCACAACAACATCATTAAGCTTACAGAAAAAAATTAAATTACTAGCCAAACCTGGTATGTGTAGTACATCACCAATCCCTTTTGTTCTTCCATCAAGGAATTATATTTTGACTCTTCCACGACCAACAATCTCCAGCATTAAGTCACTTTCAAGGTATAACTTTCCACCATTGTACTTTTCATACTTATTGAACCACTCTCTATGAGATGTCATGTGGAAAGATGTGCTCGAGTCAATCATCTAGACATCATTCGATGCTTGAGTCGCCAAGGCTGCAATGAAGCTATTTGCATCACTCTAAGAAGAGTCATTGTCTGAAGAGTTACTCTTCTTCTTCTTCTTCTCCTTACAATCCTTTCAGTTATGACCAGACTACCCACAATTTGAAAATTTTACCTTGGAATTTTTACTAGGAGACTTTGATCTCCCTACGGATTTAGATTTGGACTTCTTGTCCTTCTTCTTGCATTTCTCCTTCAATCTACCTTGAATAGCAAGGGCCTCTTTTGCCATCTCTAAAGACTTCCTCCACATCTCTTCAGACAACAGTGAGGCAACAACATCTTCCATCTTGAAAGTAGTGGCCGTACTTCCAATAGCCATCACTAGATGATCCCAAGTGTCAGGTAATGAACATAACAGGAGAATGCAATGATCCTCCTCCTCTATCTTCACACTCATAGATGCCAGCTGAGAAAAACTCATATTAAACAAGTTTAGATGGTCTACAATAGATGCACCTTCTTCCATCTTCAAGGAGTACAACTTCTTCCTCAGGAATAACTTATTTTCCAGAGACTTTCCCTGATAAATATCACCAAGCCTCTTCCATAATGAAGATGTAGTCTTCTCCTCATGGATGTTTAGGAGTATATAATTGGCCAGACAAATTCTTATTAGACCTCTCACTTTTCTATCTATGAGGTCCCATTCTTCTTGCTTCATAGCTTGTGGCATAGTTCGAAACACTGCTATCCAGAGGTCTCTATCCACTAACAGGTCTTCCACTTTGAGTTTCCACAACTCAAAGTTTCTGCCATTGAATTTATCAATATAAAGTCTTCCTGATGTACTCACCATCTTAGATAGAACTTGGTCCTAACTTTGCAAGACTCCCACTAGAACAATATTAGCACAAAAAACCAGCCCTACTAACAAGGATAACACAACTGGCCTAGCTCTGATACCACTTGAAAGGAAAATTAGAGGTGTGGAATACACTTTCCCAATGCTAAAACCATAGAGGAGAAGATGCAAAGAACAACTTTTTAAACTTTTCTACCTTCAAAGATGAACAAAAAAAGCATAATAGGAAACTAGAAAAATACCTGTAGAGATAATACTAGATTTACGTGAGAAAGCCCTTTTAGGAAAAAACCCACCACACCAAGAGAAAGACAATTTGTATTACAGTAAGAAAAAATTACATACAATGTTATAGTCCTCACTCTCTGATAGTTAGCTCATAGAAACAGTTGATTTTTTATGTATTCATTGTTACAATGCTGTTTTGGCATACAACGAATACAAAAATCTTCAACGTTAGAGTGTATTCTCAAATTTTTGATTGTTCAACTTCTAGTCTCAACCGACTATTACAAGTCTCTCACCAACCAACAATTAGGGTGCATTAATTTTCATCCATCACCGACAAATAGATCTTAGATCGGATCCACCTACAATCCTGCATCGATCCACTCCCACAATAAATTCGTTGCACATAAATTACCAAATTCGGGATTTGGCAACCGCCAAAATCTGATCTCATTTTGATTGCAAAATATATCACTTTTCACCAATCCAGCTTCTGGTAATAAATGTTGTTTTGCAAAAATGGTATAAAAACAACCAATGAAAAAATTGCCATGTGTCACACTGCTATTCGTTCTACTGCTTGACCGAGCAATGATTGGTTAACTATCCCCGTGCTCCAAAATCCTTTTGCTATCGCTAACCATTCCATCACATTCCAGGGCAGCATTGATCTGCTAACTCCAAACACTGACCGCTAGCTTTATCGGGTCCCAAAAACCACATGTCCACTGTTCAGGAGGTTCTAGGGCATCTAGGAGGGAATCTCCAGGATTCCCATGAGCCCACCTGGAACAAGATTCTGAGGCTGCCACATATTCACCCTTGGCACTCTCCACAATGGCTTATGTGGAAGCTGTTGGAGCTCCTTCGGGGAATTCTTAGTGGCATTCGCTATATTCCCCAAGGAACTCTTGAGGCACGAACAAGTGTCCATGGCTAGACAACCCTTTCACATAAAGCAACTCAAGTCCCACCTTCTCTTTGCTGTGCTCACCACTTTGACAAGCTGCCATGTGTCAAGCACACAGACTATTCCACTCAGCTAAAAGGGTAACAATGGTACTTGACTTTAGATGACACAAATATCAGCCAACACTGTCATATGAAACCAAGCGCAACCATTGATGCAAGTCTTCAACACATTGGTGAAGCATAGCATTGCCTCCCATTGATGATGGAATACTCTGCCAATGAAGGCAAGGCAAACCAACATTCCACCAACAAAAGCCCATTAGCCCATCACTATGCCATTACTCAGAGTCTCACTGATCAGACAAAGTCTTGACGACCAAGGGTCAAGACTCTATGGTAAAGTGAGAAGGGCATAAATTCGTCAAGCCTCTCTTAGAGGTCCAAGCCAGTAAATTGAGGCACATTTTCCAACACTTGCTTGAGATAATGCTCTATCTTAGTTTTTATTGGAATCTTGTGCATAGTGCACAAGTGTAGTATTATTCTTATTCTCATGTTCTTCTTTATAGGCCTTTTAATTTCCATTCTTTTGTTGATTATGGGATTCAACCTTTTTTTGAACTAGTGGCTTAGCAAAGAAACTTTTATAGTAGTTTTCCTTATGTCCCATATTATTTAATTTGTAGCACACAATGTTGTGATTTATAACAAGTTTTTTTCTCTTCAACTTGGATTTGCACTCATTAGCTTTGTGACCATAGTTGTTCCAAGCATAGCAATATCCATGAGAAAGAACAATATTGTTTCTTTGAGGCATGAATGACCTTCTACCCATTTTATTATTCCTTCTTTGTCTAACTCTTAAATTAGTAGCCTTATGCCCAAAAATATTGCAAGAAAAATAATGACCTTGAAAGGGTTGATTGAACCTAGAAGGAGCATGTTGTTTTGTAGATGGAGGAATTCTAAATTATTTTTACGTTTGGTCAAGATTGGATCCACTTTCTTTCTTGCCATTCTAAATATTCTTTGCATCTCTAGAGCCATTATTTTTAGAGTCTTTAGTGTAATATTTTCCTCCTTTCTTTTAGGCCTTTCAAATGTTTTGGAGCTATCATTAGGACCATACTTCTCTCCTTTGCCAATTTTTCCATTTTCTCTTTTCAAGGCATTCTTGAGAGTGACAATCTCCTCCTCAATCTTTAAACATTCAATAATTTGGTCATTGAGCTTTAAATTCAAGCAATCTTCAATCCTCTTGCCTTCTTTAACCCTTATTTTAAAATCAAAGATGATACATTCTACCTCTTTTAGTTTGATTTCACATTCTTTACCTTTTTCAACTTGTATTTTAAATTTGTCATTTCTTCCTTTTATTTTGCAAGCAAGCTTTAATATTTCTGATTTAGTCCCCTTGCTTCATTTAGGTCTTCCAAAGAAGACTGTAGATTTCATTCAAAGTCTATTCACCAATCATTTGAATTGAATTCAACCTTTACGTTCCATATATTCTAGATTTAGATAAGAGGAAAATATATCTTCATCACTCAAGCAGCCAAACTCCTTGCATTTCTCAATATTACACTTTCTATTAATAGTATTGAAATCCATAAAGAGGTTTTCATCATTTGAATCATTCTCCTCATCTTCAGAGGAGCCACTACTTTCTTGGGAATAGATACCATTTTTAACCTTATCTCTTTTATTGCTATCATTTGATTCTTTATAAGGGAATTTAGATGCAAAATGACCTATTCTTCCACAATTGAAACACTTGAATGGTAACTTACCTTTTTATTTGTAGGTTCCTTTCTTCAATATTGTCACAAATTTTGATTCAACTTCATCAAAGTCATCATTTTGGTCAAAAACTTAATCTTCAATCTTTTTGTTAGATTTGAAAGAAGCTTCCTTCTTTGGTACATCCTGACCAAACTCTCTCATCTCAAAGGTAGTAAGAGTACCAAATGTTTCATCAATTGAATACCGATCCAAGTCTTTAGATTCTTCGATGGTAGAAACTTTATGATTGTAAGATTTTGGGAGAGATCTCAAAACCTTCTTTACATCACTTTATTTCACTTCTCCACCAAGTTTAGAGATGCAAAAGATAACTTCTTGTACCCAGAGAATATAACTTGCAATGTATTCATCTTCAATCATATTTATAGTCTCAAATCTACTTTTAAAGATCTACATCTTAGCTTGCTTCAGTTTAGTGTCTCCTTCATAGATGATACTAATATTTTCCCAAGAATCTTTGGTTGGAATGCAGTTCATCACCTTCAAAAGTTCTAAATTAGCCAATCCACACAAAATAGAATTCTTAGCTTTGGAATTACATTCATATAGTCTAATTTCAGCTAGATCTATAAGAGGAGTGGTAGGAGCAGTATAACCACTTTTGACTAATTGCCACACACCAAACCCAAGAGATTTTAGGTGTCCTTCCATTCTGATTTTCTAGAAAGAGTAATTAGTCCCACCAAACCTAGGGTCCTTGTATGAACCATAATGTGCCCTCCTGAATCTTTGCCTCAAAATGTTAAGCTTCTACATAGGAACTTGGATCTGATACAAATTATTGAACACACTCAAAGATTGAGAGCAGGGTGAATTATTCTACACCAAAATTTAATGTCTTGTAAAAGTTAACTCTTTTAGCACAATCCAACCTTCTTTATCAAATAAAAACCTTTAAAAAAATAGTAACAGAGAATGGTATAACAATTTGAATCCTTAGTAAATTCACCAACCTTTAAGCAATGAAAGATATAGCAATTATACTTCTAACCAAAGCAGCAGTGCGAAATAAATAGAGGACACACTCATGCACAAGGAGAACACCAAATTTATGTGGAAAACCTAATGAGGGAAAAACCATGGTGAGAGTTAACTCACAATATAAAGGATCACTACCAAAGATACTTGCAAGAAGGCTGACTACCTTAGAGAAAGAAAATGACTTGTAGGACTAAAGGCAACACAACTTTAGGAGCAAGATACAAAGGACTCTGATGAGATTCACTATCTCAATGCAAGATACAAATACAATTCTTGTTAAGATAACATTATGCTAACTGAGGCCATAATTGATCTTTCCTTTCACATAATTGAACACTATGACTATGGATATTCAATATAATTCACACACACACTTATTTTCACTTGTACATCTCACCACCCTTTTGCATCTAAAATGATCTTGCATTTATATCCATTGCAACACTTCAAAAATTAAATTAGTTTGGCTAAGAAGAGGATAAAATAATGAATACAACTGGTCAGCCATGAAAACATAATGCAATTATATCTAGAAGATAAAGAAGACCAAAAAAATAATAGCACTTATTCCAATGTGATTCAAAACCATTTACATGTAGGTGCACATCAACCTAAGTGAACGCGAAGGAAACATGTGG
Source organism: Sequoiadendron giganteum (assembly GCA_007115665.2). Lineage (NCBI taxonomy): Eukaryota > Viridiplantae > Streptophyta > Pinopsida > Cupressales > Cupressaceae > Sequoiadendron > Sequoiadendron giganteum. The sequence goes on along the minus strand of CM021104.1, from coordinate 333,012,025 downwards.
ATGAAATGTGAAGCACATAACTAGTCAGCCCAAAAACACTCTTCCAATTAAACTAACTTTATGTGGTCCCAAGAAAGATAGGTCAAGATCAAAATATATCATCACACATCCTCCATTTCTAGCACAACCCCCAAGCACATGACACAAGTAAAGGAACAAGCCTTGTCAGCCAAATATCTACAAATAACCTAGAAAGCTAACTAAAGACACAATACAACATCAAAGTGGCCAATTAAAAAAATGTGGATCACATGGGGATGTTCCTTGAACATACAACAACACTTCCATATGCTTATTTCATATTGTCATGCCACTAACAACCACCATAGATCAAACGGGAACATAAAACTACATTCTAAAAACATAGAATGCTTAATCATGAGATATAACATTAACATATCAACTTGTGGACCACTTCCACATGTGATATTGGAATTAAGACAATAATTAGATGTTGAGAGCATATTCACCAAGTTGTAGGAGCAAAGACATCAATGCAGAGCATTTCTTAAGCTAGTCTAGACAACCAACAATACTTTGAATCTTCAACAATTCATAGAGATCTCCTCAACAACATAGATGACCTAGAAATATAATAGTGCAACATCCACATAACACTAAAATTGAATACTATACCACAAGAAAAAATCATCAACAATGAAGGAATGCACTACATTCTCTTAGGCATAATTCACTACATCTTCCTAAACCAAAAACACTTAAGCATTTTGTGGAGGCCAAAAATTCCTTTCAACAACACATACTTCATTAGGAACATTAGGAGAGAGCATAAGACATACTATAGACCTTCAAAAACATATCTCCACTATCAATCATGCTTCTAATCCCTATCTTAATGCTTCTAATCCTAATCTGAAATATCATTATGAAATCAAATCTACTGACAGTAGCAATGCATTATATGAACTTCAACAACTCTTCTTTTATAATGCATGACATCCAATCATGAAATTCAGAAATTATTCTTTGATAAGGCATGACATCCAACCATGAAATTCATCACCAATGTTATCCCAAATTGAATATAACAATGACAACCAATAGAAAGGACTAACACCTTATTTAGTGTTGACATCAATGACAAGCAACAATAAGTTTTGAAATCAATGACAACAACTACCAACAACTACCAAAAATATCCTTAATGTTAATATGAATGACAAAAACTGCCAACATGTATTAATTGTTGGGCCTTGTTGACTAATTGTGGTAGATATAATGTTATGTAAATAAGAGACAAGTTTTAATTCCTACTTTTTCCTTGTAACTTTCATAGAAAAAATTGTAACTCACCTATGTGATAATTGAAATTTGGACATTACATTCTCTCTAATATTTTATGAATTATTGGCCAAAAATTTTATTCTAAAAGTAAGAGTCCTAGTCATGTCTACCAAAAGAAAAATAGCTCTAGAATTAACTAATTTTTTTTGGGCTTTAAAATCATCAAATGAGGTACTAGTTATGGAATATTACTAGTATACTGGAGGATATTAAGGAAAATATTAGGAACCCACTTACTCATACTAGTGGAGGGTCCATATTCAAATAATTTTATGACAATGAAAATTACTACATCCTTATGTACACTAGATGAAGGATTGATTTGGGAAATTTAATTTTCCCTAATTTATTTATTGACCCAAACTTAATTGAATGGATAAAAAAATGTACAACCTTCTAAATTTATAATTGTATGATATTAATTGAGTCAATATTTTAAATAATGAATAGGGATTTTTCCATAATGTTTTTATTTTAAAATCTAAGACTCACACTCCTTTAGATTTGAAAGTCCTTACCATAAATTATGAGAAGCATATATACATATACAAAGAAAAATGGTTGTCAAATTTTAGGTTTAACATCATGGGTAAAGGTCCAATCCTATTTTGGAATAAAAAATTGAACCACTATCTATTATTTGATTTGCAACTTAATTCAAAGATATTTATATGATGTTATGTGGTAGGTAATCAAAATAGAAAAAACCCCTACAATACCAAAAAGAGCATTAAATATTTGTTCTCATAACTAGAGTATGTACTATAACATTTCAAGTAAGTTGAATACTTGACAAAGAATTTAATGGAAGGGATATAAAAACAATATAAAAAAGAGCATTAAATTTTTCTTCTCATATGTAGAGTATGTACTAGAACATTTCAAGCAAGTTGAATACCTGACAAAGAATTTAATGATAGGGATATAAAATCTTAAAAATAATGAAGAAGAAAATTATTTCATGTGGTATTATCTTTTGAATCACATCTATCTCTATATTATTGTTAGTTGTTGGGAACCTGGGTTGAATATTCAACCATTTACAAATAAATAAGGGATATGAATCTAAAAACCTATACAACTCTAGACTCTTCATTTGAACAAGTATAATTCTCAATTCATCTTTTTTTTTGGATTATTTTTTGACTTCAATCTTGATAAAGCTTTATTTTTAAAGGCCTATGCTCCCTATTGATTTTTGTGAGTTTCTTAGATCCCTAGATTATTATTCAAGCCATAATGGGTTACATAATTATGGTATTGGTTTTTAGATGAGGGGTATAATGTTATAGAGTATTTGGATATACTTACATGTATCAAAAAATACCTTATAATGTTTATTTAAAATTACTTATTCATAGGATTTACAACATATGAGTAGAGATAATTATGATAATTTAAAGAATCATAAGAGGAAGAGTATTTTTACCCATAATTACAAGGTTATATATTTTTCTATCATGGGTCTTGGAGGTTATGAAAGGATGAATGAAATAATTTCCTATTTTAGCATGTATTTTGATTTTGAGGATAATTATGATCCTTAAGGATTGATAAATAGAAAGACGTGTGAGCTTAGTCTGGTAGGATATGAGCATAAATTTGATGAACCTAAATAACTCATCAAGAGTTGTAGAGATGGGAGAAAAATTAAGAATATAACAAGGTGGCTTAGGATCAATAAAACTAAAGGAAAATAGAAAGATAATTATCCTAACAACTTCAAGGGGTTATGCATGGAGATTGAATATCCTATCTTAAAAATGAAAACCATGTTAGACAAATGACCTCATATATGTGCTATGCACTCTAAAGTTTTAACAAGACAGACCTCTATGCTCCATATGCCAACTTGTAATAATAGAAAAATACAAAATGAAAAGAAAAGGTAGTACAACAAGTGAATAATGTATCTAATTTTCACAAGATAAAGGGAAGGAAATATTAGTTGAAGGATTATTTGGACTATAAATAGAGGGGAAATAATGAGATGATCCTCAAGTTTACCTATACCTTCTTGGATTGGATAATAATATTGATGAATCAAATCTAGAAAATGTAGAGATTGTTAAATAAATAAAGCCTCCTAAAAATTCATGGAGAATTCAAGCCACTATCCATGAAACTACTACCATGCTAAGTGAATTAGAAGGATAGGATATGGTACAATATGCAAGGACAAAAATATGTGAAAAAATTATGATTGATTACCAATTCATTAACATGTATTAAATTTTTTTCTCATGAGATAAAATATTTTATATACTTACTTTACGACAAATATTTTTTTTAGAAGAGCTTTAAGGTCAACCATTATACATAGGAGGGATAATAAACCTCTAATATAATGTATGAGCATATCACTCTAGAATAATAAAGAAGGTTAGTGAGATGAAGTGAGTTCTCACTATTTCCTAGTTTCTTACTATTTCCTAGTTGGGATATGACATCAACCTTAGGAATTTTATACATTGAGAATAAATACAAAAGGTGGAGATGAATTTTGAAATATAGAGAGGCCAGAAAATTTTATTTAGGATCTAAATTTTTTCTGAATGAGAGACTAGTAGCATTGTGATCAACCACCCAAAATAATAATAAGACTTTGATTCAAAATTATTCCTAGGGATTGGTAGGATTATTTATTATCAAGAAATTATTAAATAAAATTTCCCTTTAGGATACAACTTTAAGTGTGCATAATACTCAATTCAATGAAGTATTAATAAAAAGTTTAAAGTGATTTTGATGTCCTTTCACAAGATCTCATCATATAAAATAATGAATTAAAAGAGGAGAAGGTGAAATTAGAAATATATATGTAGTATATTAAAGCATCAAAGTCAGTTTACTCTCTAGCAAAGGCTATTATGGAGGATATGTTGAAACACATTTGTCATTGCACCAAAGGATTGACCTGTTAATGCTCGATATAAACCCTAGTGATAAATGGATCCACGAGAGGCAGTTTGTCCATGTCCCAAATCCAAATGGAGACACTGGTGATTAGTCCAACAATCTAATCCTCAACATCAGTTGAGGGGATTCGAACTCGTGACCACAACTCTGATTCCTTTTATTGAAACACATTTGTCATTGCACCAAAAGGTCACCCTGTTAATGCCCAATACAAACCCTAGAGATAAATAGATCTATGGGAGGTAGTTATTCCATGTATCAAATCTGAAGGGTGACACTAGTGATTATTCCAATAGGATAATCCCCCTTACCATAATATACAAGTATTACATGAGAAATTTGAAAAATTATAGGTTGAGGTAAAGTATTTGGCTCTTAAGGCTTCATAAAATGTTGAGGATATTTTCAAGGGAATCTTTAGAGAAATAATTATGAATTTAATAGAAATAAATTTTTTTTTTGAATTTCATGGGAATTCAAGAATCACTACTGATCACATTAAAGAGATTAACTCGATAATAATAAAGCTCAACATGAAGTAGATTCCTTTATTTTTACAAAAATAATTAATAATTATACTAAATGCAATGATGATATTCTAAATAAAATAAATGGTATTTTGACACTACATGTATTTTTAGTGAAGTCTTGAAAAGCTCCTCTTAAATATTCAAATGTTATTGAAAGAAAAAGAGGAAGAATTTGAAGGCTTACTTAATCTTGGTTTTCTAGATATGATAGGCCCCACTAGCCAATCGAAATAAATAAATGTCTAGATTTTTTTCAAATGTTTAATCCCTCCATTGTTGAACCCTACTCTTGAAAGTGACAACATTGATTCTTTTTGGTTATATTCTAGGTGGAAAAAGCCACTACACTTGAAACAAGAATGCATAGATATAGTAAAGGAGTGAATATACTATTGGATCCCAAATGCAATATAAATTTGAATAAAATCAATACTATTTTGCATACAATATGGCCATTAGATGAGGAATTTGAGAATTGGACAAAAAGATATACAAGTAGATACTAGCTTGAATTGTCTATTCTTTAAAATTTTTATTTTGAATCATGTATTGTGGGGAATAAAAATGCATGATTTTAAATAGTTCGATATTAGGTATAAAAAAAAAAAAGTGACACATATCCCTTATTTTTTGAGCCACACATTTTAAAGACTAATGTATAGGTCTAACACGGTATGCATTTATGTCACATTCAATTTTAGATGTAGTCGAACTATTCTTGAGGCATCATGAGTCCTAGAGATCTCTATTTATAAAATATTTTATTTGAAATTATGAAATTATATTGTGTTAGTTTTAACAATGGAAAGGGAGAGTGTAAGATGATCCCTAAGTTTTATTTTTCATAATATTTCAAATATTTATATTTTTATTGGATTTCTTCTCTTTTGATTGTATTTTTTTTTCTAAATTAGTCAAAAAATCCTATACTTTTATTTGAGAATGGGAAACCATAGTCAAGGCCCTACTTTTCATCCCTACAATTATTTGGAACATGTTGTGAGGAAGAAGTTATCTACCATGGATATAATTATCAAGTATAAAAATATGAATATTTTTCCTATTTCATGTTTTAGTTTAACATCTTCTCTATTATGTTTCCATTAATATTGAATCTTCTAAGGGTGAGGATGAAGTTGCAGTGGGATTGAAAAGTATGATTTTAGAAACTTCTTTGTAAGGATATTGAAGAATAACTAGTTATTATCAAGTTGCTCCATTTCCACCTTCTTTGATAACTATTGGACACACTTCTTTGTTTTTTTTGTGGGCTTGGTTGGTATCATGTGTGTCTAATGATGTTTTCTCTAAAGAAGCTATTTTTGTAGTTTATCTATCTTCTCTTGGAGATGTATAATATGAAGTTGAGCTAAGGAAAAAATATAGGCTTATCCTTTATGTTTTATTTCCCATGTTGTTTAGAGGGATTATCTATCACATTCCAACTCATGAAATTTAAAAATTAGGCCCACATAAGTGATCATGTGATTATAGAATATTTTGTGACTTCATATTATAAAATATGTTGACGAATGTCAATCATTCACCTGAGACGAGAATTATCTTATTCTATAAATAATATTTTCTTATTATTGTACAAGGGAATTTTAGGAGGGAATTTATGTTATACATGGTATAAGATTCCATGGATGATAAAGAGTGTAAACAAAGTTTACAAGTCTAATGTTTTTACAACTTATTATGGAATAATGAAATCAATGCAATGAGTTATTTGTTGAAGTCTTAGGATTATCTCTTATTAGTGTGATTGTAGCTTTATGAGATATAAACATTTAAATACACATTATAAATATTGTTTATATTGATATGCTAGCTGGTTATTTATATGAATGTTGTAAAATATCATGTTAATTTTTTTGTTTAATATTGTGTATTTCATAATTTCAAGAAAACATACATTATAGTGTAAAGGATTATTGAGTAAAATTATAGATGAAGATGAAGAAACAATTAATGACATGAAATTCACATAGTATAATTATATATTTTTGGCTCAAATTATTTTTTATTCTATAGCATATCATTGTATTACGAACCCAATTCTTGTCCTTATAACCAAATAATAAATGAATAAATCACTTGTCTTATCACAATTATACATTATATTCAAAGGCTAACTCAATACATCATAATTTAAATAATTTATGCTTGATTTTTGTCTAATAGGAACATTACAAGTTGAGTTACATTTTATTACTTCTGTCCTTGTATTTTTTTATGAAACCTTTTTTCCTCTTTTAAATCCTCTACATGCTCATTAATAGGATAAATAGTCTAGGATAGTGAAAACTAAATTGAGTCATAGAGATTGATCTAAAGAGTGGAAAAAATATTTCATGATATCTCAAATTGTGAAATCATTATATTGAGTAATAGTGAATACCCCTTGATTTCTGTAGAACTTATAAAGAGAAAGGAGTATGTTATCATGTGTTGGCATCTTCCACCTATAGTGATTTATAATTTCTATCATTTGAATTTTTTTAATTCTAACTATCCTTTTAGTCTTTACTAGCTAGAAGTAAAATTTAATCTCAGTTATAGTATTGAAATGAAGAAAAAGGTGGGAGGTTCTAGGTCCTAAATGCAAAGAATCTAGGATTGCAAGGGGCCTTTTCCTATGTTTCATTAAAGATGGAGATCAACAAGGTGAATATATTGACTATCAAATATGAAGGTGAGCCAATCTAACCTGGATCTCCTTCTTTGAGGGATTGAAAATAGATTGGAATTGATTTGCGTTAATTTACCCAATTAGACTATGTGACCTGATACATAAAATGTAATATCCCAAGAAATAATAGACTAAAACAATAGTTTGTAGGCAGATCTAGAAAGTATATGAGACCATGTATCTTGATATTTGGTTCTAAGTTGAATAGGAGGACTGGGATGCCTAGGGGTGTATGGGTATCTGATAGGGTATCCTACTCTACTTTTAGGGTCCTCTGATGATAGATCTAAGCTTCTAATTTTCATTTTCAATGTTTTCAAAATGTTTTTAGATAATTTTGTAGGTGATTTTCTGTGGCTTGACAATTTTTAGGGATTTGAATGCAACAATGAGCAACTTGTATTCAATATTTCTTCAATTCTCTTCAAACCTTATAACCTACACATTAAAAGAGAGGGAAAGTGTTGGGCCATTTAGGGGCTTTCCTCAGTCAAACTCCATGTAATTTTTTCCACTTCCACAATGACAATGCCAATGATCAAATGATAATTGAAAGGAAGGAATGATGAAATCATAAAGTGCTGAAACTCACTAGCCTTCAATGGATTCCTCGAAGGAATGAAGTCACACACATCACCCCAAGGTCTTGATCTTTATTTCTTGATTTTATTGAATGTCTTGGAGACCTACAAAAGTGTTAGCCTTCACAAAATAATGATAAACAAACACACATATAATTTGACATGATGTTGGATCTTGAATTTCTACAATAATGCTCTGAAATGCTGCTCTTGAATTGTTCTCAATGTTGACCTTTTTTCTTGATAATTATAGATATTTTTCACTTATTAGATTTCAAATGATGAAAAGACTAGGTATTTATAGGTATTTCTCTAATTTCGTGAGAATTAAATCCTAATAGATGACATTTAAAATTTAAATTTTGAATGTTAAAATGGATACTTCGACATATTAAAAATTGGTACTCAACAGAATAGGTGGACCCATATGCCCATGGGCATATGGGTCTTGGCCCTATTTTCCAGGACATAATGTATCGAGGGAAAAACATTAATTACTTGCATTTGTTCAATGCTTGTAATGTATTAGAAAGTTGTGCAAATGGCTTATAGAATGCATAATTTTAGGAAATTAGGGACCCAATTAGGCTCAATAATTTAGGGGGAGAAAAACATAGTGTGAAATTGTCAAGAGTGATAATTTATGTGTTGGAAGAATGGAGAAGATTCAATCTTTATGTTGTCATTGATGTCACCATATTGTTTAAGGTATTAGATTGGTCTGGTACCCTGAATTGGTATGAATAAAAGGTTTACATCCTCCGATGTTTTGGTCTGGTATTTTTGACCGAATTTTCCCTTCGATGATCATTGTTGTTCAAGGTTTTGGGAAAAGGTTTATGAATATTGGAAGCATGTATGTATGTATTTCTGTATGCTCATATGTTTGTATGGTGAGTTAGCATCAATATAGTATTGCACTTTGTTATTAGGTCTATCCATGGCCAACCTAATGATAAGTTAATGATTTAACATATATTGTGGATATATAAGTGACCTATCTTTGGTCCTAACCAACATGATATAGTGTGCCCATAGTTGAACTAATTTTAGAGAAGTTTTGTATGAAGTTGACAATTATCTTTTTGGTAAAAATGTGACGCATCCAATTTGGTTGACCTAATTGGTGTGTGTGGATATATCAAATATATATAGTATGGATTATAGATGGAGAACATGTTGTTGATAAATGGAAAGTGTGCAAGTAGAATTTGAATTTGAAGAAGAGTGAAGATTAATTTGTTGGCATGCAAATACTCTATGCATCAAAGGAACTAAATCTGCACTTGTGGTGTAACCCTATCAATTCGTATTCTCACTATAAGCCATTTTGTTTCTATAATATTTTGTAGGAAATGAGCCTCCCTATTTGGATAGTGAGTTCTTGTAAACATTGAGATTTTTTACTTGGCAGTGAGCCTCTTTTGTATCCGGTATTGGAACAATTATATATTGTGAGCTAATCCTCACTGTGGTTTTTCCCTCATTGGGTTTTCCACATAAAATTTTGGTGTTGATGTGTTGTGTGATTTCATGATTTCTTCTTGTTCTTCTCTGACATATGCATTAAAGTAATTGATGGTGTTTGTTCAATGAATTTATGTAGATACTAATTCACCCCCCCTCTCAGTATCTTGAATATTCAAAAATTGGTATTAGAAGCTCAAGTTCCTTTGAGGAAGCCGAACAAATTGAGGAAGTTCCTGTAGATTGAACAAATGGATAAAGAAGAGCTCTAGACTATCCTTGAAGATCTTGACAAGGCTGAAATAGAAAACAAAGATCTGAAAGAAGATCTTGATGAAGCAAATGAATGCATCTCAAAATTGAAAGAGCAGTTAAAGAAATTCAAAGAAAGACATGGAGAAGTGAGTGAGCAACTAAAACAAGAAAATGAAGAGATTAATAGATTAAAGGTGAAAGTGGATGAAAAGAAGAGAGTTGGGGAGTGTCTGAATATAGTGATACAAAGTAAGTTTGATGTATACTCAAGGCTTGAACAAAAAGTGATGAATCTGAAAGCAAATTTGGAGAAAGAAAAACTTTGTGAAGATGATTTGAAGGAAATCTCCACCAAGATTGATGAATTGATAGTAGGAAAAAGAAATTCTAAAGATAAATTTGGTTTAGGTAATGAAGCTGGTGAAAATATGCAAAACTCAAAACTAGTAAATAATTAGAAGACTCAAGATAAAGGGAAGCAAAAAATAAATCCAAGAAGAAGACCACCTATCAAATAACCAAATGCTCAAAGGTACCCATCATTCAATGGTGTTTGATTTTCATGTAATAAGTTTGGTCATAGGGAAACTGAGTGCAGGAATAGGATGAATTAGTTTTTTGGTTCCTTCTCTAGAAAATGTTATGCATGTAAGAAGATTAGACATAAAGCTAATAAATGCAAATCCCAAGGATGATTAGTCAGGTGATGATGAATAGGTTTAATGGAGGTCAGATAAATCAATATTTTGATGGCTATTGCTATACTTGTAACGAGTTCAAACATAAAGCAAATCAATGTAGATCAATGATTAATGGGAGTCAAGAAAGTTAGAGAAATGTTCTGCTACAATTGCAAAAAATTGGGACATATTTCAAAAGTGTGCAGAAGTAAAAAGGGAAATCAATTTTCTCTGATAAAGGAAGATGAACTTGTGAAAAAGATTGAAAAAGATGAGATTAAGAAAGAAATGATAAAGATATGGAAGAAGAAATAAGAACCAGAGACCACAAGTGTTTCTATACCCTCATTCGGTCTAGATGATTCCTCTAGGAATTAGACCTAGCATGGTCTTAGAGGGAGCCTTAACATAAAATTGTTTGAAACCCCTAGAAATATGGTGTGTTAGATGTTGGCACAATGATATGTTGTAAGGATTGGATGAACAAAGGATATGCAAAAGAAATTGGAAGAAAGAGTGCAAGCATGTTCTTTTGCAGAGTGAATTAGGGTTTCTCAGTGTAGTGAAGAAGGGTTTTTATTAGCTTTTTTAAGCTTATTACAATTAATGCAAATTAGGTCAAAGCGATGGTGTATAAATTAAAATTTAGAAGTTATTTTTGATCGCCTATGCATTTGAAGAATTCAAAGAGCAACTTGGAACTATCTTGGAGCGATTCTGAAGCAATTTGGCATATCTATAAGAGATCTTTGTGAACAATCGAGAATGATTGATGAGAGATTTTTTCTTGTGGCTATAGAGGAAGGTAAAAGAAGAATTTTTTGCTTTACTTAAATATTTTTATTGCTACGATGGAATATTTCAATAGAGGATTGAGTGGAAATATCCCACTGAGGCTAAAAGGATTTGAATTGGAAGAATTCGATCATCAAAAAATAAAGAAAATGGAATTAGGGTTGGAGTCAAACAATTTGCAAAATACAAAAACCATAGGCTTGGATTTGTGGGGACAATTCCCTTGGTTCACTGACAGAGAATTCATCTTGTTTCTTCTGAGAAAATTCAAGGATGGCAACATTATGTTGGAAAAATCCTACACAGTTATGAAGGAAGTGATTGAGGCTATCACCGAGTTATGTAGCATTGGAGACCTCCCCGAAAAGAAAACTATAAAGTAAAAATAAGTATAGGAGATGATGGGAATTGACAAAAGCCCTCGAGCCTTATTGATAAATACTATTGTTGACCCCTCCATAAGGTATGTTTTGTATGGTGTATCATACAAAATTTATTTCAGAAATCGTGATAGCTCCACTTCAGCTATTGCCATGTATCTAGTGCAGAAAATGGTAAAGGAGAATAAGAAATTTGATCTATGTGGCTTAATTCTGGAAAATCTTACTGAAAATGTATGAATGTCTTTGGTAGAGGGATACCCTTTTTGTTTCGGGTCCTTACTAACATGTATGAAATTCTAATTTCTGGACTCATTACTGGGAAAGGAAAATGTTGAGTGGGAATCTAGGATTTCCATTGGAAAACAAATCTATAGATATCTAGAAGGCATGGAGAATAATGCAAGTGCTTGTAAAGAGTTTTTCTTATCTTTGCAGAAAGATATGTGCTTCGATATGATTGTGCCCAGTTGATTTGAGGAGTGTTCATATTATGGAACAAAGGAATTGGAGGTTATTCTTGGTGATTCCCCTCCAAAATCTAAGAAGAGAAAATTCATCACGGAAGACATCATTATCATTCCAGAAGAGAAGGAAAATGAAGAAGAATTCCAGCCTAGATCTGAATCCTTTGATCTAGGTGACATCTAGACAATTTTAGTTAAAGGTAAGATGAAGAAAATTGGTGACATGTGGAATGCATCCTCTTTGGTGGACATACTCAACATTGATGATTCTCTAGTTGAGTATCTACTTAGAAAAGGTATTGATGTCTCAAGTGTTTCTAATTATTTTTTGGATAATCTAGTTGAAATTTTTGAAGAAATAATATTATTGGAAGGTCCAAAAGGACATAAGTTAGAAGTGATGGTTGAAAAGAGATGTGCTAAAGCTAAGCATAGGTTATCTGAGCACATTAATAAAATAAAGAAATCCATCAAATAAATTTTTGATATCTCCAAGTATTGTCTTCAGTGGCATGTTGCAGTTGACAACTTTAGAAGTAAGATTGAAGAAATTGAATCTAAAGTGAACAAAATTGGAAAGAATTTTGATATATTTGAAGATAAAGAAGGGAAACAAATAATGAGATTTGGTGAATTGCAAGAAGAGTTGATTACTATTCAAAGACAAAGAGAAGATGTGATGAAAAGATTCTAGCTTGTTAAGGAGATTGTTGAGGTCTGGTTAGACCATCTTTCAAGAATACTTAATGATGCAAAAGATTATGAAAATTAGTGCTCATATACAGATTGGTCATCTTATTTCACATTATTGGCTTTGTTGGAAATCATGTGCACGAGAATGGATTTTGTTTAATTTTCCTGGAAGAAGATCTTTCTAGTTATCAAAGAAGGATACAAAAAGGTGTTTCAAGTGAAGAGTTTCATTTTTACTTGAATCTTGAATGTTCAAATTTTTGTTTTTTTCCTATTCCAGCAACAAGAGGAGGAGAGAAAATAAAAAATAAAAAGGAAATAAAACAAGGTGATAAGAAAAGTTGAATTGATGATCTAAGAGGGAGTTTTGAAATTTATTAAGGCTTTAAAATTTTGAATGTCTAGAATATTTTGGAAGTCTTTTTTTGGAAGCGTTGGAGTATTGGAATTTTGAAGGAACAATGTCACCATGTACATACATTTACATCCTTTTGTTTTAGTAGCCCTTTTCTATTGATGTCAAAGGGGGAGAGATTTGGAGAAAATTGTTGGGGAGAAATTTGGATACATCTCTTTTTTGGCACATGTTGCCATCAATGACAAAGGGGGAGATTATTGGAAGAATGGAGAAGATCAATATTTATGTTGTCATTGATGTCACCATGTTGTTTAAGGTATCAGGTCGGTCTAGTACACTAAACTGGTATGAAGAATAGGTTTACATCCTTTGGTGTTTTGGTCTGGTATTTTAGTTTGCATTTTTCCTCTTGTGATTTTCATTGTTCAAGGTTTTTGGAAAAGGTTTATGAATATTGGAAGTGTGTATGTATGTATTTCCATATTCTCATATGTTTGTATGGTGAGTTGGCATTAGTATAGTATTTAAATTTGTTATTAGGTCTATCCATGACTGACCTAATAATTAGTTAATGATTTAACATATATTATAGATAGATAAGTGACCTATCTTTGGTACTAGCCAACATGATATAGCGTGCCCATGGTTGAAATACTTTTAGAGAAGTTTTGTATGAAGTCGATAGTTATATTTTTGGTAAAAATGTGATGCATCCAATTAGGCTGACCTAATTGATGCATGTGGATATATCAGATATATATACATGATGGTTTGTAAATGGAGAACGTGTTTTTGATATATACAAAGTGTGTGAGTAGAATATAAATGCGAAGAAGAGCAAAGATTAGTCTACTGGAATGTGAATACTCTATACATCAAAGAAACTAAATCTGCACTTGTGGTGTAACGCTATCAGTTCATATTATGGCTATAAGCCATTTTGTTTCTATAATATTTTGTAGGTAGTGAGCATCCCTATTTGGATAGTGAGTCCTTGTAAGTAGTGAGATTTTGTACTTGGTAGTGAGCCTCTTTTCTATTTGGCATTGGAACAACTATATATTGTGAGCTAATCCTCACCATGGTTTTTCCCTCATTAGGTTTTCCATGTAAAATTTTGGTGTTGATGTGTTGTGTTATTTCATGCTTTGTTCTTGTTCTTCTCTGACATATGCATTAAATTAATTGATGGTGTTTGTTCAATGAATTTTTGAAGATGTTGATTCACTGCATCTCTCGGTTTCTTGAATATCAAACATTATGATGCTACATTTAGCCCCCAATTTAGTGATAGTATGAACTTATGCTTAAACTCACACTAAATTAGAAAATCTATGTCAAGGGGAGTCCAAATGTCCAAATTTTGAAGAGATGGGATGTCTAAGGATCTAGGGAGGTGAACAAGACTCTAGGATCCAAGATCTTATGGCAAGAAATCATAAGCACAAAGGAACACACACATTTATGATATGTAGTAAGACAACATACACTAATATAAAATGTCAAAAAAAATGAAGCATACATGATAAAAACACATGGTATGATGGAACATAAAGATAATAATGAAATAAAAATAATCATGATGTATAGATGAAGTAAAAATGAAGAATAAACACAAAAAGACACAAAAAAAACATAGGGCTAGTGCTAAAAATTTGAGTCAGTAAGGCAAAGAGACCTCAGTCTTAAATTGTCTCAAATACCAAACATCATCCATCGAATAAATGTTAGCTCACACAAGGACTAGTAAGTTGTGTTATGACACATCAGTCATGAAACACATGGATCAATTGGAAAGAAAGGTGTGTTATGATATGTGGCCATGTTAAAAGGCATTCATGACTCACACCATAAAAAAGTTTGATAGTTTCTAGGTGATTCACAAATTGAAAGGCACACAGGCTAGTGAAGTTTAGTATTCACTAGGTGAGCCCTCAAGACAAGGTACAAATATTAGAAACGCACTAGATATATTGAGGACCGCTTTTCACTAGGTGTGTACCCATGGAAACCATACCAAGGGTTATACTCCCTAATAGTTGTGATAAGGTGCTACAAAATGGTCAAAATGCTATGTCAATGCCACACTAAGTTCATATCCTATGAACAAAGTGGAGAAAAAATACCAAAACTTACCTCAAGGGTGCATAAAGTTTAACATCTCAAGAGATGAACAAAAATCACCTCAATGGGTGCATAAACAATGATAGAAAAATCCAAAAAACCTAAGGGGTGTTATAAGAACACCACCACAAAAGGAAACTTACAAAAATAACAAAGGGGATTTTCTCAATATATAAAAAAATACCAAAACTTACCTCAAGGGTGCATAAAGTTTAACATCTCAGGGGATGAACAAAACTCGCCTCAATGGGTGCATAAACAACAATAGAAAAAATCCAAAAAACCTAAGGGGTGTTATAAGAACACTACCACAAAAGGAAAATTACAAAAATAACAAAGGGGCTTTGCTCAATATATGAAAGGTCCCATGTTAGATGATATCACACATGAAATCACCACCAAAAGGAGAAAATTTATGGAAAAATAGATTCACACCTTAGGGAATACTAGCCATAGCATTACCACCAAGGGGAACATAATATGCCAAGAAAGGTCATACTATTGAGGGATATCAAGCCTAATATCACCACCAAAGATACACTAACATAGATCAAGAAGGCCACACTTTGATTAACAAGGTCACACTTCCTAGGGGATGCATGCTATCATCACTAAGAAGAGACTATTTCATATGCAAAAAATGATTGGGGGACTATATTCCCCCCCTTAAAATGTTAGTGTACTTGCTACACTAATGTTTTAAGGAGAAATAAAGGGATCCCAAGAAGGAATGTGCCTAGTACAAGTATATATAACCCCTTTCCCCCTCAAGTTTAAGAAAAAAGGTGAGCCAAATGGATTACAATATGTTTCTCCTTGCAAGAGAAAGATGATTGCATAAAGCTATGTTTATACCACTATGTATGGTAGTGAGCATGTTGTAATACTACAACTACCACATGGAAAAGTATAAAATAAGATTAATTTTAATCTATCATACACTCAATTTGATCCCCATAAGGATCAAATTATCTTAATTTATTCTTTAAATCATGACATTCATCAGTAAGATGTCCAAGTGTTCTATGATATGCACAGTAAGACATATTTGTACTCTTTCCTTTCTTATCTTCTCTATAAAAAATGGGCAGAAATGTAATATATCCTTGTTTGAGAAGTGTGTCTAAGGTTCATTCAGTCTTGGCTATAGGGTTGAGGAATGGTAATTTATTAAGAGGACCATGGATATTGGATTTATTAGTCGGGGGAAAAAATTCTTGAATCAAAGGTGGAGGCTCTTGGTACCCTAATCCTTTAGTGTCTTCAAATATAGTACTTGTTTGAAAAGGGAGTGGATCTCATGTTCATTCTTTATGTCACATCCTTTTTTACTTAATATTATTAATCCTTGACGATAACTTTGTTCCAAGTTTTTGGGTATGTCTGTAAATTTATTCTCATAAGATGGAGGAGCATTAGGTGGTTTTTATTCCTTATGGTCATTATCAATAAGCTCTTCCATGCATGTTGGTTGAGGTATGCCTTGTGATTCAATTTTTGGATGTAGCAAAATGAATGTTTCTAGTGGTGGTATGGCAAGAGATTATTGGTATGGGGGAATAGGCCATTGGATTGAGGGATAAAAGGTTGTATTATTCTCAAGGTTACGTAATGAGTTTTGTATGAATTCATGCATGCTCTCTTCATCTTGATTGAGGATATTAAGAATACTTATATCAGGAGACAAAGTCTCATGAATCCCATTAGTAGAATTGGGTTCATTTCCAAACACACCACTTGAAACATCAACTAAGGATTTCAAGGACATCCCCACTTTACCACAACACCAAGCAATGATAGTATGGGATTTTGTAATGTGTTTTAGACTATTATTCAATAGGTGATTGGGAATTAGATAAAAAATCTAGATAGAGGTTATTGAGAGTATTCTATCATAATAAGCTATACTATGAATAGAGAACATGATAGAGGAAATCAGGGGTGTTCGAGTCTTGGAGAGGGATTTTGAAATTTTAAAATTTGACTATGTATTACACTAAAGGATTCTTATTCAACTCATAAATAGTTGTAAAAATAAATAATTTTCAATAATTTTCTTAACTTATGCCAATTTGATGCAAAATAAAAGCATAAAATAATTTTGAATATGTTTGAACAATTTTGAAGGAATTTTTTTGGATCTAAAATGTAGTAATTGATTGATTCTAAGATGCAAAGACCTGAAAAATGATGATTTTTAAATAAATATTTAAAACCAAACAATGCACTTTCTTTCACCTTTATGAACTATATGCAAGATGCCTAAAATATGAAATTATGAAATCTAAAACAGAGATGCGAGCACCAACAAACCAAGTAGACAAAGACAAAAAATTGTGAAATTTTTTTCTAATTAAACTTTACAAGGATAGGAGAAGTCAAGGGTGTCTTTGTCCTTGACAGGGATTTTAAAAATTGAAAACTGAGTGTTTATATTTATATTTGAGAATGTTGTTTCTATCTACAAACTAGTTTGACAATGACTACTTTTCTAGATTTATCCAATGTAAATGAGATACAAATGTGTGATAATGTGTAAACAAAAACTGACAATTATGAGTGCAATTTTAGAAGAAAATATAGTCTAAGTGATTGAAACTAACCCTAATGGAAGCTATGATGCAATATTTTTGAATATTTTTATGACTTTTTATGATGCAAATATGAAACTCTCAATGACAAATGCAAGACAATGTAAAGAAAAACCTAGATCTAGGGTCTAAATGACTACCAATTTCATAAATTTTATGATGTTAACATGTTAGGTTCACCAAAATAAAATGAATAAAAATGGTGTTTTTTTCCTAGTTCCTAAATGTAAAGAATCTAGGATTGCAAGGGGCCTTTTCCCATGTTTCATTAAAGAGGAAGATCAAAAAGGTGAATAAATTGACTATCAACCATGAAGGTGAACCAATCAGACTTGGATCTCCTTCTTTGAGGAACTAAAAATGGATTTGAATTGATTTTCCTTGATTAACCTAATTAGACTATGTGACTTAATACATAAAATGCAAGATACCAATGATAAATAACAGACTAAAATAATAGTTTGTAGGTAGATCTGGAAAGTGTCAGAGAGTGTGTACCTATCTTGAAAAGGTTATGATATGAATAGGAGGACTATAATTCTTAGGGGAGTATGGGTCTCTAATAGGGCGTCTTGATCTTCTTCTGGGGTCCTTTGATGACATATATGGGCTTCTAATTTCTGTCTGCAAAGTTGTTGGAATGTTTTCAAATAATTTTATAGGTGATTTTTCATGGCTTGAAAAGTTTTAGGGATTTGAAGGCAACAATAAAAAACTTTCCTTAAATATTTATTCAATCCTCATCAAACTCTATAACCTGCACATTCAAAGAGAGGGAGAGAGTTGGGCCATTTAGGGGCTTGCCTCAGTCAAACCCCATGTACAAGTGTTTCCACTTCCATAATGGAAATGTCTACGATCAAAGATAATTGAAAGGAAGGAATGATGAAATAAAAAAGTGTTGAAAATCACCACCTTTCAATGGCTTCCTTGAAGGACTAAAGTCACAAACATCACCTCAAGGTATTGATATTGTGTTCTTGATTTGCTTGAATGTCTTCGAGACCTACAAAAGTGTTATCCTTCACAAAACAATGATAACTTGAAAACGCATAGAATTTGAAATGATGTTGGATCTTGGATTTCTACAATAATACTTTGAAATTTCACTCATGACTTATTCACAATGTTCACCTTTTTCTTGATAATGCTATATATTTTTTTACTTATTAGATTTCAAATGATGAAAAGACTAGGTATTTATAGGAATTTCTCTAATTTCCCAAGAATTAAATCATGATAGCCAACATTTAAAATTTAAATTTTGAATGTTTTGATTATATGGAGAAAATAGGTTTTCAAGGGACATGATACCCTTTACAACTAAACATATAAAATTCAACTTAAAGATGAAACATAAAACCATAAAAAACAACCATCAACAAAAAAATAGCACACCAAAAAAAAAAATCGAGACCCAGCAACAAGGAAAACAACAAAGAAAAACATATAACTAGACACTATTTCATACTTCTTAAGGTGTTGGCCACCTCAAGTTCCTGGTTCTTATGAAGGCCAATCATGTCCAACAACTCTTTTTTCTCATCCTCAAAGGACTTCCTTGGGTTTCCTTTCCCTCTAGTAGTAGGGCCTTTGAAATTTTCCTTTCCAACCTTTTCCCCTTCCCCTTTAGTGGACTTGTTCTTCTCCATCAGCTCAGTAAAGTAGAGATGGTCTTCTCTTAGCTCACTAATCTTGCGAAAAAAAACCTCCAAGGAATTAACACGATTCTTAATAGAAATGTGGTAAGCTTGCAATAGTTTTTTGATGTCCATGTTGGTATCCAATACCTTGGTATCCAACTTAGCTAGATGCTACTCAGATAAGGACTTGAAGTTAGAAAAAGAACACTCAAGATCAAAATTTCTATCAATCAAAATATCTGAGGCTAAGCCCTTAAAAATAATCTACATATTTTATTTCAATCCCCGAATCTTAATGTTTACCCTACTGAATTCATGAAGATACCACTTAACTAACTTGAAAGTGCTAGTGGCCCCCGCACGCCCCATGTCAAGGAGTTCAAATATTGAGGTGGTGTCATCATTTAGATAGGATAAATACTTCAAAAATGGGTTAAAATTAAGGGATTTTGGTTTTCCATACCTCTGGTTAAATCCCTCCTCCTCCTGCACATATTTCTCACCATAGGGTTCCATATTTGGTGTGTTTTGAACCGAGGAATCATCAATTTCAATTGTCTTCTCCTCTAAGCCCTTCTCCTTGCCATGCTCTGTGGTATCCTTTCAAATATTTTTTGATGCCTGATTCTTCAATTTGGCAATGCACTTGGAAGCCCTTCTAGGATTTTCCTTAGCCTCCACAACCACCACATTCTCTTGGGAGCCCCCCCCTTACCACCCACCTCAACTTCATCCTTTGCAATACCCACAACATTGTCCTTAGACCTAGAATCCCTAGAGATAACCTTTGTATAATTTCTAATAGACTAGGACTCCACCTCTTGTATTATGATCTTCTTGTTAGCCATTTTTACTTTATGGTTTCCATTATTTCTTTTCTTGGAAAGGGTAGCCATAGGGGAAGAAGACCCATCCCCGCCCTCCTCATTCCACTCCTCTTCCCCGACAACATTGTTATCCAAACCAGTCAGGAAAGAATCATCACTTAAAGCCTTTTCCTTTCCCTTGATAGGTTTAGCAGGAATGAGGGATTTCATGTGTTCCATTATCAACAAGATAAGGCCCTCATGTAGAACTACCACCCTCCCATTTTTCAAATGTGCATACACAAAAACCTCTAGTGAAGACAAGAGAAAGAAAGGAAATGAAATAAACAACCCATGTCTAAAATGAGTTAAAAGAGTGAAATGGTGGCCTAATATTGTAGTAAACCTACCTTCAAGGGTCACATACTGCATGATAATCTCTACAATATCTGTCAAGATTTTCTTGAGAGATGTCTACTTGTAGCCCCAAACCAGTAACTTGATAAGCTTTTTTCATTCATCATCCTTAAAAGAATTGATCCATAGCCTCTTCATTGCTCTTCTTGTCTCTGAAGAATTTGTGACCAACCTCGAGAAGCCCAATAACATCAGCTATAAACTCCTCATTGATCTCTAATACCATACCCTTAACTTGAAGCTTATGATTATGCCAATATAAAAAAAAATTGTTGAATCCTTGGGATCATGGCCATGTAGCCTCTCCAATAAATGCGTGAAGTTACCATTCTTGAGGATCCTCCAAATTTTCCTATTCTTCCTCAAACTAGTGCAGGAATAGGACTCAATTCTACTTCGATCACCCCTCATATTCACACTAATCAACAACAGAAACCCTTGGATAGAAATGTTCAACTGAGAGCCAGAAAGCCAAGCGATAACCACAAAACGTGTGACTATAATGTAGGTACTAATGGTAATATAAAGCCACAAAATAAGCTTAGACATATCCATCATTTCACATTAAAATATTATCTCCCTTGAGAATGAGGGAGTACTCCTCCCACACCTTATACTCATTAATTCTGACAACCTCATTAGCGAAAAAACCCGCCAATGAGTTGCCCTCTCGATAGAAGTAAGAAACATGAGTTTGTTCACAAGATCTCAACATCATAATAGTATCCTTAATCAAATGATCGATAGTCCAACTAGGCTTTTGGATTCCACGTATTCAATTGATTATTTTTAAAGAATCTCCCTCTACCCAAATTTTAGAGAATCCCTTTTCCAAGGAAAATTTAATACTTATGAACGCAACCTCAGCTTCCACATAGTGACTGGTCCGATTTCCCAACGGTTGAATTTTGAATGTTAAAATGGCCACTCTGATATATTAGAAATTATTCCCCAATAGAATAGGGGGACCCATACACCCATGGATGTATGGGTCCTAGCCCTATTTTCTAGGACACAATATATTAGGGGCAAAACAATTTTACTAGCATTTCTTCAATGTTTGCAATTTATCGGAAAGTGGTACTTATGGGCTATAGAATGCATAATTCTAAGAAATTAGGGACCCAATTAGGCTAAATAATTTAGGGGAAGAAAAAAATAGTGTGAAATTGTCAAGGGTGATAATTTACGACACTACAAGTATACAAAAAGAGGAAACCTTAAAAGGGTGAAGAGATACAAGATTGCGAATTTTATCACAAGAAAGCTATTATTTAGTTAGAATGTGATATTCATGAAGATGAAATCTTTTCCTATAGTTAAGAAAATATAACATTAAAAAATATGGGCAAACTTAGGCCAAAGAGAGTATTTAGAATTCTATCAGTCTCTCTTAATTTATAATACATGTGGACATGATAAAAAAGAGTCTAACTTACATATTTGACACACAAGAAAAAAAAAAAAAGTGAGGATACAATAAATGAATTATAGTTGATACAAATTCTACTAGAACTCATTACATCAAATGAATTTTCATATATATATTCTTGGTGCTTAACCATAAATAATATATGTATATGGAACTTATATATTTATTCAACACCTAACTCTCATACATCACCTCAACTGTCATTAACTAGTTTGATATAATAATTATTTTATCTATAAATTAAATTATTTATTGCACATAACTAGATCATGGAGATGAAAAACTACTTTAAACCATAATTTCTTATTACTTCACATTGATAAGGAAGTAGAACATATTTTAAGACTAAATTACCTCTTTTTCATATGAAAAATTACTTCTAGATCTTTAAAGTATCATTAAAATGATAAAATAATTCCTTATTAGTTGTAACACACCACATGATTTCTTTTTGAATAGTCCTAGAAAGTAATAATGGGTCTTATCATATTAAAATTAACCATATAATTACCTTTCCCCAAAATTAACATTTAAAAATAGGTGTTCTCTCCACAATTTTTGATCACATCATTGTATTGTGAAAATAATCATTTGAATATTCCTATCATTTTGGAAATAGATGTCATCCTACCAAAATCCCTTGTATAGTAGGTAAAAGTCAATAGAAAATTTCAATCAATGAAATAAATGTCATATTTCTTTTCATTCTCATAACTAGTAGGTGTGAGAGTTGAGCCAACACTTTTGAGCCCTAGATCAATAGCTTAAAGGAGGCACATTTAGATCTATGGCTGAGTTTTTAATGTTTAAGATAGAGTTGCATACTTTATATAAGTCTTTTTTCTCATTTATAATAGGAAATGAGCATGTACAACTTTTCTTCACAATATTTTTTTATCTTTGAAATAATTATATACTCTAGAATCTAGTGTATCGTATTGACCCACCAAAAGTTTAATATTAAGGACCTTATGACATACTCCACATTACTCATATATATCTACTTAGAATTTTTTATCATTGGTCTCCAAACAATAGGATTTTTTTTGTCACATATTATCTTTATTTCTTTTAGAAAACTACACTATAATGTAAGGAAAATTTGAAGAGATAAATGCAAGGGTAGAACCCTTCACCATTTCATTATTTCAAATAGGAATGCCACATATCACCCTTTAATATCTCTAATAGGGAACCTTATAATATCCATTGACTCATTTTCTAGATAAATATTCTTGGTTCACCATCATTACCACATCTAAGATACATGGTAGTCACCTATTTATTGCTACATAAGAAAACTCAATAAAAATATAATGTGTTATTATTTATATTAGTAAGAACCAACCACGTGCTAACACATGCACATTTTAAACTCATTTTTTTAATTTACATGTTAAAAAACCCAACCAAAATATAAAAGAAAATATAAGGATTAAGTTTTAGTCATTTAGCTATTCAAGTGATAAAAGACGACATAGTCGAATTGAAATATAACCATAGAGGCACAAAAAGTGTGATCCAACTAAATAGGTAAATGGACCTACCAACTACTACCTAAATTAAATATGGCACTTTTTAAATTTCCTTTAAACTAGTAGACTAGATCACCATGACATGAGCTAACCAACTATATCACCATAACACTATTTCACTTAAACACGTGTGCAAAAAATTTAGTGCTACTATACATTACATACAATTAAAACATCCTAGTTATCCCCAACAAACATAGAAACACAGATAAATGGTTTATTTCCTCTAGTCCAAGTAATACAAACCAAATGGGGCTTCCCACTTGTGAATTAACTAACCGACAAGAGAATGCCATAAAAATGACATGTTCACCTTAGTGTTCTAGCATACTACTTCTCTATCACCACCAATATTGAGAAAATTTATGTGGATTACCTAGCTTTATCATCTAAGATGTGTATTCGTGGATAGAACACACTAGGTAAAGATACAATATGTTAGCATGATTGTTAAATTTTTCAAATATATATATATATATATTTTTCCCTCTATAGCTTGAAAAATTACTTACTACTAAGTGAATCAAGCTCACCAACAAGAGATGTTTTCCCACTTGATGAAATAAGATTAATCCCTTTAATATATGGTCTCATTTAAGCATCCAAATACCAAATAAAACACCAAATAATAATTTATTCTTTAAGAATAAACCTACCACATTGTCTCTTGTAGTCAAATGAAAAAAGGAAAAATAAAGCTTATGCCTTCCATTGCTTGGTTGTAGACTATATAGATAATAATTAAAATAGATTAAATCTATGATATTTCTTTGCTGTAAATATATTTTAAATTATTACTTCTTATTTTTCCAACCATAAAGTATATAATATTGTATGATAATTACAAGAAAAAACATATATTTAACAATTATAAGATTAAAAATCTACTTAACACACTTTTGAATATTTATTCTTATAATAACTTTTTTTTTTTAATCATATGATGATAAAATTCCATGAAACTTGTTTTTTAATTGTATTATATTACTCTATATTGAATGAATACTTTTTTCTATTCAGGTGGAATTCTCGCACATCTTTTGTTCTACCAGAAGATGAGGATGATATTTTCTATGGAGTATCCCTCCTATATTTCAATGAGCCTTATCCACAAGGCCCTGCAGTGTCCACTTTAATAGCACAAAATAAAATGATTATTAATTATTGTAAAAGTGTTGGTATTCAAGCAAAGAAATATCTTGGTAGCTATGAGACCCAAGTAGATTGGATTCAACATTTTGGAAGAAAGTGGGATCATTTTTCACAAAGAAAGAAGATTTTTGATCCAAAAGGCATTTTGGCTCCTGGTCAGAAAATATTTCCTAGAAAAAGTTAATATAGATCTTATTGATATGTTTATGTATATTTGTAAGAACTATCTACCAATTGCACCATTTATGAAGTGCAATAATTTTATTTTTGATAAGTCCATTTGAACATTATTTTCAAGAAACATTTCCTTGAAAAATTTAACATAGTTCATACTAGAATGCTTATGTATATATAAAAACTACATGGAAATCGTACCATGATGGAGTGCAATAAAATATTTTAAATAATTCTACCTAGAATTTATTTTTATCCATATTATTAAAATGTATATTAGTAGCATTAATATTTAATGAATTTTTTTTATGAGAGTAAGATTTCATATTTGTACTTGCATACCCAAATTTTTTATTTTTGATAAAATTATATGTATAGTTTATAGAATTTTTATTTATTTTTATAATGCAATATCTAATGAACTATTTTTATTTTATTTTTTATGATAGTATTCTTAAGGAACTAACAAATTGTATTCAATGTTCGATTTATTGACCTTATAATCCCTACATAAATAAATAATACATTAACCATAATGTGATCACTCATTACTATTAGTATATTAATATATGCATATAAATATTCATGTACATATTTCATAATACATGTATATTTTATGTATGATCTATTTAAATATAATATAGTTCAACAATGAAGCAATCAATGATAATTTTATACCTCGTCTAGAGTTAAAATGATAAATAATTATCTTATTTTTATTGGTTAAATTTTATGTTCATATGTTGAATTTGATATTTATGAATAAAATCACATATAAAAACTCTTGTATATGTAACATATAAAAATATACACATGTTGTTTTGTGTTGATTTTTCATGAATTCCATTTAACAAGTCAAAATCCTATAGAAAAAAATATGTAAAATTTTGTGAATCTCACTTAAAAGAATAATTGTAACTTAAATTTTAACTAGTATAGAAATAATAAATTAGAAGAAATTATGAGGGTACTCCCCTTATGAAACCACATACACACACAACTAAACAAGAGAGATAAACACAAAAATCTTAAAGAAACACTTGCTTTCTATTATCTTGATGAAGTGAAATTACAATACTCAAAAAATAACATATTACAACCACATGGGCCTTCTCATTATATAAATTTGAAAGTTAAAAACCATGATATGCACTATTGGAGTTGTTAGTGAAATAATTAATTATTACACTAGCATAAGTTAACTTGGGTCTTAAGTTAATCATTTAGTCCTAGGTTACTTTATTAAATAAATCATAAATAATGTTGTTGAGATAAGATTTCCTTCTAGAAGATTATATGTCTTTTCTAGAACTTATCTCTATCATGTTATCATTCCCTAAGTAGTTAGTTATGGTTTCACATTGTCACATGAAGTGTGATTTGAACACTTGGCAACATCCTTTGCATTCTAGGTTTTTCTATTGCCTATATAATCAGGCATATGTAATCTTGTAAATTATTTAGATCATCATAATAGAATCTCCTACTTGAATGTCATTATCATACTTTCTTTGTGGTTGAATATTTCTTCCTGGAAAAGGTCCTCCATTGAAGACTGTAGCTTCATCAGGGCCCCTGTGCATCCATCATTCCAAGAGGAGCCCTCTTTTATAACCCTTGTTCTCCCTCTTTAACCAAGAAGTGTAACTACCTTAGAATATTCTAGGTGTATCCCCATTTTGGTGCTAGAAATTCCATTGTCTATTTCTTGCTCTAGAAGATTTAATTATTTATTTATATATTCACAACTTCTTTGGGTCATAAATTTTGATCCGAAATATTTTTGGAAATATTGTGAAGAGATATACAAACATCTTTCACCATATCTAGAAGATCAAGGATTTTGCACCCTATTTTGGGGCTTTAGAGGGCCTCAATTTTTAGTTTTAGACTTCATTGGAGAAATTTCTCAAGATGAAAATTTAATATCTTCCAAATGGTATAGGAATTTGAGATGATTATTTCACTAAAAATATTATTTTCCCATTTCACTCCTTGGGGTCAATTTTCGTGTCCATAGGAACCTAAATAGGCTAACTTACTAAAATTAGTAGGGGACTATTTTTGGCCATTTCAAACTTATAACTATCCCAAAGATTGCATGAGTCACCAGGGGCCCCAAAACAACTAAGGAAAATATAAACAAAATCAAAATACAATATTTTTGGGTGATGCAAGATTCCCTTACACCTCTAGATGCTCTTGCATTAGACACCCAAGGTAATTTAAAAAGTGACCCTCTCACTTCTCAAGTGTTAGAGGGAAACCGAGATGGTTAACCTCAAATTAAGATAAACATGAAAAATATTCAATAGGTCTTCCTCTCCATTTCACCAACTACTCTGTATATTGCATGTTTCTTATGCTTCTACCCACATGGCTATCTATAATTTCTTATATCTCTTCCTTTTTTGACATAGGCGTCGAAATGTTCCACTGTACCTCTATCAATTCATTCTCCCTAACTCCATGATATTATTTCAAATCAATAATGTTAAACATAGGTGAAACATGAATCTCACTCATCAACTATACCTCATAAGAATTTCTTAAATCATGTTTCTTTAGGCTCTTGCATGGTCCAAAATTCTTCATCTTTAACTTATTGTACATACCAACTAGAAACCTCTCCTTTCACAAATGAACCATGAATCCATCTCCTACCTAGAACTCCTTATACCTCCTTTTCTAATATTCCTTAGCCTTATACTGAGAGTTCATATTATTGATATGTTTATTCACCTCTTCATGCAAATTCTTCAAGTTCTCAAGAAAATATTTATCCTCAACACTAATCTTCTCTCCCTTATCCATCTTTTTGAGTTTAGAAGCAGTTCTTGGACTACTCCTATACATAAGTTGGAATGGTGATTTACTAGTGCTCCTATTGATAGAATTATTATAAGAAAATTATTCCTATGGTAAAATAAAATCTCATCCCTTGGTTTTATCTCCTACTAATCATCTCAGAAAGTTACCCAAAATCCTATTCACCACCTTCATTTGTCCATTAGTTTGTGGATGGTGTGCATAACTAAACTTCAAATCAGTCTTCAACTTCTTTCATAGTGTCCCCTAGAAATACCCAACAAACTTGGTATCTTGGTCTAAAACTATGCTCTTGGGTAGACCATGTAGTCTCACTACCTATCTAAAAAATAACTCTACAACATGAAAAAAATCACTAGTCTTATGACACATAATGAAGTATTCCATCTTCAAAAATCTATGCACCACCACAAATATGGAATCATTCCCTCTTTGTGTCCTCAACAATCCAAGGAAAAAATCCATACTAATGTCCTCCCATGGCCTCTCAGGTACATGTAATGGCTAATATAATCTAATATTCTAACTTTTCCCTTTCACCATCTGACATACTATAGAAATTTACACAAAATTATTCACATCTTGTTGTAACTATGGCCAATATTAACACTTACCAATAATAGAATTGGTCTTATCTCGACCAAAGTGTCCAGCTAATCCTCCACTATGTTTCTCCTTGATAAAGTTCTCTCTCATGAAACTCCTTGGAATGCACAACTAATTCCCTTGAAACAACATACCATCTTGGATTGCAAAATCCAACCATCTTGTCCTATCCAAATTGATAGGCTTCAACAAGCTCTCCAAGCCTCTACAAAATTGAGGTCCTCAAGATACAAGCTCTTGAGTTCATTGAACGCAAAAGCTTCAATCTACATTTTCGTTAAAAAAATTTACCTCCTACTTAAGGCATATGCAACTCTAAATTAGATCTTCCACTCCTATGCTTCAAAAAAAATGTATAAATTTTCAAAACATCAACTCATTTCAAATGTCTTTGATTAAACTTCCCTTGACTATTTAAATATTATAAATCTTGATGATCAGTAAATAAAAAAAACTATTTTGGAAACAAATAGTGTCTCCATTTCTTCAAAGCTCAAACTATAGCATAAAACTCTTGATCATAAAGAAAATACTTCTTCTTTGCATTATTCAAATTTTCACTAAAATAGGCAATGGGTTTATCTTCTTGACTAAAAACAGCTACAATGGCATTTCCACTAGCATCACAATCTACTTGAAATACATTGTTGAAATTTGGAAGTGCCAAAATGGATTGCTTTGTAACTTACTTCTTCAACATATCATAAAAAATTTCTGCTCTTGTAGTCCACTTAAACTTTTTTCTATCCCCTCTCATTGTTTTAGTTTGAGGTGCACAAATACTACTGAAACCTTTGATAATTTTTTTATAAAAACTATCCAAACCATGAAAATATCTCACCTTAATGAAATCCTTGGTTTATGCCATTCAATTATTGCTTTTAACTTCTCTAGGTCCATCTTAAGACCTTCTACTGAGACAAAAAATCCCAAGTATACCAACTCTCTTTTCACAAAACTGCATGTCTTGCTAAAATTAAAATGTCATCCAACTAAAAAATTTCAAATTTACCCAAAAACTTTCAATACCTTGTTCATCGGCCACATGAAGGTTCTTGATGCATTAGTTAGCCCAAAGGGCATGACTAACCACTCATACAAGCCCTCTTTGGTCTTGAATGCCATCTTCCATTCATCTGCTTCTCTAATCTGAAATTGGTGATAAATACTCTTCAGATCTATCTTTGTGAAGTACTCATCTCTACTCAAGTAATTCATGATGTCATCCATCCTTGGCAAGGGAAATCTATACTTGATGTTGATCTTGTTGATGGATTTAGAATCTATACACATTTTCCATTCCCCATCCTTATTCGGTGCTAGTACTATAGGAACTACACATGGACTCAAGCTCTCTCAAATCAATCCCTTTCACAACTCTTTCACTTGTCTATTCAAATCTTCGCTCTCCTCTAGGGTCATAAAATGAGCTGCCTTATTCGGAAAATGGCTCCAGGAATCAAGTCCATCTAGTGGCTAATATTCCTTATTGGAGGTAAACCTTCAGGAATATTATTAGAAACAATATCCTAAAACTCATTCAATAAATTTGAAACTTCTACAAGTGCCACATTAGTATCTTCTCTAGAAACTCTAGGGATCAATAGAAAACACATATGCTCATGTATCATACCTTTTAGAAAATTTCTTCCATCAAAGAAACAAATCCTTGCATTACTATATACCTTTTCTTCTACCTCCTTCAAGGGTTTCAACTTATGACGAATGCCTTCCTTTGTCAAGGGATAGGTGTTGGCATGTTCATAATACAACACTCTTTGATCAAAATACCATGGTCTATCTAAAAAAATGTGAAAAAAACCCATAGGTATAATATCACACAAAACCTCATCCTAATAGTTACCAATCTTAAACTTTACCAAAAATTTCTCATTGACCAAATCCTTATGGTCCTTCTGCAACCATGTGATTTGATATGGATTTGGATGCCTTCTCCTCTCCAATTGTAACTTAGTAACCATTTCCTCTGAAACAAAATTATTGGTGCTACCTTCATCAATGATAACATTAAAAACTTTACCTTCATGCCACTTACATTGAGTGTGAAACAGGTTATTTCTTTAATCTGGTTCCTTCTCCTCATTCAACAAGCCTCTTCTAACAACAAGGGTCTCTCCTCTTTCAATGTCTTAAAAATATGAAGAATCAACATCTTCATCTACATGCGCAACTCGTGCATTTCCTTTAGGTCTATTTTTCCTCCCTTGATGTTGAGGACACTCATAGGTTCCATGGAAGCCTCCTCTTCATGGTCCTCATCTAGATATTCCTCTTCCTATTTGGTCTCCATTATTTTGATCTCGATGACAATATGTATTGTCTCCCTTTTCATTCTTACTGTTATTGGATCCTTCAGTCTTCTTTTGATCTTTTCTTTGACCTCCATATGATCATCCACTAGCCTTTCCACCATGATCTCCACCCCTGTGCTGGATTTCAAACATTTTGTTTAGATTTTCTTCCACCTTAAAATAAAATTGATATGCATCTTCAATGGTATACATCCTTACCAAACTCAACTCCTCTTGGATGCTTGGTTTCAACCCATTAATGTATGAGGAAAATTCTCTTTGTTAGCCTCAAAATGGCTTGTTTTGATTAAAACCTTGTAGAGTTCTTCTATGTACTCTTTGAAAAACCTCCTTGCTTTCTTCTATCCTTTCCTCTTCTTTAGAAAATCCAATTCATAATTTATAGTAATGAACTGCCTCTTATTTTCTCCACCATCTGATCCCACCTAGTTATCTTCTCTTTACCTCTCTAGTTTCTCTCCAATTGGGCTTATTTCCACCATATGCTAGCATGGAATTTCAACTTGGCCTTTGAAAATTTGACCCTCTCCAGATCTTCTATTTCCTCATACTCAAAATAATCCTCCATGTCATTGACCTAATCGATCAACTCCTCTGGATCCAGGTTTCCAAAAAGGAAAAAACTTCTATCTTTGACCTCTTTCCAATCTTGGAAATGGCCCTAAGAAGTCTGACTTCTCCAAGATTTATTACATCTTGTGCTTCTTCTTCAAATGACTCTTCATTTTTAGTCTCATCTTCACTTTCATCACTTCTTCTGACATGAACTCCTCTATGCAACTCCTCTTGTAGTGTTTGAACTTGTCTCCGACGGGCTCTAAAACCCTCTTCTATTAACCTAGCATTTCTCCCACCATTTTTTCTTCGTGGAGGCATCTTTTCTCACAAACCCATAACCACGAGTCTTGGTGTAAACTACCTCATGTTTGGTGATCTATATACATGTTGTGCCTTTTGCACACACACCCCATTCGGAACGGGGACCCTCTTTCCCTCTTTTCTTTTTTTTGACCTCTTTCATTTTTCCTCGTTTTGTGTACCCATTTTTGTGCCCTTGCAAGGGGTAGCACGTTTCCCAATTCCATATTTTAAGTCTCGGGCTAACCCAGGTTTTCCTTGTCAAAATTTTGGCATATGTGGCAATTTCCAGGTTTCCCCTTTCGGGTTTCTCTTTTCGGATTGCCTCCACCGGATTTCCTTCCCCGGATTTCCCTTTCTGGGTTCCCCTGGCCAGGTTTCCCTTCGAGCTTCGCTATTTCGGCGGTGGTGATGGGACGACTTCCCGGACCCCGGACTCCGGACCTCCCGCCGCCCCTGTGTTTTCGAATTCACCAACCAAACCTACCCCGTATGATGAATTTAATGCTGCATTGATGGGTGTTTTTTGGCTATAAAATCATTTTTTCTGGCCGTCATTATCAATTGCACGAGTGATAGATAAGTTTGGAGAACTTTCGATGACTAGGTGTTTTCCGCCCAACATTTCGAGCTTGCTTTTCGACCATTTTTCGTGTAGCCGATTGCTCGTTCTTCAGGATTTCGAGGTAGGTCCGCTGTCTGCGTTCCCTCCTTTTCTATTTCGTAGATTTTTGCATTTTTGTGCATGAAAATTGTAAAATGAGTTTAAAATAAGGTAGATACATGCTTTTCAATCATAACCCATGTTTTAGAAATCTGAAAATCAACCTTTAAATCACCCAAAATTGGATCTGGAACCTTCCCATGCTGCGGCTGTTCTTCGGAACAGCACTGGCGCCTTTCGGGCTTGGGTCTTCTCGCGACTATCTATACCCCTCTTCAAATTTCGAATTTGGTTTTTTCCCTTCTTCAGATTTCCACCTCCAGAATTCCCTTCCCAGGATTCCGTTGTGTCTCAGCCGTTTCAAATGGCCCTGCCCGAGCATCTTCCCGACCCTCAGACCCCGGACCCTCGAATTCTGTCTAAATTTCAAACTTCGTAATCCTCTTCAAATTTGCCCTCGGAATTCTATTTCTGGAATTCCGTTTCCGGAATTTCGTCCCTATTTCACCATTTCAAATGACTTTCACCTTGCGGCTTTCCGGACTTCGCCTCTCGGCCACAAACCTTCCATCTTCCAGTTGAAACTCTCGACACTTTTTCCTGTCTTGGACTTCTGCCTCTGGAATTCCGTTCCCGGGATTCCGTTGTGTCTTCGCCGTTTCAAACGGCCCCGTCCGAGTGTCTTCTCAGATCTCGGACCCCGGTCCACTGTCCGCCGAAACCCGAAACCTTGGTTTTATTTTCCTGAGCTCCATTCGGATTTTGGGTGCCGGAATTCCCCTCTTGGAATTTTGTTCCTCCTGCGCTATTCTAAATGGCGAGCTCGGAGCGTCTTCCCGACCTCCAGGTCCCGACGCTCCGTCCATTGCCTGGTTGTCCGGAATCCTCTGGCTGCTTCTGGAAACTTCCTCCCAGGTTTCCTACCTCAGGTTTTCACTTTCATTTCACCATTCCACATGGCTGAACCGTAGCCGCTTCCTGGCGACGGCAATCCGAGACCCGGATTTCGTCGCCCGAAATTCTGTTTCCTCTGCGTCGTTTCAGACGGCCTCCCTACAGATGATGCCCAAACTCCATATTGGGGCATCAAATGACCTCCAAATCCAAAATGTATTTCGACCCACTTGCTAGAATTCGGTTTTCCTCCATATCCAACCTCAAATCTTCAAATCCAACCTCGAGAAATGCATATGGGAATTCCATTCTCATTTTGCCCTTTCTAACAACATTCTGCCAAGGGATTTCTGGCCTAGGAGCTCTGAACTGTTTGTGCTACCCTCTAAATGGTGAAGTATCTAGCTTCCATGATTATTAAAAATGAATTATGATTTTTGGACTAACCTTGACTGCAGGGATTTCTCAGTGGCCATTTTGTCAGGTTCATCATTACTAATTCTCATCTTTTGTGCAGGATTTATGGAATCCAGTCTAGAGACTTTTGGTGCTTCCAGGAAAGGAAAAGGAACAACCAAGCCACCAAAGGGCAAGGAAGACCGAGACCTGATGAAGTACAAATTCCAAGGGGTCCCTATTCAATCCAGGATCACTACCCTTTGGAGGGATGTCTCAGATACCAACATCGAACAAGTTGATGTTGATGAATTCACGCAGAGGGTCAGAATGAACCCGAAAACAACAAATGCAAAATTAATAAAGAGCTTTGGCTTGCTAAGGCTATAGGTTTCCCATCGGCCCTGGTGGCCCCGGAGCTGGTGATGGCATGCATGGAGGCATACCAATCTGATACTAGAACCATTGTGGATCATGAGGGGAATATCCTTGCAGATATGTCTCCGTTAGGGATAACTGAGACCTTCCACATTCCCGCCTTTGAGAGCATGGAGGTCCCCACCATGGAAAACTGTAAGGAGGTGTGGGAATAGGACCCATTGGGTTGTAAAAAGCTTATCAACCAGTGCTGGTTGAAGGAAAAACGGGCTAGTGTTGGGAAGCTTCCTCAAGAGCTCTACTGCAACGATTTCTTCGAAGACTACCATGACCTTGTAACTCTGCTCAGCCGAGTCATGGGCCTTTCCAACATGGTTTTCTTTCAAGAGTGGATGTTCTATTTCATAGAACAAATTCTCTAAGGTAAGGGTGCTGCCTTCTATTGGGGTGAAATCATCAGCAACTGCTTCCACGAGCAGTTTACCACCGTGAAGAAAACCAACAAGTTCTTCATGACTTCCTACTTGGTATATTCCCTCACTAATCGGCGACATTATCAGGGGTTGACTATGATGCCCAGTGATCCATCGGGGCCAAAGCTCAAGCCTTATGACAAGTACCCTCAGTTGCAGTTTCAAAATTTCAAAAGAAACTACTGTAGGGTGAATGACGCATTCATTGCTCACATCATCCAGTTAGTGGGAGGGGATTTTCATAGGAGAATGTCCCATAGTGCCAGGGTCCTCCTCAGGCAGTACGCTTTCTGGTACATTCAGTTCCCAAGGTTCACATACATCTGTGGCAAAGGATTCTCGGATAAACCAAACAAGTTGCCCCGGTACCCAAATGATCGGATCATTCTCTTAGAACTGACTCGGCAGCTACGGCACATTCACAGTGTCTTGAGTGAAAAACATCTAGTGGGCCCTACCTACCCCATGAACCTTGGTTAGGGGATGTATAAGGTTCACACCTCCCAGTGTGCAGGATATTCAGAAAAGGAACTGGCAAAGTATAATTTTGAACAATACACAGCGAGGCCGAGAATGGATCCTTATGGCCATATCAGAAAGGTACTAGGGTGTGAATACGCCCACCTCCACAACATCGAGGACTTTTGGGCCAACTGTAGGGATGATCTTGAGGTACGGTTGTAGCATTATATGCACATGACCATCATCCATGTGCGAAGAGTGAACTTGTGCCCAATCCCTGATCAGCTAGAGGAGGATGAGGACACAGTGGTGGATCTGGGTTACGATGCAGTTTCCAACCTGTCGCTGCCCGCTATCGACTGGAATGCACCGGAGCTTAATGATATCAGTGTGCTCACCAAGCCTGTTGAAGTCCGAATGAGAGCATGGATCAATGAGAAGGTAGCTCAATTGAAACAACAAGGGGCCATCCTGACGTTCACCGAGCTTGCAAGTGAGCATGTAAGTGAACCAAGTGGCTCCGAAGGTGGGGAAGCCACCGCTGCAACTGGTGAGACGTCAAAGACCCCACCATCTTGAAGACCAAGAAAAGAAAGGGGGCTAGCAAACAACTACCCAAACCAAAAGTCTATGCCCATAAGTCTTCCGAGCCGGAGCCCTCTAAGAAGAAAAGAAAAACAACTGGAGGCACAGAGACAATGGTGATGCCCAAGGGTTCTCCCCTTGGGATTAGAATTAAAGGATCTAGCTCATTTGGATCTCCACCCATTACAATCATCGCTGCCACCCCACTTGCCTCAATTCTAGCTTTTGCTTCCTCCCTACCTGCGGTGGATATCTCTGTCCACCTTGCCCCTACACCTCCAGTGTTGCGGGTTATTCCCGTGGATTCATCATCCACTGCCACCTCGCCAATGAACTCTCCCTCCATGTCTCCTTCCCTTCCTTCCATTTCCACTGCCGCAATGCCAGCCCCAAGCCTTCTAGAGTCTTTTGTGAAGTATATGCAGAATGTTCCTTCTGAGCTTTTGGGGATGCTCACCAATCCAATAGTCCAGGTTGTGATAGCTCAGGCTATGGCCTCCACTCCAACGGCATCCCCCTCTACTGAATCACCAAGGATGAAAGCGACCATGCAGATATCAGATGAGCATGAATGACAATAGTTGGAGGCTGAGAAGGCGCCAGAGTATGAAGAGTTTGAATGTCATGAGCATCCATTGTTTGAGCGTCGGAAGATTGATAAGGTGGTCTATGAGTCTTCCAGTGAGGGTAGTGAGGGTAGTGAGGACCTTGATGTTGAACAGATCCGAGAATTGAATGACCTCGAGCTCAATGCAGAGTGGGGCAAGCAGCTCAAGGAAATTGAGAACAAGGAGGTCGAGGACCAGCTTGCATGGGAAGAGGAGACTGCTGCTCTAGAGACGAAAGGTAATAGGTCTCCAACCGAGGAACATGGCCATACTCCAGAGCATGATAAGGAAACTTTCCTCCATGAGAACAAACAAGCAGAGACTCCCGAGGAGCATCAGGATACTTTAAACGAGGAGGACACTGAGAAGAAGGATTCACCCAAGGAGTAGCTACGTACTGAGTCCCCCGTTAAACATGAGACATTCGAACAAGATTCGGGTGAAGGAAAGGAAGATGTGGGAGTAAATGAGAAGGCTCTTGTTGTCAGAATTGTCGAACTTGAAAAGGAGGATAGCAGGACTCAAAGTGAACCGACAAGGGAAGAACCCCAAACACTTGATTGGCTGCAAAGACAACTCAAGCAAAAGACTCCCACATTAAAGGATCCCAAGGCAAGGCTGGAAGCCATCATGGCCAAAGCACGAATAAGCACCAGAAAAGAGAAGAAGTCAAGGGTCAGATCAAAGATAACCATGAATGCCTCAGGATCAAGGGCAGTGCAGATAGCAATTTCGATGGTTGGGGAACAAGGTATAACTTACAAAATCTCCACCATCGACCTAGGAGTGGCCACAAGAGAACAAAAGGTTGAACATCTCTAGGAGTCGGTCACCACAGTGGTGCACCTTATCCAACAGGATAAGGTCTCCAAAGAAGAACTAAAGGAGCAGGTGGCTAATCTAACAACTTATATTCAGTAGTGGTCATCTCCAAATGAGCAACCTACAACATCATTGGCCCTGCCTCAGTTGTTGTCTAGAGAACAAATTGACAGGCTCGAAAAGAGACAGAACTTGGACAAAACTACAGAAAATTGGTTTTGACAGGTTTTGGACATAGGGAACATGGGCATCAACTTGGCTGCCCAGGCAACAAATAGATTCCTAGAGGTTCAAAAAACTCTCGAGGACACAAGGTAGGTTTGTGAGAAGTTCCCAAGGAAGTACGATGCGGCCTACCCAAAGATTGAGGCCATTCTCGCGTTGCCGAGTGATATCTGGGAGAGGGACTTGGCCTTCAAAGACGACGATCATTGGTTGGTGGATACCTGGAAGTGAGACTATAATCACTAAAAGAGAAGGTTGGAGTAGATTTTGGAATGGATAGCGCCAGACATTGAATGGGCAAGGGATTCCAAAGAGGAGTGTACTCAGTATCTCAAACTGATGACGGGGTATGAGGTGCCCACGGTCGAGATCAATCTCGAGAACATCAAGCCCCACTTCTTGAAGATTATGGAAGATGGGATGTCCACCGAAATCACCACTGAGTTCATGTGTTTCACGGCCCGAGCCTTCACACAATCAGAAGCTTTCAAAGAAAATGATGCTAAGTATGAGGCAGACTAGAAGAAGGTTGGCAGCAATTCTCAGGAATGGAGTTACCAAATCTTGAAATCCAACATCCTGGAGGTAGATAAGCTTTAGTCCCCGATCCTAAGTTTCATGGAGTATGCTGCATTGAAAAAGTGAGAGGGCAATCCAGTCATCGACGAAGAATTCGTTGCGGAATAGCTATAGCAAAGGGCGAATGGCTAAAAGACAAATTTGCTACAGTGTTGTCACTAGATGACGAGATAGGGAAGAAACAAGAAAGTATTTATAAATGTAATATATTTGGGGGTAGGTGAAACCCTAATGTAAAATGAATCTTGGCCACATAATAGAATCAAATCTTGGCCGCTCATTTTGTTTTTTGAAAACTATAAATAGGGCTCTCCTCCTCTCATTTTAAGAGAGTTGAGTTGTTGTAAAGGCATGCTGCAAAAATTATAAATAGTAAATACAACCATTTTCTGGTGTATTTCTAGGTTTCTCAATATGTTTCATGATTCCTCTCCCTTTTAGTTATAGTTTTGCTTTAAGTTACTTTTCTGTTCTAGCATCTTCAGATTAGACTTGGTAAATTTAGTATGTTATTTCTGGTTTTGGAGATAGTTGTTGTGTGTATGCTTTCCTTGTCCATACTTTTGGTCATTTGCTGAAGGTAGATGATTGTGCAAAGTTAGTCTGGACTTTGATTTCATTGCTTCTCATTAAAATTTATCTTTATTCATATTTCCATAATGAATGAATGATGAACATCTGCAGTCCCTAGAAGATAGCACAAATTTCATGATATTGTGAGAATTCTGATTAAGTGAAATCCCGTTTAAGGAAACTTTCCATAGTAGGAACCTCCATGATCATTGTTTATCAGTAGTTGTAGGTCCAGGAAACATCTTTCATCCTCGCCCTTTTCCTTTTTCCTTTTTTAGAAACAACTTGTGCCAAGGTTCGTTGCACATTGTAAAGCCAAATCTGACGAAATAATGGAGTCTAAGACTGCTGCCTGAGCCTGCAGCAAAGCATATTAATTCCAAATCCATAGAATTCCATCCATTGACTCTATTCTCCTATAGCTTCGACCATGTAAGCCCACCTTGTGATTCCAGCAAATCACATAAAACAACTGAAACATTCTAAGCACTGTCAAGACCTAACATCTGAGAGACCTTGGGATAGTGTTCTGCAATTTGATTGTGGAAGATTGTCTTTCAAGAGAGGTAATGCACCCATGCATTACCTGTGTTGTGAAGTGCATGAAAACACCATCAACACTACACACTCAGAAACTCCTGCTCTAATACCACTTAATGAGGGTACTCCCCTTACAAAACCACACACACACAACTAAACAAGAGAGATAAACAAAAATGAAGAAATAAACACTTTCTTTCTGTTATCTTAACGAAGTGAAATTACAATACTCAGAAAATAACATACTACAACCACATGGGCCTTTTCATTATAGAAATATGCAAGGAGAAAACCAAGATCTACACTATCAAAGCTCTCTTCTGTAACTATTGTTCTCCCTCTTTATCCAAGAAGTGTATTTTCCTTAGAATATTATAGAAGGTGTAACCCCATTTGGTGCTAGAAACTCCATTGTCTATTTCTTGCTCTAGAATATTTTTATTTTATTTTATTTTATATTTATATAGTTACATCTTCTTGAGGTCATAACTTTCAATCCGACCATCAGATTTTTAATTGTAATATATTAGAAATCTTGTGAAGAGATCTACAACTATATTTTTCCATATCTAAATGATAAGAGATTTTGCACCCTATTCTAGGGATTTGAAGGGCCTCAGTTTTTTAGTTTTAAACTTCATTGGAGAAATTCCTCGGTATGAAAATTTATTATCTTGCAAATGGTATAGGATTTTTGAATGATTCTTTCACCAAAAATATTAGTTTCCCATTTCACTCCTTGGGGTCAATTTTTGTGTCCATAGGAATTCAAATAGGTTGACTTACTAAAAATAGTAGGTGACTATTTTTGGTTGTTTCAAACTTCTACCTATCTCAAAGACTACATGAGTCGCCATGGGCCCAAAAAAAACTAAGGAAACTACAAACAAAAAGAAAATACAATATTTTTGGGTGATGCAAGATTTCCCTTACACCACTAGATGCTTCTACATCAAGAAATATATTCTACCTAAATCATCACCAAGTAAAAACTAGCTACAATGAATTCTTCAAACCCCCAACAAAAATAATTCCTAAGTCCCTTGTATCTATAAGATTCCCCAAAATAACTAGCCATAATCCAAGTTTCTTATGTACTCAGTAATTAATTACATGAACATATTAAATATTAGTATTGTGCACATCATAATATATTCATACTTGCAACAATATTCCCTCTTCATAGTTTCTTAGTCTCATGTACTTATACATATTTTTGAACTATTACTAGTAATATAGAGAATTTACTAATCTAATATCAATATATAATGATTTTAAGACACACCCTTTAGTTCCATATAAACATTTGATTAAGTTCACCATGATAAAATATATTAAAGATAAATATTACTTTTCCAATAATAATACTTAAAAATGATAAATATTTAGTGAAGGTAAGTGTTGGAAAGAAGGATGGTGGAAGTATAGTCTGTAGATCTATACCCTAGTACTTCTTATGTAATTTTTTTATACTCTAGAGGATACAATAAGAGAAACAAGCATTTGTGGTATGATTTTAGAAGGAATAATTACCTCATATCATATTAATAACAAAATAAATATTCATACATTCATTGCACATATAAATAATCATCATAACTCCTTTATATTATTTCATAATCATGCACAAAAGGTATGCCTTAGTCTATGCTTTATATTATATCTCTTTATAAATCTCTCTTTCTATACATCTGTCTATCTATCTAAATACCTCTTTTGCATATTTTTCACATGGCATATATACATCCATTCCCTTTAAGGGACATGATTCCTAGAGATATCTAATGTATTTTCCTAGTATTGCAAACCTTCTGTGATAGCTTGCAGTAGATTCTAACCCCATCTTTGACTTGCTGACATCATACCCATTTTAAAAAGTTGTATCTTTCTCAAGATATGATGCTTTGATTAGGAAGGAGATGATTTTATTGTACTTTGAGTCTCGCCATGGTTGAAGTTCAATGTGCTTGTGTTTGTAGTACTATACCCATTTGCCCTTGGATTTGAGCTAAGGTTAGTTTTGCCTCGTGTAGATTAGTTGAAATTGAAATATTCTATTCTATCTACTTTACTTCCTTCAAAATTAATTGGAGAAGTCCTAAATGGCTACTGACTGTCTCCCTCAAATGTTTGATTTGTTACTTTACATGTTCTTATTGAGTATAGAGTTGTTGTACCTTGTGTATATTCTCTACTTGATCTCTTATTTCTCCAGATAGGTCTTGAAGTGAGTCATATACCACTTGTGTTATATAATATTCAATTTGAAGTATTTGGATGTAAAGGCCTTTTGATGTGTTTAGCCATTATAGACAAAATTGGTATAGCACCCTAGCCTCTTCAATGCTATCTCCAAATTATTTTATTTGTACTTCTAGTTGGGAGTGTGATGTAGCGCATCACTTTGTGTACTCTTCTATTTTATTTTTTGTAAGATCCTGTTGGGATTCCTTTTTGATGTTGGCCTTGGTAGAGGTGAAATCTACTTATAGAATATTTACCAACTATTTGAGTTGTTGTGGTAGTGGGAATGAAGTGTCCCA
This sequence comes from Sequoiadendron giganteum, assembly GCA_007115665.2. Lineage (NCBI taxonomy): Eukaryota > Viridiplantae > Streptophyta > Pinopsida > Cupressales > Cupressaceae > Sequoiadendron > Sequoiadendron giganteum. Next base: position 332,970,658 of record CM021104.1, on the reverse strand, counting down.
TAGTAGATGAGGGATAGCATTTTGTAGAGTTTGTATTGCATCTTCTAGTTGCTCCACATTCTGTACATACTCGCTTAACAACTATTCTCTAGAAATAACATGAAAAATATCCCCTAATTGTATCTTTTGGAGGGGTGAGATGCTAGAAAAGTCAACCTATGATCCCACCATTGGCACTTGCAGTAACTGTGGTGATGAAACTATTTGTATGTATTGTTGTTATATTAGGAATTTATTGATGGTAGAGATGGTATTTGGAGCTGTAGATGTATGTCAGAAATCATCCGTGCTTTCTCTTCAAGTGGTTCATAATGAAGCGTGATTTCTCTTATTAAACTCTTTAATCACCTACCAAGTAGATATATTTCACAAAACAAGTTAATAAATGGTAAGGGAAGATCAGGGTATTCTTTAACCATGCATGTTTCATCTATGTAATCTTTGACATCCCCTTGTTTAAGACTAATTACTGTTGAAAATTCTTTGGTTAAAAAATCTGTAAGAGGATTGTTTTCCCCTTTAATAAATCTACAACATGTTTTCATTGGTAACTATAAGGATTCATACTTTCAACAGAATAGTTTGGGTTAAATCATCCAAGATTAAATATTCCATAAATATTTAATTTAAGGCAAAACAACATTAAATATGATTTTACTCATATGATCAAATGTCATACAATTCATATGAGTGAAATAATATGAGTAAAAGTATCTTATTGTTTAGTCTCAACCTCATTTACCAATTTTCCCTTTCATGCTGTGATGCTCTGATAATTAAGATATCAAGAAAATAGACAATTCGTGCAAAACTTCTTATCATTTTATTTAAAGCTTAATTATAAGTGGTGCAACATTCTTTTTCAAACTTTAATTTGATTTCTTGTTCAACCAATGGAATCCATAGACTCTATGATGCCTAGGAAAGATGCCTTATATGTATTTGATGTGTAACCTCCACCAGAAATAAATCCTCTCTTTAAAATATAATTACAATATGCCAAAATTTAATATTTTTCTCTCATGTCCCTAGAACATATTCCAAGGAACATGGAGACATACAAATGACATAGGATTACAAGGTTAATGTCACCTTATCCTAACACCACATTCACTCCTCAACTAAGCTAGTTATGCCTTTGACTTAATTTTGTGATACTATTCTTTGAGCATTTCATAGCTTCCCTACACTACACCATTTCCCTATTGTTTAAGATGGCCACCCCTAATTTCATTGATATCTCAAAAAATCCCCACCCAAAGTACAAGAAATATCCCTACAAATCCCTGTAAGTTGACAAAGAAGGGACATTCTCTAACATTCCCATCAATGTTGTGTATCTAGAAGAAATAAAAAAATATATTCATGAGAGATAGTAGAGATTGATGATACCAAGTTTGAGGAGCTCCACTAGACCCTCCTAACACTAGATGGGAGTGGGTATCTACCACAATACAAGGAAGTAGGGATGCAAATCTAGATGTTTGAAAAGACTACCCAAATTTTTGTGATGACCATGAATGGGTACATCTAGCACTCAATATAATGCATGATGAGTTTATTTACATTGAAAAACCGTACAACATTACCAAATAATCTATTCACATGGTAATTGGACTAAGTATGAAGGGATAAATTCCAATCAAAAAGGCCATAAAGAATGAATATGTTACCAAGCTTACTAGTGTCAACCCACATGGGAGGAGTATGAATATCCACAAAATCACAAATTTTGTAGTCTGGTATGCTACCATGGGAATTACCAATAAGATATACTATGTAAATAGATAGGACTTGACAAAATCCATCACCATCCATATCATGTATCAATTGGTCATTGAAGGAAAAAACTTTGACATTTGTGAAGTCATGAGCGAACAATTAATGAATATTAACAAAATCAAAACATCAAGGTATCATTTTCCCTTTGGCACATTACTTATATGCCTAATTTTTTATTTCATGAATGAGCTCCCCAACTTCAAATATAAGGTATGATAAATGTACCTCCCTATTGTGGCACAAATCAAGTAACACACCCAATAGTTCCTAGATAAGGCATCATACACCATAGAATGTTGGGGATTTTATAGAAGTCTCCAAAAACATATGCAAGCGTAAGATTGGTTCCCATACAAGTCAGTACACTAATACATTAATATAATAATATTTATGGTAGATAAAGATTATACCTATATGGAGGTGGTAGAGTCAAAGATTGCATGGATTCTACAACTCTCTCATGAGTTCACAACTTTCAATACAACTTGAAATCAATTTGTGGAATAATTTCAACACACATCAAATATGTAACATGAAATATGCTTTTACTCATATGCTAAAATGTCGTACAATTCATATTTGGATTGCATGAGATGTAGGATAAGAGCATATGCCATAAGGGTAAGAGAATATGTATAATATGCACTATCTCAACCTATGGACTGAATGGACTCTATGATAAACCAGATCAAGAATAAAAAATTTACTCCAAAACTAATACATAAGGCATCCCTCTTTGCCTATGTTTATGGGGAGTGTGGGTAATGCAACCTTCACATTTTAAAATAAGAATTTTGAATCTGACCATATAGTTTTGACACGTGTCCAAAAAAACCACCGCACTAGGGAGTAGACAACTATTAGGAAGTATTTAGTGAAAACTAACTTAAGGAAAGACAAGCTAGAATCACTTTTTGGACACTCGTAAGTGAGAATGGCCCACTTAGCACTCGTAAGTGGCTACATGGATCTTGATTTTTATAACAGGGTCGCATCTTGTTGTCAGATCATAGTGTGGTTGACATCATGACACTGACAAACTTGTGTGCTAGTTTTCAACTACAACATGTGAAATTTGTCGAAGTAAATAATATAGACATGATTTGAACAATTCATTCCAGTCAGACAATTTGGCACGTAAAGCATAAAATACTCTTTGTTGTTCATGACCTCCGACTGTGTATGTCTCTATTTAGACAACCAATTTTGCAAGGAATAATGTTGGAGTAATTTCATCAATGAAAACCTCAGGGAACCATGGGTAACATAAGGAATATAATTAAATTATAGGAATTACATATGCATAAGGTTGTATAAGATAATCACACATTCCTTCAAATATTGCATGAAATAAATCTTCCTTGATATGATTGAAAAATTCTCTCATGTTAGGAGGAAAATTTAGACTAAATATATCAACATAGTCTTCAAACTCTATCTGAAAAAATGTGACACTATTGAAAAATATGAACCTATAGCATTTCAAGAAATTCATATTTGTTTTGACAGACCAACACATGAATTGAAACCTTGTGATCTGAATATCCATTACATAGTGGTTGCAAAAAATATAGGTGATGGGAGCGTCCTATAATCCAAAGAGTTGGAAAAATATTTCTTCTTCTTCTACAAAATATATCTATGCTTCACAATGAAGCATGATTTTTCTTCTTAATCTCCTTAACCACAATAATTATATTAAGCTATGACAATTATTTAGACATCATATGAAGCTTCAACCTCTCAACCTATCAGTAGAGGTTTTCATGAATGGGAAGTATCATATTATGAAAAAATTCCACAACAAAGTATTCATAATGTAACATGAAATCAATTTGAAATAATTAAGCTTCAACCTCATATACTTTAAAGAATCCAAGAGTTTCTTGATATACTTGCAAATAAAAAAAATACACAGATTTATTGGATGTTTGAATTATGTTTCACCATTCTATAATGGATTGGAAAAAGATAGGAAAATCATCCAATATTTACTGAAAGACGAAATTTATGGATGCAATGAGGATGTAACAAAGGCCATGAGAAATATTAAGGATAAAATCAAACATTTTCCAGCTCTCCAAATCCCATGAGAAAATTATCCATTCTTTTTGTAGATAGATGCTTCTAATAATGCTTGGTTAGTTGTCTTGATACAGGAAACACCTGAAAGAAAGAAAGAGGTTTGTGGTTATAGATCAGGGAATTTATCAAACAGAAAAACAAGATATCATATATATGAGAGAAATTCTTGCTATAAAGAAAGGGATAGAGAAATTTAAGATTTTCCTAAAACTAGAACATTTCACAGTCAAGACTGACAATAAGGCAATGAGGAGCTTGCTTAAAAAGAAACCAAACAAGGATATATCTCTAGGAAGAATTTCTCACTGGTATTTTGAATTCTTAAGCTATGAATTTGATATTGAATGGATTAAAGGGGAAAATAATCCTCTTGCAAATTGTTTAACTAGAGAATTTGTAGCAACAATTATTCTTAAAAAAGGGGATGTTAGATATTACAAAGATGAAATAGACATGGTTAAAGAATACCATGATCTTCCCTTACCATTTATTAGCTTGTTTTGTGAAATATATCTACTTGGCGGGGGTTTAAGGAGTTTAAGAAGAGAAATCATGCATCACTATGAAGCATAAATATATTATGTAGAAGAAGAAGAAATATTTCTCCAATTCTTTGGATTACAAGATGATCCCATCACCTATATCTGTTGCAACCATTGTGCAATGGATATTCAGATCATAAGGTTTCAATCCATGTGTTGGTCTATCAAAAAAAAGATGAATTTAGTGAAATGTTGTAGGTTCGGATTTTTCAATAGTATCACATTTTTCCAGATAGATTTTAAAGACTATGTTGATATCTTTACTCCAAATTTTCATCCTGACATGAGAGAATTTTTCAATCATATCAAGGAAGATTTATTTCATGCAATATTTGAAGGAATGCATGATTATCTTATACAAACTTATGCATATGCAATTCCTAGAATTGAATTCTATTGCTTATATTACCCATGGTTCCCTGAGGTTTTCATTGATGAAATGAATCCAACATTATTCCCTACAAAAATAGCTATTTGAATAGAGATATATATAGTCAGAGGTCACGAACAACAAAGAGTAGTTTATGCTTTATGTGTGAAACCGTCTAATTGGGATGAAGTGTTCAAACCATTTCCAGATTCTTTACTTTATCCAATGTTAAATGTTGTAGGTGAAAACCAGCACATGATTTTTTTAGTACCATGATGTCAGGCACATTATGATCTGATAACAGGATGCAACCCTATCATAAAAAATATCCCTATAGCCACTTAAATGTGTTAAGTGGGCCCTTCTCACTCACAGGTGTCCAAAAAGTGATTTTATCTTGTCTTTCTCTAAGTGTCCATGAAAAATTGCCTAATATTTGTCTATTCCTTAGTGCAATAGGTTTTTGGGACACATGTCAAAACTTTAAGGTCAAATTCCAAATGCTTATTGTAAAATGCTAAGGTTGCATTAACCACACTCCTTATAAATATGGGCAAAGAGGGCCGCCTTAAGCATTGGTTTTGGAGTAAAGTTTGGAGTCTTGGTCTAGTTTAGAATAGAGTCTATTGAGTCCATAGGTTGAGATAGGGAGGCTCTCTCTTTGGAGGAAAGTGAGTCTTGGTTGTAGGCCATGTAGGATGAGATGATGGATTTGGATAGTTGTGGCACTTGGGATCTTGTTAGTTTTCCCAAAGGAAGGAAGGCCATTGGATGCAAGTGGGAATTTAAAAATAAATTTGGAGCAGATGGAAGCTAGAGTAGTACAAGACCAAATTAGTGGCTAAGGGCTACTCATAGAGAGAGGGAGTTTATTTTGGTGAAATTTTCTCTCATGTTCCTAAATTAAATTCTATTAGATTCCTATTATCTATTTTTCCTTATTATTATGAGATAGATAAAATGGATATTAAAACTACTTTCTTGCATGGGGATCTTGAGGAGGAAATTTATATGAGACAATTTGATGGTTTTATTGTGAAAATAAAAGAATAGTTGGTTTGTAGGTTAAAGAGATATTTGTATGGTTTGAAACAGTCACCTGGGATGTGGTACTAGATTTTTGATTCGTTTGAACTGAAGTTGGGTTTTCTTAGGAGTGAGGAGGATCATTGTCTTTACATTAAGGTTATTGCTAATCAAATTATAATTATTTCCTTGAATGTTGATGATATTTTTTTTGGTAACAACAAATGTGATGATTATAAGTGAGTTCAAGGCATAAATTTTTGGCACTTTTGATATGAAGGACTTAGGGGCTAAAAAATATATTCTTGGGATGGAAATCAAAAGAGATTAGGTTCACAAAAATATTTGGTTAAGTTAGAGTAAGTTTGTTGATACCATTTTGTAGAGGTTTAATATGCATGAATGCAAGCCAATTAGTATTCCATTTTTGGTCGGTACCAATTTGAGCTTAGACATGTGTCCTAATTCTAATAATTATGCTGAGGATATGTCTATGATTCCATATGCTAGTGTCATTGGTAGTTTGTATGCAATGATTTGCACTGAATTAGATATAGCCCAAGCACTGGGAGTTCTAACCAAGTTTATGTCTAACCCTAGTAGAGAGCATTGGATTTTTGTTAAGAGTGTGTTTAGATATTTGTGAGGTACTTCTAATTACTATTTGGTGTATCATGGTACTAATGGTGTTGACAATCCATTGGACATATAAGGGTTTTTTGATGTAGATTAGGTAGGTGACTTGGATAGTCAAAGGTCCACCAGTGGCTATGCAATTACTTTTTTTGGAGGAGAAATGAGTTGGATGAGAAGGGGAAACCCATAGTTGCTTGTCCACCATTGAAGTATAGTATATGGCTGCTAGGCATGCCTCTAACAGGGCAATATAGTTATAGAGTCTTGGTATTGGTATTTGTTTTGATTCTAGGACAATGAGGATTGGATGTGATAGTCAAAGTGATATTTGCTTGACCATAAATCTTATGTATCATGCTTGTACTAAGAATTTTGATGTTTAGTATCACTTTTTATGAGATACGGTTGAGAATGTTAGGTATTTATAAAAAAATTTGACAGTTTGGATAATGTTTCAAATTCTCTTATGAAGCCAGTGACCATGGTTAAGTTCTCTTGGTCTAGGAAGGCCATGGGCCTTAATCACCGTACTTGATTTTATGTTTTTTGTATCTCTTGAATGTAATTACAATGTATAGTTTCAAGTGGGAGAATTTTAGGATAAGGTGACATTAATCTTATAATCTTATGTCATTTACATGTCTCCATGTTTCTTGGAATGCTCTTGGGGACATGAGAGAAAAATATTAAATTTTGGCACGTTGTAGTTATATTTTAAAGAGAGGATTTATTTTTGATGGAGGTTACACATCAGATACAAATAAGGCATCTTTCTTAGTCATCCAAAATGAAAGATATAAGGTTTTGGAGTGGGAATCCAAGATTGGAGAAGAAAAGGTGTCCATTGGTGTTCCATCGGGAAGTGGAAAGGTCACCCGAGAATTTGAAAAGTAAGGAGTTGGATAAGCTATGGGTTAGGCACCCATGTTGGAATCTTGAATATCAAATTTATATTTTATTATGTCTTTTGGATTTCCAAGAAGAGAGGCATTAGTTTCTATAGGAGGTTTTGTGCCTCTTGTTTTGGTTTACCATTCGTGGTTTTACCTCCCATAATTTCTATAAATTGGAGCCATAGGATGGTGGTTTCATATTCAGTTCTTGCAGGTAAAAGGGTGTTGTTAGGTTGATTAGAGATCAGTAGTGAAGTTTATTATTGTATACTCTCAATGGAAGATTAATGATATACTTGTCCTCTTTTCTCAAGTGGAGTTTTTTCCGGAAAGGGTTTCTCCACGTAAATCAGGTGTTACATTTTATTTGCTGATCTTTATATTGTGATGTTTGCTGCAATCACTTTTTTATTTCTGATTTGGTAATATTATTTTCAGATCTGAATTCACTTGCATAAGTTCATATTATAGCTTTCCTTCACCTTTTCTTTCAACTGGTGGAAGAGGTGGTATTATATAGGAAAGCTAGTAGGGTGGTGCATTGAATGCGCATTCTACTTCTATGATCTTTTATAGCTGTTATTTTTCCATGAGTTGATGTTTTGGTTTTGCGAGTTTAATGTTATTGTGGTCTATACTTGAGCTATGATAAATAATATACATTAGGATCTGATTGTTTTTACGTTTCAGTATCAACCTATTGGTAAGTAGTAATGTTCTAAGGGTGTGCCATTTAAATACCCTATCAGAGGGGTGTCATCCAATTGTCTTAGTTTGACCAATCTAAAATCATTGATTTTATGAATGTAATAAGGACCTAACTGTCAAACCTTCAACTTGTCTTGTTTCCTGAATTTACTATCATACAATAATATGATTTATCCTATCTTAAATGTTTTCAACCGCAAGTTTCTATCGTTCCATGATTTTTTTCTTTTCCTCTCCAATTGATGGTTATACATTGCAACTTATCAATATTCATCTGATTTCTCCAAGTATTATACCCTTTGTATCAAGGATTGATAATCCTACAACCGTAAAGTAAGTGTGATACATATGTTTGGAATAATGAATTTCATTAATACTATGGCATCAATACCATAAACTAATTGAAAATGGGTGAATTTAGAAGTGCTTTTATAGGATGTGTGGTATGCCCAAAGTATCGTAGGTAACTTTAAATCCCAATTTGTTATATTCTCATCACACATATTTTTTAATGCCTTTCCAATATCATTTTTAGTGCTTCTCTTGCCCAATTTTCTTGCGAATGATAGGGGAAATTACTATTCTTTGTTATCATAAAGTTATGGAGTATTTTATTTATCATCTTATTCACAAAGTGTTTACCTTGATTATTTACTATAATCAGAGGACATCCATACCTTGTGATGATATTTTCATATAGGAACCTTGTGGAAATATTTTCGGTGCAATATCTTGTTAGTTTTGCCTCCACCTACTTTTTCAAATATTCCACTCATATGATGATGAATCTAGCTTTTGAATGCTTTACCAGAGGTTCAATTGGTACTATGAAGTATATTGCCCATTTTTCAAAAGTATTTTAAGCTAATACTAGTCTAAATGGAATTTCATCATGTGTGGTAGGTTTCCCTACCCTTTGGAAAATATCACATCCTTTTGTGTATTTTGTGGCATATTTATGAAGAGTTGGCCACCATTGGCATACAAGTTTCATCCTTCCAGCTATAGTTTTCCTAGAGTTATGACCTCTTACAATCCATTCATGTGATTATTTTAAAATTTAATTCCTTTCATGTTTATATACCACCCTTCTCAAAATATCATCTCTCCCTAGATGGTGCAACTCTCCTTCTACCAGGGTGTATGGTGCAACCCTTCACATAAGTGATTGCTTATCTTGTGGTGATATATTCTTAGGAAGTTTTCTTGTAGAAAGAAAAATTGAAATATCTTCTATCTCCTCTAGTATTGTAGAGATGCAGAATAGGTGTGAACCAGGTAAATATTCCTCTTGAGCATCTAGTTCTTCTCTAGCTTTAATTCATGATAGATAATCCGGCCCTTCATTATTCTTCCTAGGTTAACCATAATTTTAAAATCAAACTCTTGAAATAACAATAACCATCTACATATGAAACCATGGGTTACTAATTTGTTAAGAAAATATTTTAGCGGCTCATGATCTATAAAGAATGTAAATGGTGTGGAGAGCTAGTAGTGTCTATATTTTCGAAGCGCATACACCATATCTAGTGATTACCTTTCTATAGTGGTATAAAATTTATTTCTTCAATAGGAAAATTTATACTAGAAAAACCTTTGGGATGGTATTTTTTCCTTTAGGTTGTGTAAGTACTACCCCTATGGAAATTTTGGAAGTATCTATGTGCACATGGAAAGGCTTGTTCCAATCTAGGAATATTGGAATTAGTTCTTTGTACATTTTATTTCTTTAGAGTGTTAATGGATTTTTGGGATTCATCATTAATTACATTCAATGTTTCTACCTTTCTTATTTTTCAAGAGTTATTCTAGTGGTACAACAATGCCATCATATCCCCTTATGAGTTTTCTATGGTATCTGGTGTAGCCCAAAAGTATCTTAACTTTTGGCACATTCTTAGGTGGTGTTAATTTTAGTATTAGTGAAAACTTCATGGAGTCCACCATTTAGTACCTCTTTACATCTTATATTACCTAATAATGTCCCAAAGGGTATTGCAAAGGTACATTTCTTCAAACTCAATGAAATTTTCATAATTCTACATCTATTTAACATCATGCAGAGTACTTGTAAATGATCTTTCACTAGCCCATAAATAGTCCAATCATCCAAGTAAACTTCTAGGAAATCATGACAACCAGGATGTCATCACAAATTAAAAATTAAATTTACTTCATTTCAATTCCAATAATTAGCTCAATACTTCATTTCAATTCTAATTTACACATAAATCTCAAGATTATTATTTATTGCAATTGCCCAAATAACTTGATTCCATCCATTTAATGCAAACATAAACCTTTTTATTATATAATTTATTCAAAATATAACTATTTTAACTATAATTGCATTTAAATTCACCTAAGAATCATAACTCCTAACTTACCTTCAAGTATATAATTTATCAAAAAATAATTAAGTTATTCTATGCATGTGATTTAAGCATCTTGATAAAAATGAAATATAAAACTTCAAGCATCTAAATCATACTAATATTAACAATATCATAAGGTATTAATATAAATGTAATCAAAATAATGAAATATCATGTCTATCAAAGGGTGGGCCTTACAACATAATTCTATGAAATTCAATTAATACCAAAGATCTCACCAAATTGTTCACTTTAGAGAAATTAAATTCAAAATATCAATCTCACAATAAGAGCATTAAGATGTGTAATAGGCATATTCCTTCAGTTATTATTAAAATTGAAAATTATGAAACTAGTAGAAATCCACATTGAGTTTGTATGAGTTCATTGTATTCTCCATTGTCAAAAATGATAAAAAACAATCAGCTCAAGAGGAAGGATATATACACTTTTGGTTTCCCTGGACTTTAGGATATAAAAGGCACTTAACTAAAAATTCTAAAGTTGATGCCTAATTCTAAGAGGAGCTAACTAAGATTTTAAATCTTGAGTGGGTAGTTACAACACCACCTCAGAAAATATCAACTTTTAAGTTGATTTATTATAATTTAAAGAATAATTAAATGAAATAACTAATAACATGCCTATCTACTAAAATGTTGTGATGATTTTGAAAAATATCCTAACAAAATAGATATTTTCACTCAAATCATTTAGGTTTGGGCCTTTATGATATTTTAGTTGTATTTCCTAGGAGAAAGTAGATCACTCCATCTCCAACAACTCTCTAAACCTTGCCAAATATTCCTATTTTCTTTGGATACAAACCTTGGTGTTCATGATTTTATCGATTGCCTCCTTAGACATGGATCAATGCAATAAATCTATAATCTCATCAATTATCCTTTATGTTGGTCACACCAATGATAAAATTTCTCAAAATATGTAAGAGAGATCTTTGATGAACTCTATTTTGACCTATAATGTCATAAAATTGCACCTTGGGGGAAATTTCACATTTGCACACTTGACCCCACATTTATTGCACCTATATAAATTTAAGAAAATAACCTTATGGGCTAGAATTTCACAATTTCAACTCCATGAGGACCAACAATGAAGTGACAACAATTTGCCACTTTGTTTCTCAAAAATGACAAGCTAGATGCCTGCATGGCGTGTGGATTTCCATGCAGTGTGGTAGCATCACTATGTTTTTTGAGTTAAACATGAGAATATTGGAATATTTGAATTGTGACACGTGTCCTTGTAATAGAATTCCAAGATTAATGGATCCTCCCACCCATGCAACAACACAAAAATCATTCTTTCACTCTCATTTTGCAAGTTCTTGTATTCTAACACCATTCTCTTTCTCTCACTCTACTCTCTTTCTCTTCTCTTCTCAATCTTGCTTCTATAGTGAAGCTCTATTGGATTGAGGTCCCTCCAATTAACAAATATCTCTTCCAAGTTCTTAATGGTTTGTCTATCAAGCCAAGAGGGAGCCATAGGCTGTTGGTAATTCTCTCTCTCTTCTTGTTTATTTGTGAATAGATTATTTATTACATCTTTATCTCATGATATGTGTTCTCCTCCTTGAGTGGGGATTGATTTTATCACCTGGTGTCTATTTCTCTCTATCTATCTAGTTTTCTATGGAGGTGGGAACACCAAAATAGGGGTTTGATTATAGCAAGCCCCAAAATAGCCCCAATATTTTCTCACTTTTCTTGTGTGTAGGTTGTTTGTGTGAAGCTTGGAGAAAGGTTTCGAATGCAAGACCTCTTGTAAGTGGTTTCTCTATATTCCTTGTGTATTTTCATCATTTATTTCTTTCTATCAATTTAGTTTGACAAAAAGACCTCAGATATGAGCTCGTTATTAGGCCCTTAGTATTTATATTTGAGGGTTTAGTGCTTTGTATCTACAAGATGCCAGCACACCTCTGGGACTTTAGCGCGTTTCACTAGCATCCCACTCCTTCACTGATGTCCTTTGGATGAGGGTTACTCCCTCTATGATAGAGATCTCAATACCCTACTCTTTCATCCCTTGAAGTAGTTTGTCTGTCTGTCATTTTTGATATTTTTCCTTCATGCTTTTCTTTGCAATTTATTCATTCTTCCTTCTAGTTCAACTAAGTAAAACTTGAGGTTGTTTAGGGTAGTTCATTCCCTAGGATTCTCTTGAAAAGCAAGAGAGACGTGAGCGGAAAATCCCCCTAATCTACATGACCATAACAAAATATATTAAGCTTATGCTTTTATTTATCTTGGCCTTACACTTCTTAAGTGTTTTTATTCTTTAGTAACTTTATTTTAACCATTATTTTGGAAAGTCTTGATCTTCCCCATAAAAAATAGATGTTTAGGCTAACTCAAAAGGAGTGTCCTTTATTATCTACAAAATTAGGGCATAATCCTCTCACATGAGAAGATACTCATTAATTTTTATTCCATTTAATGTGATAAAATTGCCTCATCATTGATGTTGTGATAAGCGTTTAATGATTTATTTATTACCTTGCTTGTAAGGGCTTGTAACCCTTCTTTCCACTCTATTATATTTGGGATAACAACCTTAGGGTTTTGGTGTTGTGTATCATTATTCAATGTTTCTATTAATGTGGGAGTAAGTTTAGTTGAATCTATAGTCCCCACCATATGATTAATATACTAAGTTAGTTGTCCTACCTGAGGTTTAAGTTCCTCTTTGGTGTTTTCATCTTTCTTCATCTCTCAAGTATAGATGAAAAAACTAATTGTAGAGACTACTTCTCTTCTTCCTTAGTCTAGGTACAAGTTTAACTTTACTTGTTGAATATTGTAATCCCTAGGTGTTATATGTTCTTTTGGTTTATCCACCATGGGGGTAAAAATTTGAGCTTTTCAATAACCTTTCTCATCCATGATGATAGTGGAGAGTCTTCTAGCTCTCTTCCTAGTTGTTTGAGCCTTAAAAATTCTACTATTGTAGAGAATTACTCATCCTCTTGGATATAAATCCTAGCTCTTTTTTGTATTGTATGGTTGAGTCATACTATAAAAAATGATGTTTTTTTCTATGTTTATTGAGGAGGAGAAGGAGGAGGAGTCACTCTTGAATTTTCCATGTGGGGTGGTGAATACAAAACCTAATACCTAGGAAGATGTATCTCTTTCCATTTTTGGGGGTGTTGGTATTTGAAATAAACCAAGATGATCTCATAATTACCTATGAAATTGCTAAATTCAATGGTCAGTAATTAGGAGGGATTGGCCAACTTGATAGGTGAAAATATTTGAGAATTTCCCTCTAAATATTGGGATTTTCAAGACTTGAGAGGGTGATCCCTAAAAATTATTTCAAGCTCTCTTGTGTCATTTAATTTTGAACATTGTAATAATAGATATATTCTCCAAATTTCTTGTTAAATAGATGAAAATATAAAAGACCAAGTGGATCTTACAACATTTACCAATATATAACATGAGAATATTATAAAAATTAACTCCTGACATACATTCAAACTAAAAATAAATATTTAAATTGATTTTGTATGTTATTGATGTGAAAAACTAGAGAATTGCAACATCAACATAACTTATCGACTAGTGTCTTATCTCAGGGCACAAAGTCTTAAATCATTTAATTAAAATCATATAAAAACATTTGACCTATCATAATAGAGCTATTAAATGATGCCTTACACCACCTAACTCATAATTCCCAACCAAAATTACTTAGCTATACGTGCATACACTCACATAAATCTTCATTCATGTCAAAGAAAATTAACTTTTTCTCTAAACAGGAGCAGCAAAAATGAATAAAAATTCAATGGAAATACAATGAAGATGAATAGAAAGATATTTGATCCATTTTATTCATAATTCATATGAGGTATACCATTATAATAAAAATCTCATAAAATATGCCATTTGGATTTAAAAGTGATAGTATTGACATATAATGCTAGTAATCAAAGACAAACTCCATAACCTAGAAAAAACATAGAAAAAATGTGTTTTCATTCTCTATTACAATTTTCTTCTCAACATCACTCAACAACAACCCATGTAATTGGCCTTGGATTCTCTTTTATAGAAAACAAGGGAGAAAAACAAGCTTTGGGGAAATGTACACTTGTCATATTTCATTTGAAATTTTTTATATATTGAATGCACCAATATCAAAATTTATTTCCACCTTACCTTTTGTAGAAACTCATAGATCAGGAATATCAATTACATATTTATTTTTCCAAAGTTGAAATTCATCCTCAGATGGCCATACATATGCAATAAATTCATCCATTTGTTTTAAGGGCTATACTTGATGACTGTTTGAGTTTATTCTTTGTCAAATCCCTCAAGGAAAAAATCTGTGAAATACAATTTATCCATATTGTCTTTCAACATTTCAACATCTGCTCTTTCACAAATTAGTGTAGATAGGGTAGCAACTGAACCACTTATTTTATATTTCCCTTGTTGAAGGGGCTTAACTCCATTAGCATCATTTAGAATCTCGGGTATCAAACCAAAATCATTTTCATCAATTTTTTTCACAAGCTCCCTTATCTTCTTCTCTGAGGGATCCATCAACACTTGACATTCTACAATCTCTTTCACAATTTTTTTCATTGGGGCAATGTGTGGTCGTTTATTGACATCATGGGTTGATCTAATTACCATACTCGTTAATGTTTCCAACCTAGGGATCCAATTATTCATTAAGTTCCCTATCCCTATCAAATATATTTATTGCATCAAACATGGTTGAATAAGTTGAATGAACATTGAGAGTCTTCCTCTCAATATTTTTATTTAGGTACTCTAACACGACAGTCACAATCTTCATGTTATTCATATATATAGTTCTATGCACATTCTCAAATAATTCATCATAAACATGGAGTTTTTCCATCAACTTCCTTCTACTATCTCTCTTTCTTTTTTGAGGTGCATCTAATGTGCTTGGAGCTAGATATACAATGGGCACATCATCAAGATCATATACAATCAATTCTATGGAAGTGGAAAGAGGAAGTGGTTAGATTGGAGAAGTTGGTGGGGGTAGAAATTGCACTTGAGCTCTTGATTTTTTGATTGAAATTCTTGTAATTGCTCCTTCAAAATTGTATTCTCAAGCTCAAATTTTATAATTGTTTGCTTGTCCTTATTATAGTCTACCACCAAGTCATTTTATTCTTTATTCTTGGCCTCATACTTCTCTTGAATAGACTCTGCAATTTCTTTATTAAATTGTGCAACATTTAGAGCCAATGTGGTTTCCTCCATAACTAAAATATCTAATGCTCTTTTTATTATCAATCCTCCCCTAAGGTTGGATGTAGGCTATGCAACTGCTAGCTTCCTTGTGTTAGGGGCCAATGCCCAAATTGCAAAGGTTTCCCATCAGGGGTTGAAAGATGATCCTTGTAAGGCAGTTGTTGCTTCTTCCTCTATAGAAAAAATTTACCTATCATGCCTCTTAACATTGCAAAATAAATAAATGAAGCCAAGTCCTATTCTAGGAGAAAAAGTACACAAATTTTTTGTACTAACTCCTTACCTTCATCAAGTGTGATATTTTGACACTTTGCCCTCATTTCTACAAGTACCTTGTGATTGATAACCTCTCTAGGGAGCTCACAAATTTTTACCATTCAAATTTAACATTCTCATCATATTCATCCCTCCTATCTATCCAAACAAACTCTTCAAAAGCCTTGGATTTTGTGGTGTCATCATCCATAAATTTACTGCAAGCCTCCTCTCTAACATCATCAATATTGTTCAATCCACTTAGATCAGATTTTCCCAATCTAAAGCTCATAGCTTGTGGAGTTATTTATCTTGGATGTGAAGGTATGATTTGCCTCATCTCATCCTCAAAATCAATATAATAATAAACAAGACCAATTTATTCAATCCTCCTTCTCTTTGGTGAAGTTGGATTTATTGGTGGTGATTATCTAATAGGAGAATCCAATTCAATGACCTCAAGTGTAACTGACCTTGGAGGTGATCATGGTGGAATGTACAAGTGAAGATTCCCTTAACCCATCTAAATGAGTAGGGGTGGCAATGGTTTGTTGTTTCTTTACTGTTCTTTTTCTTCTTGCAAACACATGTACATTTTTAGTTGGTTGGTATGTGGGTCTTTCCTCCTCGATGGGGGCTTTCCCCGTATCTTTCTAATCTATTACTATAGCCTTCCCTCTTTCCTACATAGTTCTCTCCTATTTTAGCTACCCTACCACCTTATCAAAATTTTTCAACATAGTCTCAACCCTGAGAATCTCATCCTTCATGTCTGGAAGGGATTTATACTCTAGATCCTTCTCCTATATTTCTTTTTCTAATTTATTAAATGCTAGCCATTTCATTTTTATATCCTCTTGCACCTTATATTAATCAAAATTCCAGATGAAATCCCATCTAGAAAAAGGAAACCATAACACCATCTAGGTCATAGTTCCTCATTCTAAAACATTTCATGCTCAAAGGCTTGAAT
The DNA here is from genome assembly GCA_007115665.2 of Sequoiadendron giganteum. Classification (NCBI taxonomy): domain Eukaryota; kingdom Viridiplantae; phylum Streptophyta; class Pinopsida; order Cupressales; family Cupressaceae; genus Sequoiadendron; species Sequoiadendron giganteum. The sequence goes on along the minus strand of CM021104.1, from coordinate 332,953,734 downwards.
TTTGGCATGATATTTTTCCATCTATCCTTGGTCATAAGAAAATCAGCAAACATTATGTACATGGGGAAAAAGGTCCCTTTCCTCATCCCCACCAGATTTTTGTCTTCCATATCACCCAATTACCTCATAAACTCCAAGAATCCAATCCTCAAAGGCACACCTCTGGGAAGCACATGAGGTGTCTTTCTTATGCCATAAACCCTAAGGATGGTGCAATCCGAATATGGGATGATGTCTGCCCAATTATTCTCAATGCCTAGATTTGGTCTCCTCTCCCTAGGTCTCAAGAAATCCTGAAGCTCCACTAGAATCCTAGGAGGATTCACCACCAAAACTCTCATTAACTTGGATGCAAAAATATTTGAAAATTCCACAAAACTAGAATGTTGATCATCCTTGTCCGATAAAAATGTCCACATTTGAATAGGCATGTACTCGCCATGCTCATTTTTCCTATCTAAATTTATATTATCACCAAAGAAACAAGCTCCCATGTATACAAAGATATGCATAAATTAGTACCACCAAACATTTACTCCCTTCTTGCCATTTTTGAGAGCCAATAGGGCTTTATTCATCTCTTTTGAAAAATAGCCAACAAAATCATAATATGTATCGATCATCCCATGTTGGACATTATCAGCCATATACATAAGGGTTTATGTCATCCTTTTTACTAGTTCATACCCCAAAATATTGCACAAGGTTCAGAAAGTTTTGTGGAAATTATGTTCAAAAAGCTTGATCTCAAAGGGTACCTTATCTGAGGGGTTGAGTGTAATTATGCTTTGCCCTTTCCCTCTAGCCATGAATTTGGTTAATCTCACCTTCTCACACTCTTCTTTCAACTTATTCTGATCAATTTTTACCATCTCATAATGGTAAGGGCTCAATTTGAGAACCTAAATGAGTCCCTCCTTGGTAACATCCACCATTTTAGCCCCTTAGTTTGTCCTTACAACCCTAATAGCTGGGTCATAATTAGTTGCTATGGCCTTCAACAGATCCACATCCAAATATACATTGGGTACAACAAGTTTAACCATATCCAAGATCCAACCATTACATAAGGGGATACTTAAGAACCTCTTCCCAAACTAGTATTTTAACATGGTCCGTCCAGTGATAGGTAGGGAAACATCTCTAATAACATGTTGTCTATTGATAATTCCATCATTTATTCCAATCCCTTGGAATATTAGGTGGCCCAAAGTCTTGCTATTTGTAGAGGGTTTCAATTGTTCAAGTATGTCTTGAAACAAGGGACATGTCGTGGTCTTAGAACTAGAAGATCAAGCCTTGGGTACCATTGCAATAAAGGAAATGCATGCTAGGGATTTGCTAAATGCAACTAGGGCTTGAACTTAATGTAGTCAACCAGAAAAATTCAAAACTACCAAAACAAAATTCAATGAATTTTAAACCCTAAGAGAATTTTTTTTTGTAATATGATAGGGAAAACTAATACATGCACACAAATTCAATTTAAATTCAACATAGGATTGAGAGTATTTTACTTACTATTTTTTGGCACTAGGAAACCCTAATTCTAGATGCAAAAATGTCAAAAAATTGTTGCTACATATATTTGGATGCTTTATAACATTTAGGTAAATCAAATGGTGCTTTTGTTCTAGCTTTTATGATAAAATAACCCTTCAATTTGGTTATTGAACATCACTTTTTCTATTATTATTTTCTCTCATGAACTAGAATGGCTCAATTAGCTTTGTTTGCAAGTTTAAATCACAACCCTCAATTTCCTAGTGAGTTGGATCAACACACATCTCAAATGAAGTAGTAAAATTTTGAATTGTTTGACTTTTTCTTACTTAAACATCCAACCAAGAAGAAATCACCATGTGTTTTTCTTCCTTAGTGTCACTATGGGCTCCACCATAGCTTACAAGCCATGAGATATCCACATGTTGCCATCTTGCTATCCTGCTCATATTTGCAAGATATTGATCGACGAACATGAGCTAACAAGGAATGGCTCATATTAGCCCAATAGGACTCAACATGTGCACCAATTAGTCCCTAGTGTTACACCCATATGCATAGTACCTTTATCATTCAGATGGTTGAGATTAAAACATCAGAAGCTTCCTTTTACCCACACTCTCTTGAGAACACCTTTAGTAGTTTTGGCTTCAAACATCCATAGTCTTGTTGAAATATTTCATGAAATATTTCCTCTATTTAATAATTCCTTGAGCATTGTAGATTATGCCACATGTAAAATTCTTGCTATCCCTCATTATTTTTCATGACATTAACAAATCAGCAAGGGGAAGTGAGGAACAACCCAAATTCAATCGCTATGATCAATTGTAGCCCTCAGATAATGGTTCCACCATTACTACCGCCTTACACACCATCAGGGTTCACTCACAAGATGATACATGTGGCATGCACCTGTTATCCCTCACTATATTTCATGACATTAACAAATCCTGGAGGGGTAGTGGGGAATAGTCTAGATTAATATTTTAGGGCCCAAACACTTCCTTAAATGGTTTTGATAGCATGTGCACTAAGTTATGTCTTAACAAGGGGATGACCTAGGGGGATACACAATCGAATTAGGCATTTAAAATGAATATTTGTCCCTCACCTAAAGTAAAGATTAAAATATGAATATTCTCAACCCACTCAAACTATAGACCTTAGGCCAAATATTTAAAAGGGGTGCACAACCAAATATCACTAGGAAGATAGGGCCAATGACGATGATGACTTTAAGTCGTAACTTATGTGACTTAAAAAGTGAACACGAGGCCAGTGAAAAATTAAAAGGATACTAAGGTTTTTTTAAATTAAGGGTTTTAACCTTAAGGCTGGACCCCTATCAACATAGAAAACAAAACCATATGCTTAGGAGGACTAAAATTTTGGAATGCAAAATGGGAACCAACAAAATTTTGTAAAGTCCTACTAGTGGTTCTAGTTGGGGACATCTGTTCAACATGAGCAAAGAAAGATCTCAAAATCTTAGGTAGAAGTAGACCATAGTAGAGAATAAAAAATCTAGGGAACTACCCAGAGAAGGTGGTCAAACCAAACCAAAACCCAACCAAACAAAACCTATGTACACAATATAGAAAATACACTGTACATGGAAAATAACATACTTCAAGAGAAGTATGGATTCAAGAATTGAATATGTACTGGCAATTCAAAAAGTTTACCAGTTAGGCTCTAGAGAAAGTAGGAATCTTAACTATGAGTATTGCTTATTAGGTAAGGGCCCAACCATAAAGCATCAAATTTAACATGCTTACCCTTGTCTTTAGACTTGTCATTCCACATAAGCACCATGATCCCAACTTTGAATTTCCTCGAAGAAGCTTTTTTATCATACAAGTTTTTGAATTGTAACTATAATTTTGCATTTTTATTTTGGGCTTCTCTTCTTATCTCACCCACTTCTACTAAAGCATTAATCCTATGTTGCATATCATCACACAGGTCATCATCGTACTCTTGGATAAACTTGTACATCTTCATCAGATTATTCAGAGGTAATCTTGTAGTGATGCCATAAACTAGATTAAAAGGGGAATATCCTATTTCCTTTTTAACAGTCACCCTATTTTCCAACAATGCTAACTTTAAATTTGAGTCTCAAACTCTTTTATTCTTTTCTATTATCCTTTTAATGATCTTCATTAGAATTTTGTTGCTTGATTCAACCTAACCATTGCCTTGAGGATGGTATGGGGATGAATATAATGCCCGAATACCATATTTATCATAAAATTCTCTAAATTAATCAGATCTAAAACACATAGCATTATCAAAGATTATATTTTTTGGTACCCCAAACCTGATCAATATGTTTTCTAGTAGGAAATAAATCACTACCTTTCTTTTTTCTCTCTTAGTAGGAATTGCTTCTACCCATTTTGTGAAATAATCTGTAGCCACAAGAATCTAGGAATGTCCACTGGATTTTTCTAATATTACCCCTGTAGACACTCAAATTATCTTGATTGATATCATGCACTTGATCTTGATTAACTAAAACCAATCCTTCCTTAATCATTTCCACACTAACCAATTAATTGAATAATCTATATTTAATCAATTGAATTCATTGAATTTTCTCCTAAAATCAGATAATACACTTTATCAGATTATTTCATCATCTTCCTTTAATTAATTAAATAATTTTATTTAATTAAAATCCTAATGTTCTTCCACCCTATCATTTGATTTAAATATACCCAAGCATTTAAATTAAATGTCAGAAATCAATTAATTTCATTCAAGTTAATTAATCCTAAATTAATTAACTCCTAACACTAATTTCCCATTCCTCTAGCTTTTAACTCCACCCTAGGGTAATTAAACCTTGGTCAACTAACCAAGTTACACATGCAAATCAATTTATTTGATTTACTAATTACCCTATTTTCATTCAAAATGGCATATTCTTTGAATATTCTACTCACTTGACTTTTCCCTCCCAAAGGACTTTTTGTCCTCTTTTTTGAGCCACCTTTGCATTGATGACTCTTACATGTCCTCCCCTTCAAGCCACCTTGGCATTCATTCCTCTTACACATCTCCTCCAAGATTTATTGACATGATGACAAGTGGCACAATTCCATTGGTCCAATTTTTAATCCCACATTCTCCCCATTCTTCACTCTTCAATCCTTCTTCCTTATAAATAGAGGCCTTCTCTATTGAAAGAGGATCCACAATTTGATGCAAGGTTACTATCCACCATATCGTCCACAAGTTATATTATCATAGACATAGATTTCATCAATCATAGCTAGGTTATTTACATTTTTCATCAAGAATCACACATTTCATCCAAGAGCTTATCAAGGGATTTGGAAAAGGCTTCTTTCCACATCAAAGGAGAACCAATCCCCCTATGGGATGTTGGTTTGGGCATTAGAATAGTGGTTCATTAGTAATTTATTTGATATTTTAATTTTTTTTCATGTTCTTGTGTTTAAATAATTTCATAGGGAATGCTTAGTTTCTACTTGTTTATTGACTAATAAATGATTGTTTGTTCATGTTTGAGCAGGTCTAGGTGAAGCATTCAGATTTTGGTGCTACAAGGAGGGAATAAATCTCTAAATTAACATGTTTTTCTCTCTATTTCCATATTTTTTCCCTTTTCTATCTTTCTAGGATAGAGTGACGTTGGTTTTAGTAGAGTAACGTTGTGTAATGCCCCACCATGCAAAACCCCACAGGACAACTACCAACTAACCAAAGTTGGAACAATTTTTTTTAAAAAAGATAACACTACAAAACAACCATAATAAGATAAACATACAACATTATGATAGTTACTTAATGACACCTAACTAGTCCCATGGGGTTACATGGTTGCATTACTTGAAATTTTTCCTAACCAATTAACATAATTACAAACTAAATGCCAAGAGAATAAATGATAGAAGCATACATGCACAAGATAACATAATGATGACAAACAACCATCCATAATCAATTGAGAAGACAAAGATACATACATCATCTTATTATATTACAAATTCAAAGTTCAATGATACATTTATGGAGCATATTTCCACAGATACAACACATCAAGGATACAATAATCCCTTACAAAATTCTTCCCTCATATCAATGGGAAGAGTTCAAGTATAAGAGTGGTACACCAATTTAGAATAAGGTACAAAACATGAAGCGATCTTCAATCAAGTGAAGCTCTATAATCTCTACATCTACTTCCACTCCTCGCTTCACGAATATAATCTAGGAACCCAATGGGGTGTGTAGCACGTTCCACCCGACCATGTGGACCCGTAGGCCCACCCCCCATGCTAGGAGATGACAATAAAGGACCCGCATCCAAACAAGGTCAAACAAACAAGGCTAACACAACCCAACACATAACCACATTAAACAAAGGAAACAACACTCCCATAGGCAACCAAAGGAAGGTGAGATAAATGCGTATAGTAGGAGAGTGTCATCGCATGGCCTTACATGGATTAACTAGACTACCTAACACTAGGAGCCACCTCCATCTATGGTTAACCTGACAGCCTATCTCAAGGCGCCACCCCATAGAGTGACTCATGCAGAGCCATTTACCTTTCACGAAGACAAGGTAGTGACCATACCAACTAGGCCTTCCCATCCCATCCTTAGCCTTTGAAAGCACTGATGGCATGGGTGAGGCACATAATTAGTTTTGTTAAGAGTTTGACTATTCCAACCCACTAGTTATTTAATTAGGTTATCACTTATTAAGGAAACTCTTCCATGGGTTATCTTGACAACTTCTTTGTGCATCCGCCCCCATGAAGAGCCACTCTCCCTACAATTATCCAAAACCAAAATCAAGAAAAAGGTGTACCTCTACTCACATAAGATCAAGTAGTGCATAACACATAACATGTGAGGAAAGAACCATCTCACTAAACCAAGAACAAAGGAGGTACCACCCACCAATCCAAACTGCATAAGTCAGTAAATGTACCAAAACAACAAAATGCCCAAAACAATTAAACTTTCCCACAAGAATCTAGAAGTTACTAAAACATCCACCCATATCTCCGACACATGAGATCAAGAAACGAGCATAAATCATGGGTTCTCGTGACTCAAAGTCAAATCAAAGATAAACCAACACATAAAATTAAACTATATACCATATAACCCTTCATTTTGAACAAATAGAAAGTTAAAGGATAATCACATAAACCAAGAAATACATTGTACAAATCAATTCACAATAACTAGTAATCATAAAGGCATCACTTCCACATTATTTACCACTAAGCCACCAATCATTAAATTGAATCTATTTAAGTAAAATAAACCATCAATTTCCTTAGCAACTTATTCAAATAGAAGGACTACATACAAAAAATAATGATATCACTGTTGGAGTTGAGAAGAACCAACACCACAGAAGTCCAAAAGATCTTTGCAAGCAAATAACCTGTTACAAGGAGAAACAAAGAGAAGCAACAACAGAAATGCTCAAGAATGTGGAGCAATGTATTCACCTGAAAATGTAAAATGAATAATGATACAAAAGATAATTTTCAACTACATATAGATGAAAACCCTAAAAAAGGAAAACCCTAGGCTTGCACAATAATAATTAATAAAGTAATTAATTATTATGTATCTAATGTTAGCTTAAGTGAAAAAGAGTTAAAAGGAAACTTTATGTAATTAAACAAATATTGTTTGATTAATAAAGTAAATGTACAATTACTCTAACACCCCCCCTTAAGATAGACATAGGGAGAAGCTAAAACCTAGAAGAAGCTACTAAAAGCAAAAGCAATGGGTCCCGGCAACAAGGCCAGATCAGGTACCCAAGTACAATGAAATCTCTATGAAACGGAGAAAAGGAGAAAACCCAATGGGAAAAACTCCTCTCCAAAAAGAGATAGAACAACATGCTGAAAGAAACATGAAGGAAGGAAGGAAGGAAGGCCTCATAAAGACCCCCCAAGGACAACTTCCTTCACCCCAAGCATAGAGCACAACTGAAGATAGCGCGGAGATGCAAAAGGTTTCGTGAAGATGTCTGCAACCTGCTCGGTAGTGGGAACATACTCCAAGATGAGAGAACCATCCTGAATCAACTGTCTGATGAAGTGCATATGAAGCTCAATGTGCTTCGTTTGCTGATGCTCCATCGGGTTGTGCGAAATGTGTATAGCACTCTGATTGTCACACCAAAGAATAGTGGGACTATCGGGAGGAAAACCAAACTCAGTCATCAACTGACGAAGCCATAAAATCTCCTAACTAGCGAGCACAATAGCTCGGTACTCAGCCTCTGGAGATGATAATGTATGAGCCGTCTGCTTCTTGCACGACCATGTGATAGGACCAGAGCCAAGACAAAAAACAAAGCCAGAAGTAGACTTTCGATCATTAACATCACCAATCTGAGTTAGTGTAGCCAACAATATGAGGGTCCCCTAATGTGTAGTGAATTCCATATGAAGTGGTGCCCTGAATGTACCTCAAAATACACTTGGCAGCCTGCCAATGACTCTCATGAGGATCATGTGAGAATCGAGAGACAAGACCAACTGCAAAGGAAAGATCAGGACGAGTGTGAGTCAGGTACAACAAACTGCCAACCAACTGCTTGTAAAGTGTAGCATCTACTGAAGGAGTGGGGCAAGTAGTAGTCAAAACAACCCCTGATTGAAAAGGTGTGGGGGCAGGCTTGTAATCAAGCATGCCAAAGCGCTGAAGCATATCAAAAGAATACTTCTGCTGGTAAATGGAGATCCCCTCTGAAGACTGAATCACCTGAAGACCAAGGAAATAGTGCAGAAGGCCAAGATCTGTCATCTCAAACTGCTCCATCAAGGCTAGCTGAGAATTCTGAATCATAGAGGATGAGCTACTTGTGATGAGAAGATCATCAACATATAGCACAAGAATCAGGATCTCACCCTCAAGATGCTGAATATAGACCATGTGATTAGAATGACAACTAGTGAAACCAGTGGAGAGCAAAAAAGAGTCCATCTTCTCATACCAAGCCTGAGGGGCTCGTTTGAGACCATATAATGAATGCTGAAGTCTACAAACCAAAGAAGAATCATGAACAAATCCTTGAGGCTGCTCCATGTAGATCTCCTCCTGTAGGTCACCATGTAAGAAGGCACACTTCACATCCATCTGAAAAATGATCCATCCTCTAGAAGCTGCAAGTGCTAATACAAAGTGAATAGAATTCATCTTGGCGACAGGGGCAAATGTCTCGGAGTAATCAATACCCTCAACCTGTGAGAAACCCTTCGCAACAAGACATGCTTTGTACTTATCAATAGAACCATCAGTAGCATACTTGGTGCGATACAACCATCAGCACCGAACCATCTTTCTGCCCTTAGGAAGAGGACAAAGATCCCATGTATTATTCCTCATCAAAGAAGAATACTCCTCCTCCATGGCACTATCCCACTCAGGGTGACCTGTCGCCTCTGAAAATCTATGAGGATCCTCTGAAAGAGCATGAGTCAAAAGACTAGAACCCGTAGTATGAGAACGAGTGCGATGAGTGTCTAAAGGATCACCGACCATAGATCCTACTGCCTCAATAGTAAAGCGAGCCCATTTGGGCCTCTGAGGTGGAGCAAGGGGAGGTGGGGATGGGGCATTATCAATATCCTCATCAGAATCCTCAAAATAATCCTGAAGAGCTGTAGTGGGTGGAGTAGGTAGTGAAGTGGACACTAGAGACAGGGTATCAACTGGAGGAAGGTGCTCATCAAACTGAACATCCCATCGAAACAGGACCTCTCTGGTATCAGGATCAAACAACCTGTATGCCTTAACATCCTCACAGCAGCTGACAAATATGAGGGGTCGACTCTTCCACTCCATAGCTCTCCTCTAAGCATCAAGAATAAAAGCCCATGCCTCACTACCAAATACTCGAAATGATGAAATATCAGGCTTGTCATGAGACCAAGCCTCCTCAGGAGTCATATGTCGAATCGCCTTATGAGGCATCTAATTCTGAATATAGTTGGCACAATTGACTGCCTCAGCCCAAAAAGACGAATCCATGGACCTGGACTGAATCATAAAATTAGCCATCTCTCATAAAGTCCTATTCTTTCGCTCAGTGATACCATTCTGCTAAGGGGTGTAGGGAACAGAAAACTGATGCTGCAAACCATGCTTAGTGCAAAAATCTCTGAAGGCCTGATTCACATACTCCCCCCCATTATCTGTATGTATCCGCCAGATAGAAAGACCAAACTGCTTCTCTACAAATGTCTTGAAGACACGAAAGGAATCAAAGACATCAGACTTGTACTTAAGAAAGTACAACCATGTGCGTCTGGAGAAGTCATCAATGAATGTGAGTACATACTTGGCCCCTGAAAAAGGAGTGGGAAATGACATGAGGTCACTATGAATCAACTCAAAGGGTGCCAAAGCATGAGTGGTACTTCCCTTCGGAAATGGATCCCTGTGATGCTTGCCAAGCACACAACCATGACAAACACCGTCAGTGCAGGAAATCCATGGAAGACCAAGAACAAGTGACTGTGTACTCATCTACTGAAGATATCTGTAGTTGACATGGCCCAAATGCTCATGCCAAAGCTGACTCACTGAATCTGCATGTGCTATAAGAGATGAACTTATACCCTCAGAAGGCGCAAATCCATCAAATTGGTAAAGACGAGAATATCAACACTACCAGTAGCCATAACCAAATCAAAATCATGGAGGTCCCGAATAACCACATCATGTGGTGAGAACTCAACTGTCTTACCAGAGCCAGTGTGGCAAATCTGATAAATGGACAAGAGGTTCGTCGAAATGTCAGGAACAACCAAAACATCCTGTAGAGTGCCCCCATCCAAAGAGACAGAACTTGAACCCAAGACGGAAAGCTGTGAAGAGTCACCCACTGTAATCTATGAAGTACCACAAGAGGCAAGAGAAGTGACCAACTGCTGAGTGTGTGTCATATGGTGAGAAGCACCAGAGTCTAAAATCCAAGTGGACCCATTGGTCGATGCTCGTGCAGTGAGAGCATGACCCTTCCCTGTGGTGGAAGAAGAAGAAGACTGAGGTGAGGAGATGTGTTGTTGTTGCATGGCCTCCTCTAAAGCCTCTAATTGTTTCCAACACCTGGAAACTGGATGACCTTGCTTGCCACAGAAACTGCAAGTGTCTCCTGATTTCTCTTAGTCTTGGAGGAAGACTCACCAGACTTCGAAGATTTCTCATGTTTTGGATTAAATGGTGGTTTAGAATCAGACTTAGGAGGCGGTTTGGAGGAATGCTCACTTCCTACAAAATCTTTCTTGGGCCTCGGTTTCTGCTTTTGTTTCCCCTTTGATGATTGAGCAACCAATGCTTTGCTCTTTGAACCTGAGAGCATATCCATCTGAGAAAGGTGAGACTGTTCCCGAGACAATCGCTCACAAAATAAATCAAAGGAAGGCATGGTAAAACTGGCACCCAAACCATCCATGGTGGAGTAGAAGGAGGAAGCAAATATCAGAAATGGACCATGAAGCTTCGAAAGAATCAAGGAAATGCACTCTGTGTCTGTCTTGTTCTTCCCACAACCCTATAAAATAGTACGGATAGTTTTGAACTGGTTCAAAAAATCCTCAATAGTGGGAAATGAATCAGGTAACAAGGAAGTCAGCTCTGCCTCAATCTGTAATGCATGGAACACATTAACGGCCCCAAAAAGTGTCTCAAACTTCAGCCACATGGCTCGAGGAGTGAGCAAAGCATCAAGGTGAAACAAAAGACTGTCTAAAACATGCATGCATAACAAACCCATAGCCTCATCCATCTTGTTCCTGTGCTGCATAATCTCAAAAGGATGCTGCAACTGAGGCTGAACCTCATCTAAACAAGACCATAACCCTTGTGACCTGAGTAGCCTCATCATACGAGACTTCCAAGTGTGATAGTTATGTGATGTGAGTAGCTCAACTGAAGAGTCTGCCATGAAACCCTGCACCTGTACCTGCTTGTGTTTTTTATTATTATGTGATCTTTCAGAATAGATAGAAGATGCAGAAGGGTTTGTATTTTTGAGAGTTTTGGTGTTCTGGTTTTCTGATATAAATGACAGAAAGCAAGAGAAAAAACACCCCCCACAAAAGATAAACCCAAACCCTAGTACAAACTGAGAAGAAGGAAGCAATGCATAAGAAAAAATACTTCAAGACAAATTCTCATGTACCTAGGTGAAAATTCTGATAAAATAGATCACATCACTAAATAGAGCATGTTGAGAGCTTTCCAACGCCTATTCAAGTTTGAAAAACGGAGTCCGTTTGCATCTTCTATGACCCCGGAAGTGAAGAAAGAAGACCTCACTTTGACTGGTAAAAAATATCTAGACTGGTAAAAAAATTAAAAATATTTCTATACCATCAGATTGGTGCCATTCTTAGCTTCCCAACGCATCTTCGTGTTCGGAAAACGAAGCTAGGATGCCCAAGTTATGCCCATTTGACCAAAAATGACATAATAGGGGGTTCGAAAGAAAAAATTAATCCTCAAGGGCTTAAAATTCAGCGGCCCCAGGGCACATGGCAGACCAGGGGCGAGTGTGCAGGAGATGGCGGCGCGCGAGTGGCATGGCTAGTGGTAGGCGGCGCGGCCGGTGGCACGCAGGCGGTGCTCGGGCGGAGGGGACTAGGTGGCGGGCCGGCAGGGGCGGTGGTTTTACACTGGCATGCAAAATAAACCAAAAAATGATTTTTTAAATTTTTTTTTTCGAATTTTTTGCCTTTTTTTGCTTCGTACGGCCTTAGGGCAAAAAAAAATTTGCCTTCCAAATTGACTGTAACCAAAATCGATAATTTGACAGTCGATTTAGGGGTTTTTGGGCGCTACGAATCCAATGGCACTATCCATTTGAGCCCAAAGTGAACCCAAAAAATGGAGTATGCTGAATCCACCCAAAAAAAACTTTAGAACCCTAGATTTGCTTCCAATGCAAAATCTCAAAACAAGAACAAGCAGCTACAAATCTGAAGCTCTGATACCATGTTGGAGTTGAGAAGATACAACACCACAGAAGTCCAAAAGATCTTTGCAAGCAAATAACCTATTACAAGGAGAAACAAAGAGAAGCAACAAAAGAAATGCTCAAGAATGTGGAGCAATGTATTCACCTAAAATGTAAAATGAATAATGATACAAAAGATAGTTTTCAACTACATATAGATGAAAACCCTAAAAAAGGAAAACCCTAGGCTTGCACAATAATAATTAATAAAGTAATTAATTATTATGTACCTAATGTTAGCTTAAGTGAAAAAGAGTTAAAAGGAAACTTTATGTAATTAAACAAATATTGTTTAATTAATAAAGTAAATGTCCAATTACTCTAACAATCACAAGGTAACTCCATCACCAACTAAATGCCATATGTAGCCAATCTAATCACATTTTATCTTTGATAAATAATTTTTTTTAATATTGTACCCTTAAGTTTCAACCTATCGAAATAATTTCCAAAGAACATTCAATCAAACAATTTTCATTTTATTTTTGCATTATTATAAAGTCTTTTAAAAAGATTAAAGAACTTATTTAAACAATATTTTATACTACCAAAAGATACACTTTTACACAACAAATTATCCTTTAATTTTCCATTACCCATTCAAGGAAACAACTTTCATATAAAATAAACCTATTATTTAAATATAATAATAAAGGTAAACAAAAATATAAATTCCACAATATGAGTGTATACAACCACTATACAAGTTATAGATAATCAATCATAGAATAACCACATATTTCAAAAAGTTCTCCAACCCAATACGAAACAAGATTATCTAAACCTACTTCTTGATCAAATCTTTAATTATCATTATTTCACTTGTTTGATTTTCAACATTCACAATCTTCAAATCAATCAATTTCCGACAAAGACATTCTTCTTCCTAATACCATACTTATACTCATTCATACCAACACTTCATAACTTTCTATTACGACAAGTGAATTCATTTAATATAAATACTAGAAAATCTTAAGGAAACTCTCATTCCTTCCATTAATTGTAGAAACAATACAACCTAATAATAAGTAATAAAGATTATAGAAAACAACATCCTTAATTAATAAAAATGATAATCTAATTCTATTCATATAGTTAAGTCCTTCAATTTATTTAAGTAATCTCATTCTAACCTTAGAGTTCCGATTAAAAAATTATTTTATTGAGTCATTTTATCTTTTCTTTGTTCATAATAAAATAGAATATATATTTATACTTACTTAGTATATGAAAATAATGAAGTACATTATACTTATCTTTCTTTGCTTTAATAATATCAAACATGAGATTCAAAACAACACACAAATGTTTATATATGTTAATACTCCCATTTAGAACAACATACATAGATATTAATATAATAAAAAACCAACAATAAAACATATTCCCATTACTAACATATTCTACAAATTCCACATAACACTCTATTTACTACAACTATATGACTTATAAGCGGCTCTTAAGATGATCATATTCATTTCTATCTCGTTTAGAAAAAATTCCCATAGCATAATTATAAAATATAGCATATATATACACCCACATATATCTATATATATATGACTTAGAATCTAATTTAAATTGCACTAATACCCACATCCATGTTTACAAAAGAATTGCGATCCTAGAAAAATCAATGAATCCCAAGGGAAAGAATATTTCATTAATATAAAATGCTAAACAAAGACACTTCCAAAGCAATCCTTCAGACTGAATAAGATAGCTAATATATAAATGCATACATACACAACCATATATAAATATATCGAATACTGTATAACCTCATACTCATTGGGCAATGTAAAAGATAGAACATCCTAGGACAACCTTACCTCCTCCAAGGCATTTAAGATAGCTTTGTATGAAAGTCAGATTTATCAAACTAAAGAGATAAAAACATATTCCCCTGCTCGATGTCCAACTTGCAATTTAGGGAGGACTCAAAATCTATGAATTTAATGAAGCACTCTAGAACACATCCTAGCATTGTAAGCTTTGCCTACATTTTAGGTGCATGCAGTCATGCACGTTTAGAGGACGCAGGCTGCATATACTTCACCCATCAGTAACCCTTATTGCATTACATAAGTAGTTGATCATTAGGCATGCATGGTTGACCTTCGTGCCAATGTTGGTTGTCTGGGGGACACCAAAAACCCTATTAGTAAGATTCCAGTTAAACCCATGGCACCTATGGACTATATATGAATATAGGTTGAGTATTTCTAGAAACACTATTAATTTTAAGTTGGATCCTAAAAATGTTTCATCTGATGCTTTTCTCAAAAGCGTCGGTGCATAAGCGGTAAGTGAGGTGAGGTTCGGATAGCAAGAAGATTGATGAAAGAGGAATTTTGTGAGATAAAGCAGTTGCAACGACGCCATAAGACATGGATGCAAAAGGTGAAAGCCTGGTCAAGGCATGCGTATTGTTTGACAGAATGCTAAAAAGAGAAGCCATCTCAGGAAATGCGATGATTGCAGAATGGTAAAGAAAACTCAAAAATCTCTGATCCAATGAAGCACCGTAACCCTATAAGCTATGCTTGTATTCTAGGTGGAGGCAGGTTTGAAGAGTGAGGGCCAAAGTAAAAAAGCGTTATAATGGCGTATCTAACAGATATGAATCTCTTAAGCTACGATATGATGATGGTGAAAGTTTAGACATGATATGCTTCCTATGCCAACTACTAGGCCAACAATAAGGGCGAAGGGTCAACCTTCATTGATTTTAAACTTGAGATTACATTAATTGCATTCAATGATACCATGAGTCACTGATGGAATTACAAGGAGGAAAAGAATGACAAGATTAATCAAAATGCACCAGAATCTAGACTTAAAGCATCTCACGCCACATGACCTCAAGCCCTATTCTGTCTCATTATTAATAGATCTACCAATATGATACATTGGATCTATGCATTTAAAGATAGACATACCTGTTGGTTCTAAATGCCGTAATAGGTATTGGTGAGATACCAAGGTTCGAGTAAAAATCCCACTGTAAGGTCCTCGTAAGCTTACCGATTCACATCCACTATGGCTGAGGTTGGTTGGACCCTCTGGTTGTCATCTTCACTTAACATTATCTAAATCTAGTCTCCAATTAGACTGCAGTTCATTTGAGCTCTCCTATCGAGACAATCTATCTCCCTTAGATATATGTCAGAAATTAAACTCCTTTGTGCACTAATACTTCCATGGATCATGTTTTACAAATTAGATGAGATTTTTGTAGACAATCCTCTCCTTTTTGTGGCTCGAACAGATTGAAACCCATTTCCCTGCAGCATGAACATCTCTTCGAAACCTCAATTCCATTTTGAATCAATCCACAAAATGCCACATTCTACCAAGATTATCTTCTTTTCTCTTTCAAAATTAAAAATCAATAATAATCCCAACAAAACCATCAAAACCACGTATATTTCACCCAACTCCCAAAGTTGCAGAACCCAAATTTTCCTTTCAAACCCAAAAATTAACAAAATCGGCAAGTTGCCCTTTTTTTCTCAATTCGAGTCCATGCATGCACTTGCATGCGAAAAGTTTCCAAATACTATTTCTTTTTAATTAATTTTAGTAATTTAATATTATCACTTAATTTCCATTTAATATTCCAATTTAAAATTTTATTTTAAATAATATTATTCACTACTTTGAATTAGAAATAACCATTGTAATAATATTACGTTTCATTAAAATATTCGTCACTAATAAAAATAATCATCGAATCATTATAACTTAGCAAATTAATTTAATAATTAATTAACAACATCTATTTCATAATTTAATTTAATACTATAATTAAATCAACACAACACTTATGAATATCACTTAACTTAAACAATTAATTGAACGACGTTAATAAGCTTACACTATAAACTAGCAACTACCTCAAATAATTAAGACAACATTAATTAGACAATTAGAATTAAATAATGAATGACAAATGACAATGTAACATAATGAGATATTTCAATAATGATAACCATAGAATGAAACGACTAACCCTAGAATGTACTTGACCAATGAGGTGCATCATGGAGGCACTACACGCTAAAAGTCTCAAATACTGACATAACTATGGAAAGTGACACTGAAAGTCTTAAATAGTGATGTCAAAAGTATCAAATAGTGACACTGAAAGTCTCAAATAGTGACACAACTATGGAAAGTGACGTTGGGTCTGGGCTAATCAACTTTTATAGGTTAGGTGATAAAGAACAATAGGAAACAAGGAGAAGGATTCTTATGACACTATTTCATAATTGTAACAAGTGTTTTTTAACACTTTGGGGACACCTATAACCCAATCTTTGGAATCTTGTTATCTTTCAGTTTAGGACTCAACTACATCTCGCTTGGGTTTTAAAAAGAACATTAGAAACTCACTAGATTTGATTATGGGTTTTAAAAATTGGATAAACAACTTCACATTTGGTTTTAGTGCCTAAAAAGACCTCATCATTGCCTTTGAGGATTTAAAACGAACTTTTGTTTGCTTTGATTTGTAATATTTTTTGTAATTAGTGTCATTTGAATGCATATGCACTTCTCTCATGCTTCACAGTGATCTTGAGAATCAAAAGAATACTATTGACATTGATTGCCTAAAAAATTACCTACATACTTCAAGTTTGGGTTTAAAATTGAACAAATCATGCAAGTGTGGAAAAAAGGCATTGTGTGTGTTCCCTCCTAAAATTTCCTTATGAAAATTAGGCAGTCGAACTACAAATGCACTTCTCCACTATTGTCCACCTTTCGAGAACCTACCTTGGTGGGAAAAATTACTCACCCCAAGGGAACAACTCAAACTGGTATATAAATTTGAATGTTGAGGAAATATCAACATTACAGAAGCTCCTACGAACAAGTAGGTGATTCTCCTTATAGGAGTTGATCTTTCCTCTCATGTGGCCTTCTGAACAGGTGTCTCAATTAAGAACCAAGTTGTATAGAAGCTAAAATCCCTAACTAGTTTTTGGTGCAAGAACGGTCTTTCTGAAGCCGCTTCACATCTACACTATTCAATATTAGAAACAAAAAAAACCCTTTTGATCTTCAAATTTTAAGGATTTTGAGATTTGGTGGTCCCAAGAAGTGTGTGTTGTGGAGGGGAGCTAGTGTCGCCAAATCTCTAATTTTTTGCTTTGTCTAGTGTTTGGAGAAATCCAAGTGGAAACTCAACAAATATTATCTTTTCTATCCTAGGGTTGTGCATTGTTTCAAAATCAAATACATTGCTTGAAATCTCAAAACTTGGAAGCAAACATTCAACAAGGTCATCAAATTTCAAACACTTTGGAAAGAGAAAATACCTTTGAAAGGTCCAAGTATTACTACTTGTCCCTAGGGATTCTATCCATAGAGGCTTCTAAGTATTTGGGCCTATATCTCAATTTTCTTTCTCTAAACTCAACATTAGGGAATTATTTTTTTTATTCTCTTGATTTCCACATAATGGACCTTGTGGGATGAAAAGAAATTGAGACATGGACATTCAATTTGAAAAGATAAGCAAGAAAGTGTGTATGTGGTAAAAAAAGAATTCATTAAGCAATGACAAAAGAAAATTGAACCCCACATATGTGCTTGTTCTCATGATTTCCAAAAAGGTCAAGATCCCAAAACAAAAGTCTTTGTGCAAAAGCTTCAAGTTTAGGTGTCACACTCAAAAAATTATCAAGAAGTACATTAGGAAGTGAAACTAAAAACAACATCTCAAGATAAGCAAGAAGTTCACAAGGTTTTATAAACTCATCCCTTTGAACAATCCAGATATGTATGCTCAATTTGAACCACTTCTTTAGAAGTATAGCATGCTCTTCAATATCTAGGTGTTGTAAACAAAAGTCTCTCTAGGTTCAATTTAGGATCAGAATCAAAAACTTCATCCATCCCAAACATTTATCATTCCATCTCACAAAAAACTTTTAGAACCTTGGAAAAATCATTCATACTAGACTTTTGGTAAAATCCTTCAAATCAAAATCAAAATCACCTTGTTTGACTAAGCGTGTGTGGATGAATCCTTCCTCATAAATCTAGTTAAATTATCATCTTTGTGGAAAATTTTATTCCAAGATAACATCCAACATGTTGAGATCTACAAGTTCATTATCCAAATAAAACCAATCATAATCAAATCCTAAAGTCTCGCATTGATCCAAAGTTCCTCAAATTTCAAACACCAACATCATTCACCCCTTTCAACTTTCATCTCATCATTGGTCTTAAATTTCTTAGAGGTCATTAGGGTAAAAAAAAAAGGACATGGAATATAAACTCGATTCATACTTAATGAGTAATCCAAGTCAACCAAACTATCAAAGCCTTAAAATACCAATTGATTATCAAAACTTGCATTTATACAATCCATATATGGCATCATTATCTCCTACAAACCTCAATGATACAACAAATGTGAGTTTTCCCAATCTAAATTTTGGAACAAAAAACCTACATGATACAACCAATGTGAGTATTGTCAATCTAAATTTTAGAACACAAAACCTCGATGATACAACAAATGTGAGTTTTTCAAATCTAAATTTTGGAACAAAAAACCTTAACAATACAACAAATATGAATATTCCCAATCTAAATTTTGGAACATAAAACCTCAATGATACAACAAATGTGATTTTTCCCAATCTAAATTTTTGACCACCTTTCCCTATGGAAGATTTAAACCAAATTCAAAACCTACAAATCTATCAATCAAATAATCAATGCCTGAGTTTTCTTCCAAAAAAATTATCCCACAAAGTCCATACATGCCAAATGTGAATATACCAAATACAAGCTTATTAAACATGAACATATCAAATCCACACTTGGTGAACTTTGGGATAGATATGTTTGTGAATCACACCAATGTTGTTCAAAGTCCATACAATATGGTAGCAACTCCATGTATTGATCCAAGTCAAGATAACACCATGAAAAATCAAGGTTACCTAAATCAAAGTAATGAGTTTCCCAACCACAACAATGTTCCATGTCAACCTATAATGAAAAATCTAAACATCATCCCAAATAAGAACATTGTTCAAAATCAAGTTGTCCATAATCCCATGAAAACACCACAAGTATACATTCCAAATATGCTTTCTCAACAACCAAATCAACTATATCAAGGATATCAAGATCAAATTTTGCAAAATCAAATTGCTTCACTTAAGAAATTAATTGATTCATATCACCAAGAGACATATCCACCCTGAAATCTACAAATTACAGAAGGATTATCTCATAAAACATTAAGTTGTCTCCACAACCACATAAAGAAAAATATCCCCAATGTCAAGAGGTTGGATATCAAGATCAACAACATCAACAAAAAAACCAATAACCACATCTCCAAAATCAATCACAAAAATAAGCACCTCAACAAGTACAAATCTCACAAGAGCACAAATGTGAATACACTCCTTTTGGAGATCTAATCGAATTAGTGCTAAGAAAGATACTCGATGCAAAAATCATCACTCTTCCAAAGGTAAGTTCTTTCAACTCTATCCTAAACTTCCCTTGGAATAGGGGTGGATTTTATTGTGAGTATGATAGAGAAAATCTTCATAAAACATCAAATTTTATTCAACTCAAAAATCTCATCAAAGACCTTATTGATAAAAAACAATAAATGTTGAGGGAAATGATCAAGACTCAGCCACTAGTGATAACAGTGACAATATCTCCACCACAACTATTGAGATTGGTGATCAAGATCAATCCAATGATAACCTTGAAGATTTTTCTACCTCATCCAACAATCAAATCAACATATATCAAGAGTCACTTTTCAATCATGATCAAAATACACCAATAATATCTGACAATCATCAAATTCAAGAAATGTTAACATCATTGGATCCTATGGTTGAAAATATTGACAATCTCTCCACCATAATTATTCAAAAAAATGATCAAAATCTATCCATCAGTGAGCAGCTTGAAAATTTTTTTACCCCATCCAATGATCAAATCGACATACATCAAGAGTCACTTTTTGATCATGATCAAGATTCATCAACAATACCCCACAATGATCTACTTCAGGGAGTGTTAGAATTATTTGATTCTATTGACATAATCCAATATCCATACACCAATGATAATGTTGAGAATGTATCTACATCACCTAATGAGTCAGATGACATATCTCAAGATTTTATTCCAAAGCATGATCATCATCTTTCACCAAAGTCTAGTAGTGGTCCTTTCCAAGTCATATTGACATCCTTCGACCTCATGGTTGTGAATATTGATGGAATCCTCAACTCAACACTTGATCCAAATCCACTCAAATATCAATAAGATATTGACCCACTTCCCATGCCTAATGACAATATCCTAGAACACTTTGTAAGCAATCCATCCTATGAAATTACCCATGTCAAGAACTTGATCCAAAGTATGTCAAAAGCAATTCCAACATTAACCAAGATCAAGAATTTGTATCTCCACAATACTACAATGATCTAATGGGAACTCTCCTATCTATACAAGATGTTGTGAATGGTGATCATATCCATATAACACATACTCCTCCATCTACCCATGATATGATTTCTTTGGATGGACATGTGGATGATCTTCATTCAAAACAAGAGTCTCATACTCTTGATATCATTACAAAGGAATGAGAGTCTCCTACTCTTAACATTTGTACACCTGATCAAGATATAAAAAATAATAGAGACATATCAGAAAGGGGTCATGAAGAAGGATTCTATAGAAGTTGTGAATAAAAAACATCCCATGAAGACATTGTTAACTATTGAAATTGCACCCTGTTGAATATGAAATTCAACATTTCAGTGTAACATGGGAAGACCTCTAAAGTTGTGGGTTACTTGTAGGTAGAGGTCAACCTCTGGAGAAGGCCGACTTCCTATGGTGTCACCTAAAGCTATTGATTTTGCAGAGGGAAAGAGTAAAAATAAAAAATAAAATGAAATAACCTATCTCTATGGTGATGCACCTAATTGTTAATCTAGCTTATAAACAACTTTTACACACAAACTAAGAAAATGATAAGGCTCAACTCACACAACTCAGCTCATATACCTCCTACATAATAAGAAGATCTTTGAATTGATGAACTCTTAGAGGGAAATTATATCTCACAACTAAAAGCATTCACAAATTTTATACAACTTATGACCTACAATATGTATATATTTTTGTAAAAGGTGCTAAATTTTAAGACATAAATTACAAGGAATCAGAAATTATTCACAAGTAACTTCATCAATTAAACTCATGCACACAATGGAACAAAAGAACTGAGAAGGTAAAATACTTAATTTTATTGCTTAATCATGGTATTCACTATCATATTAGCCAAAAGACTGAGTTACAAAAGTCTACAAAAATCTTCCAAAGGACTTTAAAATTCACTAAGTGTAGAAACTATGTAATCAAGAGCTGAGTTACAAAATGAGTCAGAAAATGACTAAATAAGAAAGCTTCAAATAGTTGAACCAAAATAGGAACCGGAAGCTTCTTTTCTCAGATGTCCTCAAAAAGCCAAAAATATAGGAACTGGATCTCCATGAAATGTGCTCCAAATGGGTGAAAAGGTCAACTTTGACCATATCTAAGGTGATGATTCAAGAAACAACCCCAGAAACACTCAAAACTTGGTCAAAAGAGGCCTATATTTCCTCCAACAAGAGTGACTCACCTCCCAAAAGTAGGTTAAATCTTTCCTATATACTCTCCTTATGTTTTCAAACTTCATTAACCATCCCCTATTTTCTTGTGAAAGCATTAAATCCTTAACAAAACTCGTAAAGGCCCCCCAAAAAAATAGAAAGGCACCTAAGCATGCATCCTATCTTTGCATTTTGAATAACATTATGACTTGATGATTTTTTTTTAAAAACATCATTAAGTCAAAAGGTTTCACATTTCAGTTTAAATGCAAAAATGAGGGAGGCTACGGTCCAAGTTTATACATAGTCAAAGGCATTTAAAAAAATCACAAGACTTAACTTGCTTTATATCACATGAAGGATTCAAAGAATATATAAGGTTTAATTTTTTAACCTAAGGCATAATACTAAGGTTTAGCCATGATGCATATTAGTTGACCTTGAATTTTTTATTTAAAAAAAAAAAATACTCAAAAAGCCTAATCCCTCTTATCGGCATCTTAGGGTGAGAAAACCCTAAAACAAAAAGAAAGGAAAATAAAGCATCTTCATTTCATTTTCCATGAAGCTTCCTAAAGAAGCCTCATCACTGACTTAGGGTTTCCTAAAGATCCACCATGAAGGATTCAGATGCAAAGGCATTTCCTCAATATACTTTGTAAGAAACAAAGAATACAAGCTCAGGTGAGCTTCTCGTGAGAATATTTTCTGCATTTAAAAAAAAACAAAAAATTCTAAAAAAATAAGCTCACTCAAGCTCTGTTACTTTGTTTCCATACTTCATTCATATCAATAACTTGCAGATTTTAATAAAATCATGCACCTCCACCTTTTGATGTATTCTTCTTCAGTCAATGGATATAAATTGCTTGAAAACTCTATTTTTTCATTTGCATTTATGATCTCAGACCCCTCATGGCGCGACCCTCCATTTTTATTTGAGGTTTCTACATTTCTTTGTGATGCCATGTAACTGCAGCCACCAATATCATAATTCCTCCACTATGATAAAATCGAACAAAATTATAACATGAATGAGATTCATGAGAGGGAATACAGTTGAAAGAAGAGCTTTCTCAGTCAACATTCCACAAGAAAATGATGTCAGAAATGAACATCGTGCATCTCATGGACATTCTGAGTCTTTAATCTACCTAGCTTCTTTAAAGAATTTCTCTATGAGACACCATCAAATTTTATAGTTGGAGATTCCTCTAAATTTTAATAATAATGACTATTGAATTCACTATTTTTAATTATCTCCTTGTCATATTTTGCTATTGTGTTGGAGTTGCTCTCTTTATTTCTTTGTTCCTTCAAAAACCCTTTTTTGGGCCGAGGGCTTCATGTACTCACTTTGGGATTTTTCTTTGTTGCTGGCACCACCATGATTGAATGGAGCTCGAGGGTTGGTGATGATTTGAAAACTATTGTAATTATCTTTCTATGGACTGTAGCCATGCATTATATTCATCTAGAATACAAACAAAATAAAACCCAAGTTGTGGGTTTGTGATTTACCTGTGTTGCTCATCAAATGGCCGTATCCCATAATTTTCTATTTGTTGGGATTTCTTTGATCCTTATGTTGTAATAACTCTAACATATTCATTAATGTCTCATGTGATCTAACATCAGAATATTATCACTGTATTTAGAAACATCCTCAAGGAATACTTGGATGCTTGACTAGACAATGTTTGACGACCATCACTTGAACTCCATCACATACATATCACCACTAGTTATCAGTGTAAACCCTCACTACTTCTTTGCATTTCATTACATGATTGCATTCATTATGTCCATTTCCAAAACTCCGTTCTCTCCTCTTCATGTGTCATTTAAACATGTATGATGCATCAATCTTGAAGCATTACCCTTTTTTTCTATGAAACAAAGCTTGCCATTGAAATTTGGGTATAGTAATAAATGATAATGCAAGCATGTGACTTGTACAACCTTGTCATTCAAGTATTCAAAACTGACATTGAATTACTGTCATACTATTTTGTATGCTTTCCTCAGATTTTGATGACCTTTTTGATAACCTTTAACTCCAAACATCCTATTTAATTTCAATGAAAAGTATCAATAAATAGACACCATTAGAGCACTTATATCTCCTTTTAGTAGCACTAACACCTCTTACAAGGCTGCCATAATATGATTCCATTTAGCTTCTACAGCTGTTTGAAGAAATAATTTGTGAATTCAAAATGTATGCTTGTTCATTATCATTGCATAATCATGTTGATATGATGCCCTTCCCCTCCTAAATAAGCTCAAATGATCTCATTATTTGATAATTCAACATGCCGATCTCAACCCTTGTGGGAGCCATGTTTCAACCCACATGTTGAATTAAGACATGTTTACACCTATAACTGCACATGAAGCAAACAAGTTAGAAAAAATTGTATATTTCAAGTGTATTTGATAGCTTCAATTTTTTTCTTTGGGACATTCAGAATATGCATGTTTTTTTAATGCAAATTAAGATTGGTTTATATGTGCATAGGTAAGTGTTCATGTATGGTATGCAACCTATCATTTCTTAGAGCGTTGCTCTAACATATTGCAGGAAACAAGAGTACATGAGCTAGGAAGGAGAAGTCAACTTAGGCAGAAGTTGGATAAGAAGGCACAACAAAACCAGTCATTCTTAGGCAATGATTGGTTACCCTCCCTACATGCACATTCTTTTCTCTTCATTTACTTATTCATGTATATACCTATCTTGATTTGAATTGAACAAACAATAGGTTAAACTCATGGCTTGTGTGAGTTAAATGAATATTTCTACTCAATAAAATAAATTTTCAGAAGAGATTTGCAAAATCTTCTTATGTTTCATGCATGTGTATAAATGCAATGATTTAAATTTTCTGTAACCTTAAGTTATTTCATTGGTATACATGAATGCAATGTAAATGGAATAGAAAATGCACCATTTTTTCCTTCTTTCTATCAATGGGCTCTACCTGATTGATCCATGGGTGAAAATCTGGTAATAGACATATCAAAAATGAATCATGAGGAATAATTTTATGTGGAAAGTGGATCATCAACACCTCTTGAAGAAGCATTTAAATCTGATATTTCGGAAGGTCAAGCCAAAGATATCAATCAGGAATTTATCCCACATATGGAGGATCCTATCACTTATAAACTTAGATCACTTACATTTTTTAGGGCAATCTATCTTATCAATGAAGAATTTGTCACTTTTCAAGATCCACAACAAAGCAGAGAAGGGTTAGCACCTTGTTTCCAAGGTAAATCATATCCTATTACAAATAAATTTTTTGAGTAGATGAATTATCAAGTCAAAGGATTAGGTCTACATGAACATGGTATCCTAGAACCAGTGCAAATTATTGGCAATCCTAAGTATCAAGGTCTTGATTATTTGAAAATTAATGGATCTAAACATATTAGTGATATGGGGGCAACTTCGTCTCAAGAAAATGTCAACATAGGGAGCATAAAGAATCCTTATGATGAAACCAATGCCAATACTAGAACACGCCATGTCACGAATCTTCATCCACCCATCACCCCATCTATGAAGTGTGATCAACATCAAAAGAAAGATTTAAATCAAAGCACAAAGAACGTTATCAAAGAAAAATAAGTAGTGAAGCATGAAAGACAAGTCAAATACAAGTGGATACCAAAGAATACAAAGAATTATTATCCCTATCAAACTCCATTAGTCAAAGAAACTATGGGGAAAAATAAAGAGGGGAAAAGTATCCATCAAAGATGTCCACAAAGAAAAAATTAGGCTTCTCAAGCAACATACAAAGTATATCAAGTTGTTGGTCCTAATTCAATGCACACTTTTGTAACCATCCATCATTTCTCATCTTCCCAAGTTTGGAGAGTCAAAGGTTCCAAGTTGTCAACCAATCCATTTCCTGTTCCTAAGCACACAACACCATCCACTCTTCCATGCATGATATCCAATTCTCACATTGACCATGTATTGGTAGCAACCTTTCATCATAAGGATTCAAAAGGCATTCTATTCTGGTGTGCACACAAAGACAGAGTTAACTCTAGTATCAAAAAAGTAGATCAAGAATTTCAAAAGTTGCATTCAAGTGCATGTATCTTGGCAAAGCAAATTCTTCAAGAAGGATATAAATGGTACATTATGAAAGAGGCATCTACATTGGCACCACCAAGTGATTCATCATGAGCTTAAAATCTTTCAGCAAAAAATAAAAAATCATGAAAATAGTAAAGATAAATTTGTCCTCCAGTGAAAACCACTATCGTGGCACTTTGGACAGGTACCATGATGAAAACCTGGAAACATGCATCATATGTAGAATCGAGCATCTATGTGTGCCACTTCGGGTGAAAGCATCTTATGACATCCATAATAAAGCCAACATTCCATCCATCTTATCCATAATAAATCCATTTATCCAATCCATCTTCATCTATCTACATCTACTTCCACATTATCTTGATCTTGATAAAATTTTGGTGTACACTTTACACTTGCTTATGGTAAACATCTTGACATAGGTCATTTTCATTGATGCTATCCTACCCAATATTATCTAAGCCATGAAGCACTATCCAAATGAGAATCATCTATTCAAACACCTTATCTTATCACAAGATAATCGTTGGAATCCTTTGTATTCTTACCATATCCATCCATCCATCCATACATCTATCCAAGAATCCACCCATGGTATTCCATACATTGCTAGAAATTGGGGGTAGATATTTATATCTTGCTTCAGGAATGTCTTGAACTATATCTTCCAACTTATGTGGTGATCTAAACACTAGAAAACATGAAATCAAATTGGCCAAATCATTTATGAGAAAAAAATCAAAATAAAAAACCCATGGCATATTTTGATGAGAAGATATTTCTTATCAAGCTTTACCTTCCATCGAACATCAATCCAAAAAATCAATATCAGTCACATCTAACTTGCACTTCAACGTCACATCAAATCATCAAAAAAATTTTGTTCCAAATCAAGCTTTAAAATCTTGATCAATCAATTCATCATCATCTTGGGATATCCTTTCTAATCCTTGTGTTGCTTAACACTATCCTTGCATGGTTGTGTATCCTCAACAATGTTATCATCATCAATATTGATCAACCAAATCCAATCAATCCATCATCATTTAGGGATATCCTTCCCAATTCTTGTGTTTCTTAGCACTATCCTTTCATTGTTGTGTATCCTCAACAATGTTATCATCATCCAATCCATCAATCTAATCAATCAAACTATAGACACAAAAAATATATAGATTGATCCTATACACTTGATCTTGATTTTACTAACACCAGTTCATCCCAAATCATCTTCTCTACTAGTCATTTAATTAAATAATCTTTATTTTAATTAAATTCATCATATTTCATCTCTTAATTAAATAATTCAAATTTATCTAATTAAGTCATTTTCTATTAATTAAATAAACCATTTTGTTTAGTTAATCCTATAGTCCCTCTTTTAATTAAATAATTCAGTTTATTTAATTAATCTCTAAAGTCATCTCATTTGAATTAAATAAATTTATCTTTATTTGATTTAAAACTAACACCATTCAATAAATTAAACTTTATTTAATTAAGTCTAAATTCATATTCCTCTCAACTTTTCTTTAAATCAACCCAAAAATCTAAATCAAATTGTCACATCACCTAATCTCCTTTTAAATTAATTAAATCTTGATTAAGATTAATCTTAGTCTTAATCCATCAAATCCTCTAGCTTTTGAAGCTTGCACAAGTAAATAATTTTTTTTTTTTTATTAAAATCTTCTATTTTCTCTCAACATGACATCAAAGAGGGAATATTCTTCAAATTCAAAAATCCCTCCAAAAAGATGTGTACATCCAATAAAGCATTAAATGCCTCTTACATTTCCTTTGCATTGAGCCAAATGGCATTAAATCCATTTCTTTCTCCCTCCAACTTGTCATTTCATCAATTTTAAATATCCACCTAACTATATTTATTTGCACATTCATCAAAATGTGATCATTCCTCCTCCACTAGCATGTTGACAAGTGGAATCTTGCCATTGACTCATGTTTAGTTCTACATTCATCCCTTTTTCCTCTTTGTCCATCATTCTATTCTATAAATAGAAGGCTCTCATTTGGATTTTGGATCCACAATCTGAAGTATTTTTCATGCAACATTATTATCTTCAAGTTTTGAGCAATCTCCATCCATCTTTGTCCATTTTCATCCATTTTTCATATTGGCATAGTTAGGTTATGGAGAAATTTCACGAAGGAGCATCAATTCTTCATCATTGATCATCAAGCTTGCAAGGAATTGGGAAAGGGCCATTTTCCACATCAAAATGGCTCAAATTCCCCCATGGGATTGAAAATTTGAGTATTTAAATAGGAATTAATAGATTTTTCATTGTGTTCTTCATTTTATTTCTTGTTTTCATGTTTCAAATGAATTTCACGGGGAATGATGTTTCTAACTTGCATATTGGACTAATTATGTGTTTGTTCTTTGTGTTTTTGCAGGTCTAGGATCATCATTCATATTTTGGTGCTAGAAGGAGGGCATAAATCTCAAAATTAACACGTTTTTTGGCCATTTCCATTGTTTTTTATGTTGTTTGTCTTTCCAGGTCAAATAGTGCCGCTAGAGAAAATAGCGACGCATATGCGATCTTTGTTTTTCCATAGAGCAACGCTTGTTTCACCAAAGCCCCACTCAAATCCTCAAACAATGCTGCTATCATTCTAGCACCACTATTTGCACTCAAATAGTGTTGATGCCTCTGTGTTTCAAATGGCAATGCTCTTGCTTTTTTTCTTTTTCACTCAATCTTAAAATGTTCGTATCTTGGTCATATTTTGATCTTTTTCAAAGATTTTATTTTTTAAATGGGGTAGAATTTCATAAGCTATGCAATGGTGTAGGTGTTTCTCAACTTTGATCGAGTTAAATTTTTTAAATTTTCACCTAATTTCAAATCACAATGAAACTTGGTCTAAATTTTAGGGTTTTATGCTTAATCATTTATCTAACCCTCATATCTTCTTGTTTCTTGATTTAATCTAACATTTGGAGCTTGGATTGCAAGTTTTAAAAGATCATGGAGCATGGAAGTGAAAGAAAAAGCATTATCACATGATTGTAACAAGTGTTTTTTTACACTTTGGGAGCAATTATAATCCCATTCTTAAAGCTTTGTTATCTTCAATTTTTAGGACTCAAATAAATTTATTTTGGGTTTTAAAAAGAACAATCAAAGGGTTAAAAATAAAATTAGACACTTAAGAGATTTAATTTGGGACTTAACAATTGAACAAACAAATCTCACACTTCAAAGTTGGTGCTTAAAAAGAACTCATATTCTTGCTTTTGAAGGATTAAAATGAACATGTACCTTTTTATGTTTTATAATCCCTTATCCAAAGTAATATCATTTAAAAAGACGTATGCGCTTCTTTCACGCCTCATGGTTATCTTGAGAATCAAAAGGTTTTTTTGTGATATTAAGTTTTATAAGTGATTATCTCCACACTTCAATTTGGGTTCCTAAAATTAAACAAGATCTTGCTAGTGTGAGTGGAGTATATCGCGAGGGTTCTCTCTTTGTTTCTCAACAAATATTGATCGAATTGCAAATGTGCTTGCTCACTTTTTTTTATCCTTAGAGGGCTTTCCTGGTGGGAAAAAGTAATCATCCTAGGGAATGACCCAATCGATAACATAAATCCAAGCAACTTCTAACCGGTATATAAGTGTGGTTACTTGAGGAAATTTCAAGTATCATGACGATTGTTCTGACAAGAAGGGAAACAATGGTCTCTTGCCATATAGATAATCCCCCACGAATGGAATGCCTATACTAGAACCTTTTTTTTAGAAGGCCCAAATCTTTAAATCTATTTGTTGGTGCAAGAATAGTCATTCTGAACCCATCCCACATTTTTACAACTCTTAGTAGAGATGAGAAGTATGTCATGGGAGTTTCATGGGTACTGATGCTTGGTTGACCCAAGAAGTGTGTGTCGTGGAGGGGAGCCAGTGTGGTCAAGCATCTAATCATCCACTACAAGTAGGCATAGCTGGATTTATCAAAGTGGGAACTCAAAAAATATTATCTCATTTTATCCTAGGATTGTGCATCACTTTGGAATCAAAACACTTTTCTTGGATCTAAAATGCTTGAAAACAAACATTCAATGAATCCTCAAAATTTCATACCCTTTAGGAGGAAGAAATACCTTTTAACAAATCCAAGTGCTCTTCCTATCCCAAGGGATTCCATCCTTAGAGGCTTCTATGTATTTGGGGGTAAAATCACAAACCCGTGTCACACTTTATAAAGGAATCAACCAACAACAACAAAATATTTTGAACTTCGACCACATAAAAGTGGTCTTTATGTTTTGAATTTTAAAATGGTGTAAACTAATGAAATGCAATTTTTTTGATGAAGTTTATTCCTGTAATTTAAAAATAAAAATAAAAATTGTTTTCATTATGATTTTTTTAATTTAAGGACAAATTTTGGAATGTTGAAAATTTCAGAAAAAGTGACTTCACGGGCTATTAAGAAACAAATTGAAAAAAAATTCATTTCTCCCTAATTTTTTTTCTCCAAATAGGTAACTTCAATATCTACTGCATGCAAAAAAAATTTCAAATTTTGATGTATATTTTTCTCATAATAAATTTTTAAAGTCAAACATGTCAGAATT
This sequence comes from Sequoiadendron giganteum, assembly GCA_007115665.2. Taxonomy (NCBI): domain Eukaryota; kingdom Viridiplantae; phylum Streptophyta; class Pinopsida; order Cupressales; family Cupressaceae; genus Sequoiadendron; species Sequoiadendron giganteum. The sequence goes on along the minus strand of CM021104.1, from coordinate 332,922,785 downwards.
TGACAATTTTCATGGGTCGTCAACTATTTTCAACTTTTTTAATCATTTTCAAAAAATAAACTATACCATTTTGAAAAAGAATCTCTCCTCTACTGATCCATATAAGTTTTAAATTTTTTTAATATGTTTTACTAATTTTTTTTTAATGTCTAATCAACCTCTTTTTTAATTTTAAAAACCTACTTGTATTATTTTAAAAATAACACATATTAAAACTAATAAAAATATTTAAAACATTATATATTTGGATTCCCCACTCTGAGCTCTACAAAAGGGTATTTTTATTTTTTACATAAAAATCATTCTGACTGGAGAAATACTTAGTTAAAGTTGAAAGTTTCAGAAAATTCTAAAAAATATTGAGTTGGCTGCCAACTAGATAGTTTCGGCTGAAAGGGTTTCGATCAAAACCCTTCCGATAGAAACCCCACACATATAATAAGCCAAATTTAGAGCCGATTTGAAAGTTGAAAGGGAAAATTTCAATTCTTTTGGTTTCGACTGAAACCTATTTGACCGAAACCATGTGTACCATGTATACGCCACATGGTTTTAGTCGAAACATACTCGGCTGAAACATTTCGATCGAAATTAGTTCGCTCAGGGCTATTTATTTTTCTGAAAGTGTGACACAATTTTGTGCTTTTACCCTTTGATTTATATCACAATTTTCTCACTAAATTCAGCATAGGAAACTATGCTCTTGAAACTTTGATTTTCACATAATGGACCTTGTGAAATGAAAAGGAATTGAGACATAGACATTCAGTTTGAAAATTAAACAAGACATTAGATGTGGTAAAATTAATTCATTAATCAAGTTGAAATCAATGGAACCCCACACATATGCTTGTCATCTTTTGGTCATATGGTTTTCCATGCAAACATTGGTCTTTTGGTTTGAAATACTCTTAGGGAAAATCATGTTCTTCACTACCTTGGTCCTATAAACAAAGTCCTCTTAGGTTCATCTAGGATCAAATCAAATTCTTCACCCATCCCAAAACATCAATCAAATAACATTTCACAAACAACCTTTGAAACTTTGAAAAAATAATTCATATTAGACTTTTGGTAAATCTCTCAATCAAAATAAAAATCCTCTTTGTTTGGCTAAGTGTGTATGGATGAATCCTTCCCCGTGCACATTTAGTTAAATTTTCATCCTTTTGGACAATTTTATCCCAAGGTAACATCCAACATCTTGGGATTTACAAGTCCATCATCCAAATCAAATCAAACCAATCAAAATCAAAATCCAAAAATACCAAAGTCTAACATTGATCCAAAGTTCTCACAATTTCACCCATATCACTCACCCTTTCATATTTCATCTCATCATTGGTCCTAAATTCCTTAGAGGTCAACAAGGTCAAAACACATGAAAAACATGTAATATAAACTCAATCCATACATCATGAGTAATCCAAGTCAACCAAACTATCAAGGCCTTACAATACCAATTGATTACCAAAACTCACATTTATACAATCCATACATGGGATCATTATCTCCTACAAACCTCAAAGATACAACAAATGTGAGTTTTCCCTATCTAAATTTTGGAACACAAAATCTCAATGATACAACAAATGTGATTTTCCCAATCTAAATTTTGGACTACCTTTCCCTATGGTAGATTTAAATCAAATTCAAGACTTACATATCTATCAACCAAAAAATCAATGCATGAGTCATCTTCCAAACAACTTTATCCCACAAAATTCATACATGCCAAATGTGAATATACCAAGTGCAAGCCTACCAAACATGAACATATCAAATCCACACTTGGTGAACTTTGGGATAAATACGTTTACAAATCAAACCAATATTTTTCAAAATACAGGCAATATGTTAGCAACTCCATGTATTGATCCAAGTCAAGGTAACACCATGCAAAATCAAAGTTACCTAAATCCAAGAAATGTGTTTACCAATCACAAAAATGTTCAATATCAACCAATAATTCCAAATCTAAACATCATACCAAATCTATAAATTGTTCAAAATTAATCTATCCATGATCCCATGCAAACACCACAAGTATACATTCCAAATATGCTTGCTCAAAAACCAAGTCAACTATATCAAGGATGTCAAGATGAAAATAAAGAATAAATTTTGTGAAATTAAATTGTGATACTTAAAAAATTCATTGATTCATATCACCAAGAGACATCTCCACCCCGAAATCAATACACTCTTCCATTGGTTGAGCCATGTCATCAAAACACTGAGTTGTGTCCACAATCACATCAAGAACAATATATCCAATGTCAAGAGGTGGATATCAAGATCAACAACAAACCCAATCACCCCATCTCAAAAATTAGTCATCACATCTCCAGGATCAATCACAACTATCCATCAATGAGAACGTTGAAGATGTTTCTATCGCATCCAATGATCAGATCAACATATATCAAGAGTCACTTCTCAATCATGATCAAAATCCACCAACAATACTCGACAATGATCCAATTCAAGTAATGTTAACATCATTGGATCCTATGGTTGAAAACATTGAAAATATCTCCACCATAATTATTGAAAAAAATGATCAAAATCCATCCATCAGTGAGCACCTTGAAAATGTTTTTACCCCATCTAATGATCAAATCAACATACATCAAGAGTCACTTTTTGATCATGATCAAAATTCACCAGTAATATCCAATAGTGATCTATTTCAAGACGTGTTAACATTATTTGATCCTACTGACATAATCCAAGATCGATCCACCCATGATCATGTTGACAATGTCTCTATATCACCTAATGAGTTAGAGGACATATTTCATGAAAATATTCCAAAGCATGATCAACATCTATCACAAAATTTTAGCAATGGTCCTTTCCAAGACATTTTGAAATCATTCGACCTCATGGTTGTGAATATTGAAGGAATCCTCAACCCAACACTTGATCCAAATCCACTCAAAGATCAACAGGATATTGAGCCACTTCCCATGCCTAATGACGATGTCTAATAACCCTTTGTAAGAAATCCATCCTGTGAAATTGACCCATGCCGAGAACTTGATCCAAAGCATGTAAAAAGCAATTCCAACATTAACCAAGATCAAGAATTTGTATCTCCACAATACTACAATGATCTAATGGGAACTCTCCTATTTATACAAGATTTCACAAATGATGATCACATCCATATTGCACATAATCCTTCATCTACCCATGAGATGCTTTCTTTGGATGGACATGTAGGTGATCTTCATTCAAAAAAAGAGTCTCATAATCTTGATATCATTACCAAGGAACAAGAGTCTCCTACTCTTAACATTTGTACACATGATCAATAGATAGAAAAATCTAGAGACATATTAGAAATGGGTCATGAAGAAGGCTTCTACAAACTTTGTGAATCATAAGACTTTTATGCGGACAATGAATCATCAAAACCTTTTGAATAAGCATTAAAATTTGATATTTAAGAAGATCAAGCCAAAGATATCAATCATGATGTTATCTCAAAGATGGAGGATCCTATCACTTATAAACTTGGATCACTTACCTTTTTTAGGGAAAGCTATCTGATCAATGAAGAAGTTGTCACCTTTGAAGATCCACCATAGAGCAGAGAAGGATTAGCACCTTGTTTCCAAGTTAAATAATGTCATATTGCAAATAATTTTTTTGAATAGATGAATTATCAAAGCAAAGGATTAGGCCTACATGAATAGGGTATCCTTGAACTAGTACATGTTATTGGTAATCCTAAGCATCAAGGTCTTGGTTATTCGATAATTAAGGGATCTAAACATATCAATGATACCTCTATAATAATGGGGGTAGTTTTATCTAGTGCAAGCATCAACATAGGGAGCACGAAGAATCCTTATGATGAAACTAGTGCCAATACTACAACCCGCCACGTCATGAATATTCATCCACCCATCACCCCATCTATGAAGTGGGACCAATGTCAAAAGAAATATTTGAATCAAAGCACGAAGAACATCATCAAATAAAAATAATTAGTGATGCATGAAGGAAAAATCAAATACACATGGATACCAAAGAATACAAAGAAATATTATCCCTATCAAACTCCATTAGTCAAAGAAACTATGGGGAAAAATTAAAAAAGGAAAATTATTCATCAAAGATGTCCACAAAGGAAAGAGCAAGCTTATCAAGTGACGTACAAATTATATCAAGCAGTTGGTCCTAATTCCATGTACACTTTCATATCCACCCATTATTGCTCATCTTCCCAAGTTTGGAGAATCAAAGGTCCCAAACTATCAACCGATCCATCTTATATTCCTAAACACACTCCATCCATGCCTCCATTCATGATGTCCAATTCTCACATTGACCATGTATTAGCAACAACCCTTCTTCATAAGGATTCAAAAGGCACTCTATTGTGATGTGCAAACAAAGATAAAGTTAACCTTGGTGTCAACAAAGAAGATCAAGAATCTCAAAAGTTGCATTCAAGTGCACATATCTTGGCAAGGAAAATTATTTAAGCAAGATACCGATGACACCTTATGACAGAAGCATCTACATCAACACCACTAGGTGGTTTGGCATGAACTTAAGATCTTTCAAAAAAATCAAAAAAATCATGAAAATAGTAAAAATAAAAATCATCCTCTAGCGAAAACCACTATGGTGGCACTTTGGACAGGTACCATGATGGAAACCTGGAAAACATGTGTCATGTGTAGAATTGAGCATCTGCATGCACCAATTCAGTTGGAATCATCTCATCCCATCCATAATAAATACAACATTCCATCCATCTTATCCATAACAAATCCATTCATCCATGAACCTTTTATCCAATCCATCTTCATCTATCTACATCCATCTTCCAACTTATCTTGATCTTGAAAAAGTTTGGTGCACACTTTACACTTGCTTATGGTAAAAGTCTTGACATGGGTCATTTTCATTGATCCTATCGTACCCAACATTATCTGAGCCTTGAAGCATTATCCAAATGAGAATCCTTTGTTTGAACACCTTATCTTGTCACAAGATAATCCTTGGAATCCTTTGTGTTCTTACCATATCCATCCATCCATCCACCTATCCAAGTATCCACTCATGGCCTTTCAAACATTTCTAGACACTAGGGGCAAATATTTACATCTTGCTTCAGGAATGAATCTTGATCTATATCCTCCAACTTATATAGTGATCTGAACATTAGCAAATGTAAAATCAAATGGGTCAAAGCATTTGTGAGCCAAAATCCAAATCACTAGCCCATGACATATTTTGGCGAGAAGATATTCCTTATCAAGCCTTATCTTTCATCAAACATCAATCCAAATGATCAATACCAATTGCATCTAATTTACATGTCAACGTCACATCAAATCATTCAAACAACTTTTGTTCCAATCCAAGCTTCAAAATATTGATCAATCAAATCCAATCAATCCATCATCATCTCAGGTTATCCTTCTCAATCCTCATGTTGCTTAACACTATCCTTGCATTGTTGTGTATCCTCAAAAATGTTATCATCATCAATCCATACATATGATCAATCAAACCTAGCTTTGTTTTCAAAAAAATCCCAAAACAAAGCACTAATATCATATCCATATCCAAATCGTCAAAATCATGTGAAAATCCAAAAACCTCCAAAACATATCAAATTCCAAAAATAGGTCAAAAAGTCAGAAAAATGTAAAAAAAAAATGCTATTTGAACTATGTCATCTCTGAGCTTAAACATAGGCAAGGCTAATTTTGATCGGCCCTCGAGACACAAAATCCAAAAAACATTCATAAAATCTCATAAAATACAAAAAAAAATAGAAAATTTGAAAATAAAAACATTTGTAAAACATCTCAAAAAATCCGAAAACAACCTCAAAACATTTCAAAATACCAAAAACATCCAAATATTTGAGAAAATCCATCCATTTCATCTCAACTTCACCCGAAATAAACATCACTCATAATAAATCAACTGTCACCTTCACCCTTTGGAAAAACAATAAAAAACAAGTCTAGTAGGTTCAAAAGTGAAAATCCAATCATCAAAGTCTCAAGTCTAGGTTAGTAAGTATGCAAGTTAGTCAGCTCAGAGTATCAATAGCCTATCATCCAATCAATCTCAAATCATCTGATAATATCATGTCCTAGGATGCATCCTTCCTACAATGGACATCAACATCAGACATCACCGTAGTTTAGTCTTGGCTAGCGGTATGAAGAACATTAGCTTGTTTGTTTACTTTATCTTTGTCTTTTTGACTTATCTTTTTTTGCTCATTTTTATGACCTCTCGATGATGTCCAAATAAAAGGATTTAGAGAGAAAGAAATGGGGCAACGATAATTATCTTTTTATCTGTTGTGCTTGTTGGATGTTCTTGTAATATAACCTAGTCATGTGTATTTTGTTTGGGTGTTGGGAGGATGTTTTAGGTGTCTTTTTGACCACATAGGAAGACTTTCCTTTCTATGTTTTATTCTAAGATGTTTGGAAATATGAACTACATTCTAGATAAGGTTATGTATGCCAAGTGTGAACAAGAGTACTCCTGTCTAATTTTCAAGTCAAAGTCCATCACACTAGGTAAAACGCCATCCTAGTTCTTTATACCTTGATGCATCATACCTATGTGTATTATCAAACATAAAGTAAATGGCCCTTTTAAATCCCAATTCCTGATAGGCAAAAAACATCATCTTCTCTAATAAAGTCTTGTAGATCATGAACTTGTTGGATCCTCTTTTCATCATTATTTTATTCTTATTCTTCTACCTTTACTAAAATTTCTATCCAAAATTTGTGTGATATCTCATGAGGCTACCCATGGTCGATGATTGTCTATACATCATCAAAATTGTCTACATCAAATATCTGATCTTTTTAAAGATTTATCTTTCATCCTCTGACCAGTAGAACCACTCCTCTCGCATTTTATCGTGGTAACGATCGAAAAATTAACATTTTTCGCTTGATCTCTCGAGGGGGAAGTATACCAACATAATTCTTCCACTAGGGCAATAGTGGGGCATCCCAAAAAATAAAATAAAATTGAATTTTTATCTTGGCAATTTATTCTTTGCACCAACATAGCAGGTACATTGCTTCAAAGAGGGGCAAAATGTAGACACGAAAAATATATAGATTGATCCTATACACTTGATCCTGATTGTACTAACACCAATTTGTCCTGAATCATCTTCTCTACTAGTCATTTAATTAATAATCTTTATTTAATTAAATTCATTATATTTCATCTTTTAATTAAATAAATCAAATTTATCTAATTAAGTCATCTTCTATTAATTAAATAAATCATTTTTCTTAGTTAATCATATAGTCCCTATATTAATTAAATAATTTAGTTTATTTAATTAATCTCTAAAGTCATCTCATTTGAATTAAATAAATTTATCTTTATTTGATTTAAAACTAACAACATTCTTTTTATTTAAATAAATTAAACTTTATTTAATTAAGTCTAAATTCATATTCCTCTCAACTTTGATTTAAATCAACCTAAAAATCCCAATCAAATTTTCACATAAGCTAATCTCCTTTTAAATTAATCAAATATTGATTAATCTTAATCTTAATCCATCAAATCCTCTAGCTTTTGTAACTTGCACAAGGAAATCATTTTATTTGATTTATTAAAATCTTCTATTTTCTCTCAACATGGCATCAAAGAGAGAATATTCTTCAAATTCAAAAATCCTTCCAAAAGGATGTGTACATCCAACAAGGAATTAAAGTAATCTTACATGTCCTTTGCATTGAGCCAAGTGGCATTAACTCCATTTCTTTCTCCCTCCAACTTGTCATTTCATCAATTTCAAATATCCATCTAACTACATTTATTTGCACATTCATCAAAATGTGCTCATTCCTCCTACACTAGCATGTTGACAAGTGACACAATTGGCTCATGTTTAGTCCCACATTCATCCCTTTTGCCTCTTTGTCCATCATTCTCTTCTATAAATAGAAGGCTCTCATTTGAATTTTGGATCCACAATCTCATCCACAATTTGACGCATTTTTCATGCAACATTATTATCTTCAAGTTTTGAGAAATCTCCATCCATCTTTTTCCATTTTAATCCATTTTTCATATTGGCATAGTTAGGTTATGGAGAAATTTCACCAAGGAGAATCAAATCTTCACCATTGATCATCAAGCTTGCAAGGAATTGGGAAAGGGCCATTTTCCACATCAAAATGGCATGAATTCCCCCATGGGATTGAGAGTTTGAGTATTTAAATAGGAATTAATAGCTTTTTTCATTGTGTTCTTCATTTTATTTCTTGTTTTCATGTTTCAAATTAATTTCATGGGGAATGATGTTTCTAACTTGCATATTGGACTAATTATGTGTTTGTTCTTTGTGTTTGTGCATGTCTAGGATCACTATTCACACAAATCTACCTTGGTTTTCAATAAAATCCTAAAATAGAGCACTAATATCATCACATATCCATATCCAAATCATCAAAATCATGCAAAAATCCAAGAACATCCAAAACATGTCAAAATCACAAAATAGGTCAAAAAGTCAGAAAAAATAAAAAACACGGTATCTGAACTACGTCGTCTCTGAGCTTAAACATAAGAAAGGTCATTATTGATGGGCCCCTAAGACAAAAAATCCAAAAACATTCATAAATCTCAAAAAACACCAAAAACACTAAAAAAATTTAAAATCAAAATATTTGTAAACCATATCGAAAAACCCAAAACAACCTCAAAACATTGCAAAATAGCAAAAAAATTCAAAAAACCGAAAAAATCATCCATCCGATTTTGATTTCACACACAACAAACTTCCACTCACAATAAATTGATCACCTTCACCCTTCGGTAACACAATTAAAAACAAGTATAGTAAATTGAAAGTGTGAACTCCAACATCGGGGTCTTAAGTCTAGGTTAGTAGGTAAATAGGTTGGTCAACTCTTGGTATCACTAGCCCATCATCCATTCAATCTCACCATCATTTGATAACATCATTTCCTAGGATTCATCCTTCCTGCAATGGACATTAACATCAAGCATCACCATAGTTTAGTCTTGGTGTCATGTATAGGTTTTATCGATTATTTTAAATACAAATTATTAATCATGATATTGATTAAATATATTATGTTAAATGATTATTTAAATTGAAGTTAAATTGAAATTGAAATTTAAATGCAGATACAATGATTTGAAAAGCATTTTTATTTAATTTGGGGTTTGTCATTGCTGATGAAAACTCGAGTGCAAGTGAACACAAGAACAGGTGAACGTGATTGAAGGCGAGAACATCAATTAGGTAGAGTCATTTTAGCCATTAGACATGTATGAGGATGGTGGAATCACACACACTCACTTAGTTAATATTTTAATGCATTTTGTTATTCTGTGTTTGCAAATTTAAAAACTGAGTTTAATTTAATTTCTCAAAATTTGTGAACAATACATGTTGATTTAAATGACGATTTGGTTAAATTTGAGGAAATTGATTTAAATTAAATGATTGGATTCCTTGTTTAGATATTTTATCATTGTTTGAAAATAATATGCTTGTATTTCAAAATTTAAATGGAATTGGCTTTTTATTTTGGAATTTAATTAAAAAATTAAATGAATAAAGTGTTTTATAAATTTAATTGTTTTTGATTGAAAATGTGAAAGAGGAAAAAATTTAAATTTAGAAATTGAACAAATAGATAAAATGGAGTTATTGAAAACAACTTAGAAAACAATTCTCATCAAAATTGAAATTTTTATTCAAAAGAAACTTCAGTTAGACAAATTGAAGAAATATCTTCAATTAATTGGAGAAGCAATCAAAAATTCTGGAACATGGAGTTCAAAAATTGAATTGGAGATCAATCATATTTTTTAGATCTCATTTTTTTCTTGATAACTCCTACAATGCATGGAAGAGAGGAATCAGTCTAGTAGAATTTTGAATTGGGGAAGAGAGACACAAAAATCCGTTTTTAGATTTAGCAAGAATTTTATTGTTTGAGAGGCAGCCACATTCTGCCATGCGTTAGAGGAGTTTGAATTGATTTTTCTTTTGCTGATTAATTGGAATGTTGGAGAGGAGACTATAATTTTCCATGCAGCCACTAAGATGAACTCCCTGATTTCCAAGCACATAGAGTAGCAAGGAAATAAGAGCGGCCAGGCATAGAGGAGTCTCCACTCCATATCCCATGCATCTAGCAAAGGAGAGACTAATACCCACGCACAGGGAGGAAGGCAGGCAGGCAGCCAAGGAAGGCACACTCAACCTCTAAGATCCTCACACCTCACACTCCACTTTCCACACAGCAGGAGGAGGACTCTCCAACCTATGTAGCCCGAACAAGCTTCCACATTCCCCCTTTCACCTTTGCAGCCATAAAGACTCTCCATGCAGACAACCAAGGAGAAGAAAGGAATAGGCGTGGCCACCAAAGGTATCTCCACTCACCATACCAACAGAAAGAACATAGGCACGCACCAGCTCTTCTCCTACTCAAACCTCCATGTGCAGTTAAGAGACAGGTTTCCCACTTGTTTCCTACGCAACCACCTAGCACCAACAGGAAACAGAGAAGGAGAACGGTGATGGGCGCATAAAGGCAACAAGAAAATAGATAACCAGAAAGAAGGTAAATTACAGTCTCAATAATAGAAGACAGGAAGACATCAGGTAGAACAATAAATTACAGAGGAGAAACCAAAGAAGATTCATGGAGAGATTGGGAAGCTTCAGAAATTTACAGAGGAAGCACACAACAATCAATTTTTCTAGAATTTAACTAGGTAGAATGAAAACCAATTCACAATTTTATATAAGTGTTAAAATTTCTTCTCCAATTCTTATATTTAGTTTAAAATTTAAAAGAGAATCTATGTTTATTTAATTTAGTAAAGAATGATCTACAAATTTGTTTGAAAATCCTTTAAAAATGTCACCGTTCCTTTACATTTTGTAGAAACTTTCAAACGAATCAAACATCAATTTTTCCAAAATATTATTGAATTTAGAAACAAAAGATTTTTAGGAAGAATTGATTGAAATCATGAAATAAAACAGTTGATTTCTTTAGGAAGAAATTCAAAATAGAAAACATCTTTAAAATTTAGATTCAAAAAGGATCTTAAACAAAAAACTTATTTACTTTTGTTTGACATAAAACTTTATTTGAAATTGGATTTGAAAAGAAATCAAACTGCAAATAATTTGATAGAATAACTTCTAAATGTTAACCTTATTTAGAAACAAAGGTTATTAAACAGTAAACTTTGCAACTAAAAAAAAAAACTTTTTGAAACAAAAACGTGAATGATTTATTTTAAATTGTTCATGAAAAGAATAAATTTTTTTTTTTTTTTTCTGAAAGTATGTAGAACAAAAAATAAACCATTTAAATTTAAATACGATTTACTTAGAAGCAAAAAAGAACTTGAATAGTATTAAAATAGATGAGCAAAAGAACGTGTGCTCTTTTATGACTGTTTTTATATGTATTTAATTTGCATACTGGAGATACACCTTCTTTATTTTGATTATTTAATTTACTCAATTATTATATTAATTTAATGTCATTTATGGATTAAAATGATGAAAATAAACAACTTTTAAATTGTTTTCGTTTCAAACAAGATTTCTATTTTTATTGTTTTTGAAAGATTGTTTTGACTATTTAGAACCTTGCATGCTTGATAAATGAATGTGCATGTTATGTTTTTGGGAAAGTTACCTTTTAGGATGGGTGCCGAATATGGGTTATTAGAGAGTGTAGTTTTTCTTTTCCAAAACTACTTTATTTGTCATGCATGACATTTTACTTGGCCAAGTAACTTAAGGACCATTGAAATAGATGGAATTATTGAACTCTCTACCATATCCTACTATTGAACTTGCTTGTTTCTTAAACTGTTTAGAAAAATGAAAATGTTTGTGGTATTACTAGTTATACTAGGCACGCACCAGATTTCATCTTGCTCGTAAACTTCTTCTTGCTAAGCGATTCATGCAAGGTTGGGTATTTCTTGAATGACTAAGGAATTCCGAAGAAGCGTAAGCTTCGAGGTTGGGTAGAAAAAGCGCTTGATCCTTTTTCTTGTCTTCATTATTGAAGATTAGTTGTTGGATTGAAGATCAAAGGATGTTATCTTCTTTTATATTTATTTATTTTTGAATTATGTATAGAAGAGCTTAAGGCGACTGAATTCCTAAGTCTTGAATTGTAATTTATATTACAACTTCTTATGTATGATTATCATTGAAGAGTATTATGAAACATGTATCTATTTAAACTGGAATTATATATTGAATCTATCTTATCGACTTTATGTCATTGTTTCAGAATCGACTAGTTTCTTTGATGTCTAATGAATGAGTTGTCGACTTTATTTTGAATATAAATGATTTTATTTAAAGTATTCGTCGAAGTTTGAATTTAAGATTTTCGCACTTTACACTTGGCTAGAGGTATGAAGAACATTGACTTGCTTGTGTCCTTGATCTATATCTTGTTGATTTATCTTGTTGTTCTTATTCCAATGACCTCTCGATGATGTCTATGAAAACTATTTAGAGAGAAAGGGATGGGGCATTGATATTTATATTTCATTTTTTGTGCTTGTTGGATGTTCTTGTAATATAACCTCAACGAATACTTGCTTTCTTAGGTGTGTATGGAAGGTGTTTTGGACAACTTTTTGACTATTACATTGGGAGGTTATGCCTTTTAGTGTCTTGGTCTGAGATGTTCAAAACTTCTAAAGTACATCCTAGTAAGGTTTCCATATGTCAGGTGTGAACAAGGATACTCCTATCTGTTTGTCAAGTCAAAGTCCATCTCACTAGATATAACACCATCCTAGTCATCTATACCTTAATGCATCATATCTATGTGTGTTATCAAACATAAGAAAAGTAATTTATTTATGACCCCAATCCCTGGATAAATAATACATCATCATCATCATTCATCATCATCTCTGATAAAGTCTTAACAGATTATAGACTTGTTTAATCTTTTTTCATCATCTTATTTATTCTATCCTCTTTCACACTAACATGATATCATGTCATCCACAAATTGTCTGCATCTTATATATTCATACATATCATCATAATAGGTAACATCATCCATCTCACATGCATTGCATCATAATTTAAGATGTTTAGGATAATATAGATTTGTTATTCTCAACATCTTAATTCATCTCATTTGCATCATCATTATCATATAGATCTATTAGTCTAGCCATCCATACATCCATCTTGAACCTCTTTTTCGCAAGATTAACCCTCAAATTGAACTTTTTGCCTGATCCCTCGAGGGGGAAATGCACTAGTGTACTTCTTTTCACTGGGGCATCTGAAAAAAATTATAAAAAATTTGAATCTTGATCTCGCGAGTGTTATTCTTTTAACCAACACAGCAGGTACATCACTTCAAAGATGGGAAAAATGTAGAAACTTGAAATATCTTGATTGATATCATGCACTTGATCCTGATTAACTAACACTAATTCTTCCTTAATCATTTCCATACTAACTAATTAATTGAATAATCTTTATTTAATTAATTGAATTCATTGAATTTTATCCTAAAATCAAATAATACACTTTATCAGATTATTTTATCTTCCTTTAATTAAATAAATCAATTTATTTAATTAAAATCCTAATATTCTTCCTTTAATTAAATAAAAAAATTTATTAAATTAAAATCTTAATGTTCTTCCTTTAATTAAATAAATAAATTTATTTAATTAAAATCCTAATGTTCTTCCATCCTCTCATTTGATTTAAATAAACCCAAGCATTTAAATTAAATGTCGTAAATCAATTAATTTCATTCAAGTTAATTAATCCTAAATTAATTAACTCCTAACACTAATCCCCCATTTCTCTAGCTTTTAACTCCACCCTAGGGTAAGTCAACCTTGGTCAACTAACCAAGTTGCACATGTAAATTAATTTATTTGATTTACTAATTACCCTATTTTCATTTAAAATAGCATATTCTTTGAATATTCCACCCACTTTACTTTTTGCCCCAAAGGACTTTTGTCCTCTTTTTTGAGCCACCTTTGCATTGATGACTCTTACATGTCCTCCCCTTCAAGCCACCTTGGCATTAAAATCTCTTACAACTCCTCATACACAAGCCACCTCTTGGCATTCATTCCTCTTACACATCTCCTCCAAGATTCATTAGCATGATGACAAGTGGCACAATGCCATTGGTCCAATTTTTTATCCCACATTCTCCCCATTCCTCACTCTTCAACCCTTCTTCCTTATAAATAGAGGCCTTCTCTATTGAAAGAGGATCCACAATCTGATGCAAGGTTACTATCCACAATATCATCCACAAGTTAGATTATCATAGGCATAAAATTCATCATCCATAGCTAGGTTATTTACATTTTGCATCAAGAATCACACATTTCATCCAAGAGCTTATCAAGGGATTGGGAAAAGGCTTCTTTCCACATCAAAGGAGCACCAATGCCCCTACGGGATGTTGGTTTGGGCATTAGAATAATGGTTCATTAGTAATTTATTTGATATTTTTCTTTGTTTTCATGTTCTTATGTTTAAAGAATTTCATAAGGAATGCTTAGTTTCTACTTGTTTATTGACTAATGATTGTGTATTTGTTCATGTTTGAGCATATTTAAGCGAAACATTCACAAACCCTATAAATTCAATGCCCCATTATTGGAAGGGTGCTTGCATTGCAATAGATCTTAGTGGTATATTTCTTGAGAACTTGAGTTTCCTAGAAAATATTTGGCATGCATCACATGCCTTCACTAACTTATGAGCATCTTTAAACACTATTGGCCACCAAAAACCTGCTCTTAGGACTTTGTGGGTAGTATTCTTAGCCATGAAATGTCCTCCACACACTCCACTATGCATTTCATTTAAAATATCTAAAGATTTGGCACCATCAACATACTTTAGCAAGACCCCATATGGACTCCTCCACCATAGTTCATTTTCAACAATGACATATTTGATTGTTTGCAGTTTTTGAGTCCTCTTCTCATTGTTAGGTAGTCCTTCAGGGCATTGCATTGTTTGTAGGTATTGGAAAATGCACCTATACCAATCCCAAGTCTGTATGTCACAAATTGATGAAACCTCTATATATTCCATCTAATTTATCTGGTTAGCCTCTAGATTGGTCTCAACCATCAGTTTGGCTAAACCTTGACCTCTAACTAGCTTAGTAATCTGAAGGTTGATTTTGAACTCTTGAATCTTCTTTATCCACCTACATCTTCTACCCGTGACCTCCTTTTGGGTAAATTCATCTTTGACAACAACACAAGGAACATAGGCAATGACTGTAGCTCCCACAAGAAAATTCCTAAAATTTTAATCTGTCTTAACCAATGCATTTGCTTGTTTTTCTATCATTTCATATTTTAACTCAGCAGCTTGTAATGACTTGCTGAAAAATGAAATTGGTTGTTCATAACCTTCTTCATTCTTCTATGGTAGCATTGTGACAATTCTATGGAAGCATGTAAAATAGAAGATCTATAGTGGCTTGGAGAAGTCAGGAGTTCTAAGAATTGGGGCCTCCTTGATTACTTGTTTGATACTTTGAAAAGCCTTTCTTGGATCTTCACTCCATATCACTTTCTCACCCTTTTTTATCATTTTTTATATGGGGTAGGTGATTTCTGTAAAATTTGTGATAAATCTTCTCAAAAAAATTATTTTTCCAAAGAATGGTTGAATACCTTTTATATTCTTTTGGGGTGGGCTCTTATCTATGGTAGCTACCCTTTCAAGGTCAATTCTCACTCCTTCCTTAGACACTATGTGCCCCAATAATTTTCCTTTAGTAACCCCAAAGGAAAACTTATTTAGGTTGGGTGGGATCCCATATTCCAAATCCTTGATAAATATTTTCTCCTCGTGCATACAATGCTCCTCTTTCTTCTTGGAGTAGGCAGTTAGATCATCTTGGTATATTGGTAGGAAAATGTCTATACAATTAGAGAATTCTATATTCATAGCTCTCTAAAAGGTAGCACTTGAATTTTTTAGGAAAAATGGAATCCTTACATATACATAGGTGCCCCAAGGAGTTGTAAATGCAGTCTTATACTGCTTAGACTCCTTCACTTTTACCTGATTGTAGTTGAAGAATCCATTCATCATTGATAGAAATATATAGCCAATTACCTTTTGTAACATGGCCTCCATGTTTGGTAATGAATAGTTATCTTTCAACAATGACACATTAGGGTTTCTAAAATCCACATATAATCTGATGTCACTATTCTTCTTCCTCATCGACACAAGATTAGAAACCCAAGATGAATGCATGATAGGCTTAATGATGCCTACATCTCTCAAATTCACCAATTATTCTTGCATCTTAGGTTCCAAGGTGGGGTTGATCTACCTCTATTTTTCTTGAAAGGCTTTGCATTTTCCTTAAGAGGAATCTCATTTTGAAACAAATCCTCTATGTATGCCTTTAGGCTATCATATGACCAAGCAAAAACATTCCTATATTTTCTCAATTATATAAAGTAATCAACATTACTTTAATTTGGGGCTTCATTTTCTTGCCCACATAGGCCTTCTTTGGAGCACTCTCAGTACCTTGGTTCACCTCCCCTACGTCCTTTAGATGTGTGGATGATTGCTTGGTACTGCTCCTATCAGGGCCATCAAAGACCCTCTCTTAGGCAACAAGACCCTTAGGTATCTTATTGGTCTTAAGTTGAATGACTTCATTACCAAATACTATATCTTTTACATCCATAGTCTCAACAAATGATCCAAAGTCAATCTCCTAACCTTCATACTGGTCCACACATATCAAAAACCTTAGTATGTCTTCATCATGATTGAATACTTTCCATCTTTGGATGTTGTCAGGGATTAAAGGCCATGTATGTACCTCTACCTTGGAGATGCTATAAAAAGTGATATCATATGGCTTGAGAGCAATATCTGATAATAAATCAACCATCTAATTCTTTGTCCTCTCTAGCCATTCTATGCCAAAAGCATTGAACCACTCAATTGGGTCCCATACTGCATTCCTATACTAGTTTAAGAATTTATTCTTGGATGCATAATTTGATCTGACCTCGGAAACAACTAGCTCTAAGTCACTAATGACTCTTAGTTTCTTGATACCATTCTTTTCGACTAATCTCAACCCTAGCAACAATTCCTCATATTCTGCCACATTTTTTATGCACACAAACAACAAGGAAAATGAAAATTTAAAAGTTTTACCACTAGGGGAGACAAGTGTTACCCCTAAAACCAACCCCTCCTTTAAACATTCCCCATCAAAGTGCATTGTCTAGAGGTCATAATTATCTAAAAAAATATCATCTCTCTTTCAAGGGGTGCAAGTTTCTTATCCCCTTCTTCTTGTAACTCTTTCACCCTAAATTCATTAATTCATGTATCAAAAAATGGATTATTTCATCTTCAGAAGAAAACTCTATCATGTGGGGGGCTCTTGATTCCCTAACTAACTTTATGTCCTTGCCGTCAATGGTGAATGTGGCATAGAAAATATCACACTATATATTACCTCCCATGGAGGCAATCCACTTCATTGACAACAACATTCCATAATTGGGTGGGATGTCCACCATTGTAATGATCATTATAAATTCCTTGTCCAGGAATGTAGCAAGTTTGTATATGGAAGTTATTTAATTACTCCAATCAGAGGTACTTCCCTAGAGTCCATAGCATAACACTTGCCATAAGAACTATCTATTTTTAGTCCCATCTCTTTCATGATCTCAATTGGAATTATGTTTGAAGATGCTCTTGAATATATCATACAATTTTTCAACAACTTTCCATCAATAATCAAAGTTGCAAAAAATGGATCTACTTGGCTAGGACAAGGAGTTATTGTTGTGCCCAAGTAGGTCTGAGGGATCTCAATAATTTCTCCCTCAACCTCTTTGTCTTTTAGTTCACTTCTACTCACTCTAGGTGAAGTAGGAACCACTTGTTTAGTACAGGTTGTAGCTGTGCCATTGATAAGGGCGACTACCTTGTTTATGCTCATCAATCTTCATCATCTCCAACAAAGGAACAATAACTTTCACTTGTGGCAACAACTAAAACATGTCCACAAAGGTGTACTTAGGAACATTAGAAAATGTCATACCTTGTTCATCAACCTTCCATTTTTGCTTCTCACATATTTTTTAACTTTTTTCTTATCCTCCTTCTTGCCTTCTTCAATTCTCTTCTTAAGTTCTTTGGCTTTAACAACCAGTGAAATTACTTCACCATCCACTTTCGTTTTATCAGCCTTCTTAGCCTACATTTGACTTCCCTTATTTTCCTTTACTTTGGCCCTAACTACCTTGGCCTTTGACTTTGACAACTTGTTGTTTGTATTATTTTCTTTGATAAACATGCTACCTCCCTGACCCTAATCAACATTAACAACCCTATTCCTAAGGTTGTAATTTTTCCTTGTTTGCACAACTAAGGCATTTTTCATTATTCCAATCTCCTCATTAGATGGGTTCCTGAGATATATATCATCATCATCATCAGTCTCCATAGTACAAAAATTACAATTATTTTTAGTTTCTTCATCAGAATGGACTTGTTGTTGATATGCACCCACCCTTTATCTCTAAGTATCAATTTCAATTTTGTTAGACTCATCAGAAGAAGAACACTCCTCATTAGAAAAATCAGACCTAATCATGAGGAAATTTATCTCTCCACTCTGATCCCGAGATGGATCATACTTAGTAGGTACAATTTTCTCTTCCTCCAGAAACAAGGCAACTGCACATTGGTGTGGTGAGTGTGGAAATTGATAGGTCACACACCATGGTAGATCATCAACAAATTTGACAGAATTTTTTTGCAATGGATCAGTTGGAACCTAATTTTGTGTACCTTTTTGGTTATTTTTTACTAGTTTACCATTGTGCCAATTTGTATTATATGGGAATTCTTGAAATCTTGGGGGCTTCTCATTCCTTTGGAACTTTGGTTTGTTAGTTTATAACCCCTTTTCTTGCTTCCAAGTCTGTGATTTAGATCCTTCACTAAATTAATAAGCTTATCCAGTTTGTCATCAGATGAAGAAGCTTTTTTATGTTACCCCCTTATCCTATTTGGGGTTCTTAAGAATCTTAACATCATACCTTTACCTACTTTCTTTGAGGCTCTTCTATTTCTCTCAATGCGTAGTACAATTTTAAATGCATCCCTCAAGGTTTGAGGTTTCTTGTCTCTTAGATGATAGGTCATCTTAGAATCAAAAGAATTACAATAGTTAACCAAGCATACTTGATTATTTAACCTCATATTAGCAAGTATTATATTCATTACTTTCTGAAATATAGTATTGAAATCATAAACCATTTCATTAGGACCTTTGGTGATGTTAAATTTGATTAACATGAATCTAGAGTCAATTTTTTCCCCATGCTACTCTTTGAATACCCTCTTGAACTCTTCCCAAGAGCCAATTATTTCCACTGGTAAAATTTAGTACCAATCTCTAGCACCCTTAGTTAATGATTTCATAAACAATTTCATCATTACATATTCATATTCAACCTCAAAATAATTCATCATATTATTCAATGATCTTCATATTATTGAATGATCTCAAGTGGTCTTCTCCACTAATTGCATTGTTGCTATAAAAACTTACCAATACATTCCTTATATCTTTTGGGAGAGGGTTAGGGCATCCAGGTATACCAAGGAAGCACAACTATCTATACCTATCCAATTGCATTGGTCTCCTTGTAAATGGATCTCTTCCACTGCCCTGACTAGAATGGGAAGAATGGGAAACACCACCACCATGTCCTTCTCTGCTACCACCTTGACCTCCTCCACCACCACTACCAGTATTCTAATTTCCAAAGGAATTTTTCTTTCATCGACCTCCTCCTCCAAAACCTCCACCTCCACCTCCCTGACCACCCCCTCCACTCCCACCAGGAATGTTTCCACTGGATTGAGTGTTTAGTAGTTGGGATATAGGAATGGAATGACAAGACGTTGAAGTGGTGTTCATAATAGTATTTTGTGCTGAAGAATGGGGTGTATTATGAGATATAGAAGCTTGGCGAATAGGGATTGATGACTTTAGAAAATCAATTTTCCTTTCCATCTTAGCATTTTCACCCATAATTTGCATTCTATCCAACTCCCTTTGCAATTGTTCATTTGCTAATTGTAATGTTAAGATTGTAGGGTCAGGTGTTTTTTTTGTAGGAATAGTAGTGGATGCAATATTTTTATTTGCAATAGTAGTTTTGGTTTTAGGTTGACCTATAGGTTTTTTCCCAAGGTCTATATGTTTTCCTTTAGAGTATTGGTGGAAGGATCTAAAACTTTTGTAGTCACTATAGAGCTTGTATAAGTACTAGTGGTTGTGGTACTGGTAGGGATATTCATCTTTAGATGATCCATATTTGGGGTCATAACAGGTTGGTAAGTGGTAGTAGGAGTGGGTTACTTAATGGCCACTTCTCTCAATTTCTCCAATCTTCTCCTTAGTTCATCCCTCTGATACATGGTAGCTAATATATTTTCTTCCCTTTCTTTGTCTTGTTTTTTCTTCAACTCACTAAGCATTAAAGCTTCTTCTCTAAGGGATGTCATATATTTGATTATGTCCTCTTGATCTTCTAGAGTGAATTCTAATTTAGAGTGTTCATGAGTATAACTGGTCAAATTCATCCCTCCCCTCATGTGGAAGCTATAAAAATTCTATTTATAGATCTACCTATTGGGTTGAAATCCTTATGAATGGTAGAAACCCCAAGATTACCTCCTCTAGTGACCAATTGACTATCCTAGAAGTTATGGGGCTTAGATCCTTTTGAAACATTTGGATAAGAATTTGGCTTACCAAGGGTAGCAAGCTAATTAGTGGATTCAACCTCTTTTATAATGGGATCTTCCTCATTATCAGGAGGCATACCATATTTATACATTTCATTTTGATCAGCTTCATTTGAATTAAAAGACCCAATTACAAGAGGATTGATGTACTTGTATTTGCATTCTTTTTCTTCCATGATGGCTTGGTTTTGCGAGGAAGACCTCCTGCTAGCCTTTTCTCAAGATTCTTCTTCATGTGGCTTCTGGTTCCTTTTAATTCTAAAATTGCTTCTCACAATTCTCTCTTTTTCCTTACAACACAAGATACTTTTAGAGTCACCACCCATTTTGTGGGAATTGAAAATATTATGGTAAATTGTTGAGAGAAATTGTAAAGATTGAGAAAATTTGAACACAACCTAGAAATAAATTGCAAAGGCACTTAGATCCTAAACTTACCGATGAAAAACTTAGCATATGATGAAAATTTGATAAAATTGTTCTTCATTCAGCAAAGAACAATGCAAATAAATGACTCTAACTATATTAGATCTGCAACTAGAGACACATAGATAAGTTTTATCCCACAAGAGTCACCAATCTATTGGTCTTTTAAGTAAACCAATATGATCTCATAACTACCTATGAAATTTCCAAATTCAGTGGTTAGTAATTAGGAGGAATTGACAAACTTGATAGGTGAATGTCTTTGAGACTTTCCCTCTACACTTCAAGCTCTACAAGACCTAGGAGGGTGATCCCTAACAATGTTTTCAAGCTCTCTTATACCATTTAGTTTTTGAACATTGTAATAACAGATACGTTCTCCAAATTTCTTGTTAAATAGATGAAAAACTAAAAGACCTAGTAGATCTTACAACATTTACCAATCTATAACATGAGAATATTGTGAAACTTAACTCTTGACATACATTCAAACTAAAATTATTTTCTTCATCAAATCTTCATCAAATCATTTAAATCATCATGAAAATTCAAAAATTTCTAAAAATAATCACATCATTAATTTATCTCCCAAGAGGGCATATTATCAGCAATCATCTGAAAATCAATATCTAGGGCATGTCTAGGGCACACTGAAATTCTTTTTTTCATTGATACTGGCAGTAGCAACAAAATTTTCTTTGAAGCAATGAGTAAACACATCACTTCAAAGAGGGGCAAAATGAATACACCTAAAATTGGTCTAGAGAATCTGATTAATTAAATATGAATTATTTGATTAATTATCCTAATTTCCTCTACTATTGAATAAATAGAAATATTTATTTATATAGTTCACATTCACATTTAAATTCTTCCAATTCTTCTATTATCTCATCTTAATTAAATAAATAAAATTAAATACTTTATTTCATTTAATTATCAATTTCCCTATTTTATTCTATCCCATGAATCTTAAATTAATTAAATAAAGATCAAACACTTTATTGATTAATTATTATATTCTTCTATTTTAATTTAATAAACAAATTCTATAATTTGTTCTATTAAATTATTTATCCCTCTTTTGCTAATTTAAATAAATCAAAATATTTAAATAAAGGCATAAAGAATATTCCTCTATATTTCCTCAAAATCAAATTAGATACCCTATGTCTAATTTATGTCAAAAATATGTGAAAATTAATGCCTTCAAACTTCATGGGAAGATTTGGAGACAAATTGGAGACAAATTGCAAATTTATCTCTCAATCCTCTTCCATCAATCCTTCCTCTTCTCTTGCCTGATGTTTTCATGGGTAGAGACAATCCCAAAAATCTTCTCAATCTCCTCCATCTTTCACCATTCAATCCTCCAGATTGAATCCAAGCCTCTCTTTTCCATCCCTATGCATTTCTATAGCCGAGAAATCTATAAATAAAGCTTCATTCAACCAAGAAAAGGATCCCAGATTATCAATATTATACACTCTTACTCTATAGGAAATCATTCAATCATTCAAGCAATAGCATCATAAGCATTTATTTCATAATCATGGCTGCATTTAGTTTGTTGTAGCTTTCATTTATTAGTTTAATGTCAATTTAGATTATTAATCATCAGATAGGATTAATTTCCTGCATTTAGCATCATTCTCGTTCTTCAAATTATCATTTTAAACAGTCAGAGTGCTTACACGATCTGAGAGCAACAATGATTTGATAAATCTTTGGAGATAGAGAGCAATATGATGCTTTCAAATGAATTTCTGGTTTTAATAGCTTAGTTCTTGATTAATTCATTGATTTAATGTCGTATTAAGAAGTGTTTTACATTTGTTTACTTATTCAAACTTACACATATGAGGTATAAAATTGGAGAAAAAGAGCTCAAGAAATATTCTATTTGCATTTAAAAGTGACAATACTGATATATAATGCTAGTAATCAAAAACTCAAACTCCAAAACCTAGACAAAACTTAGACAAAATGTATTTGTGTTCTCTATTACAATCTTCTTCTTAGAATCACTCAAAAATAACCCATTTTATTGGCATTTAATTCCCTTTTATAGAAAAAAGGGAGCAAAACAAGCTTTGAGCCAATGTACACTTATCAAATTTTAATTTGATAATTACAATTCATTCCAAAAGCCTGTTATATTTTCAAACCCTGGGGGGAAATATCTGCATCAGACAAAATCCATTTTCAATTCATTGGTGAAGATACTTCCCACCTTCCAAAAGTCACTTTAGTCAAGGAAGATGCTCCTTCTATGAGAAAAAAAACTTCTTCCACATGCTCTCAAAATTGTAGGATAAAGAAATAAAGTAGAGAAAAAGGTAAAACAATATCCATATTAGCACCAACCATCAACAACTCTGAATTGAGGAGGAAACAATATTTAAACACGGATATAATAAAGGAATAATTTATAAAATTTTCAAGCCATGCATTGTATTCCTCCTCAGTAAGCCACTCAGTATCCAACAACCTTTTGTACCCATCCTTGTTGAAATTTTTTATATACTAAATGCACCAAGATCAAAATTTATTGCCACCTTGCCTTTGGCAGCAACTCATAGATCAAGAATATCAACATATTTCTTCTTCCAAAGTTCAAATTCATCCTCATATGGTCATACATATGCAATAAATTCATCCAATTTTTTCTTGTAAGGTCCATACATCATGACTATTTGAGTTGCTTCTTTGTCAAGACCCTCAAGGAAAACATCTATGAAAGACAATTTATCTATATTTTCTTTCAACATGTCAACATCTACTCTTTCACAAATCAATGCATCTAGGGTGACAATTGAATTATTTATTTGATTTTTACATTCTTGAAGGGGCTTGAATCCACCCACATCATTCAAAATTTTAGGTATCAAACCAAAATCACTTTCATCAAACTTCTACACAAGCTCCCTTATCTTCTTCTCTAGAGGATCCATCAACACTTGACATTCTACAATCCTTTTCACAATTTTGTGGGTTAGGGAAATGTGTGGTGGTTTATTGGAATCATGGGTTGACCTAATAACTATACTCTTTAAAGTTTCCAAATTAGGGATCCACTTATTCATTAATGAAATAGAAAGTTACCTATCCCTATCTAATATATTTATTGCATCAAACATGGTTGAATAAGTTGAATGAACACTGAGAGTCTTCCTCTACTCTTTCTCCAACACCACAGTCACAATCTTCATGTTATTCATATATATAGTACTATCCACATGCTCAAGGAATTCATCATAAACCTAGAGTTGTTCCATCAAATCCCTTCTACAAGCTCTCTTCCCTTTATGAGGTGCAACTGATGTGCTTGGAGTTAGATATGCAATGTGCAAATCATGAAGATCATCTACATTCAATTCTATGGAAGTGGAAAAAGGAGGTGGAGAATGAGTAGGAGGTGGCTGCACTAGAGAAGTTGGTGGGGGTGGAAATTGCACTTGAGATTTTGATTGTCATGATTGAAATTTCTCCTTCAAAATTGGCTTCTTAAGCTTGTCTTCTACAATTTGTTTTTTCTTTATTATAGTTTTCCACCAAGTCATTGTATTATTTATTCTTGGCCTCATACTTGTCTTGAATGGAATTTGTAGTTACTTTAGTAAATTATGCAATATTTACAACCAATCTGGCTGCCTCCACATCTGAAGTATCTAATATTCTTTTTATTATCAATCCTCGCCTAAGGTCAGATGTAGAATTTGTAACTATTGGCTTCCTTGTGTTAGGGGAAAATGCCCAAATTACTAAGTTGTCCAATTGGAGGGTGAAATCTGATCCTTGGAAGGAAATTAATGCCTCTTCCTCTATAGAAAAAAATTCCTATCATGCTACCTGATAGTGTCAAAATCAATAGATGACGCCAAGTCCCATTCTAGCAGAAAAAGAAAACCACTTTTTCATACTAACTCCCTACCTTCACCAAGTATGATATTCTAGTACTTTTCCATCATTTTTGCAAGTACCTTGTGCTCGATAACATCTATAGAGATCTTTGGGATTTTTTCCATTCCAATCTTCATGTTCTTATCATACTCATCCATCTTGGCTCTCCAAACAAACTCTTCAAAAGCCTTGGTTTTTATGAAGGAGTCATCATCCATAAATTTACTACAAGCCTCCTCTCTAACATCATCAGTATTGTTCAATCCACTTAGATCAAAATTTCTCAATCTCAAGTTCATAGCTTGTGGAATTATTTCTCTTGGAGGTGAAGGCATGCCTTGCCTCATCTCATCCTCAATCACAATTACTTCATCCTTAGAATAAATACCATAATCAACAAGACTAGTTGGTCCAATCCTCCTCTTTGGTGAAGGTGGATTTATTGGTGGTGATTCTCTAATAGGAGAATTCAATTCAATGACCTCAGGTGCAACTGACCTTGGAGGTGATAGTGTTGGAAATTGTTATACAGGTGAAGATGCCCTTGAACCCTCTAAATGAGTAGGGGTGGAAATGCTTTGCTATTTCTTTACTATTATTTTTCTTCTTGCAAACACATGTAACTTCTTAGGGGGTTGGTATGTGGGTCTTTCCTCCTTCATGGGGGATTTCTCCTTATCTTTCTCATATGTTACTATATAATTCTCTCTTTATTGAATAGTTCTCTCCTCTTTTAGCTGCCCTACCACCTTATCAAAATTTGCAACATTATTTCAACCCTGAGAATCTCATCCTTTATGTGTGGAAGGGATTTATACCTTGGATCCTTCTCCTGAATTTATTTTTCCAATTTATTAAATTCTAAGCATTTCATTTTCTATCCTCTTGCACCTTATAATAAAAAATGTTCCAGATAACATCTTCAGGAAAGTAGAAATTATGGTAGAATCTACCCCCTCTAATTATGTTTTTCAAGGAAACCATGACACCCTCTGGGTCATGGTTCCTCATTTTTCAATATTTCATCCTCAAAGGCTTTAGTTTTGGCATGATATTCCACCATCCTTCCTTGTTCATAAAAAAATTAGCAAACACTATGTACATAGGGAAAAAATTCCCTTTCCTCATCCCCACTAGATGTTTATCTTCCACACCACCCAATTGCCACAGAACCTCCAAGAATCTAATCCTCAAAGGAACATCTCTGGGAAGCACATGAGGTGTCTTTCTTGTGCCATAAACCCTAAGGATGGTGTAATTTGAATACGGGATGATGTCTCCCTAATTATGCTCAATGCCTAGCTCTGGTCTCCTCTCCCTAGGTCTCAAGAAATAATGAAGCTCCACTAGAATCCTAGGAGGATTCACCACCAAAACTCTCATTAACTTGGATGCAAAAAAAAAAAAAAAAATGCACAAAACTATAATGTTGATTATCCCTACCCAATAAAAAATTCCACATCTTAACAAGCATGTCCTTTCCATGCTCATTTTACCTATCCAAATTTATGTCATCATCAAGTAAACCGGATCCCATGTATAAAAACATATGCATAAATAGGGAGTACCACAAAAACCTTACTCCCTTCTTGTCATTATTGAGATCCAATAGGGATTTATGCATCTCTTTTGACAGATACCAACAAAATCATAACATGTATCGATCATCCCATGTTGTATATTAATAGGCATATACATAAGGGATGATGACATCCTTTATACTGGTTCATACCCCAAAATATGGCATAAGGTGTAGAAATTTATCTATAAATAGTGTTCAAAATTATTGATATCAAAGGGACCCTTATGTAAGGGGTTGAATGGAATTTTTCTTTCCCCTTTCCCTCTAGCCATGAATATGGTTAACACAAAATCCTTGAAGGTTAACCTCACCTTCTCATACTCTTCTTTCAGCTTATTCTAATCAATTTTTACCATCTTAGAATGGAAAGGGATCAATTTGAAAACCTTAATGAGTCCATCCCTAGTAACATCCACCATTTTAGCCCTTGAGTGTGTCCTTAAAACCCTAATAATTGGGTCATAATTAGCTACTATGGCATTCGACAAATCCACATGCTAATATACATTGGTTAGAACAAGTTTACCCATATCTAGGCTCCAACCATTACACAAGGGGATACTTAAGAACCTCTTCCTAAATTAATGTTTGAATAGGGTCCATCCAGTGACAAGTAGGGTAGCATCTTTGATAACATGTTGTTTGTGGTAAATGCCATCCTTTATTCCAGGCCCTTGGAACATTGGGTGGCCCAACGTCTTGCTATTTGTAGAGGGTTTCAATTGGTCAAGTAGGTCTTGAAACAAGATATGTGTTAGGGTCTCAGAACATGAAGCTCAAGCCTTGGGTGCCATTGCAATAAAGGAAATGTGGGCTATGGTTTTTCTAAATACAACTAGGGCTTGAAATTAATGCAGACAACTATGCAAATTCAAAACTACCTGAATGCAGTTCAATGAATTTTAAACCCTAATAGAAATCAATTTTACAATATGACAAGGAAAACTAATACATGCACACAAATTTAATTGAAATCCAACACAAGATTGAGTGGATTTTACTTACTAGTTTTTGGTGTTGGGAAACCCTAATTTCAGATGTGGAAAGCTCAAAAAATATTGCTACAAATATTTGGATGCTTTAAAATATTTAGGTAAATCAAATGGTGATTTTGTTCTAGCTTTTATGGAAAAATAACCCTTCAATTTGGTCATTGAACATCAATTTCACCATTATTGTTCACTCATGTGAACCACGATGGCTCAATCAACTTTTTTTGCAAGTTTAAATTACAACCCTTGATCTCCCAGTGACTTGGATCAATAGATGTATTAGATGGAGTCATAAAAGTTTGAATTCTTTGACCTTTGCTAACTTCAACATCCAACCAATCAGACATCACCATGTGTTTTCCTTCATTTAGTGTCGCTATAGACTCCACCATAGTTTACAAGCGATGAGATATCCATGTGTCACCAACCTACTATCCTATTGATATTTTCAAGATATCGATCAATGACCGTGAGCTAGCGGGGAACAAATCAGTTTAACCCGATATGACTCAACATGTGCACCGGTTAGTCCCTAGGCTTACACCCATATGCATTGTACCTTTATCATTCAGACGGTTGATATTAAAACATACGAAGCTTCCTTTTACCCACGTGCTCTTAAGAACACCTTTAGTAGCTTGATCTTTAAACATCCATAGTCTCATTGAAATATTTCATGAAATATTTCCTCTATTCAATAGTTCCTTGAGCATTGTAGATTACGCCATGTGGTAGCCACCCGCTATCCCTCATGATTTTTCATGACATCAAAAAATTGGCTAGGGGAAGCAAAGAACAACCCAGATTCAATCGCTTGATCAATTGTAGCACTTAAATCATGGGCCCACCATTACTGCCACCATACACACCATGTAGGTGTACTCACAATATGATACACATGGCATGTGCTTGTTGTCTCTCGCCATTTTTCATGACATCAAAAATTCTTGGAGAGGTTATGGGGAATGTTCTAGATTAAAACTATGGGTTTCAGGCACTTCCTTAAGTGGTTTTAATAGAAGGTGCACTAAGTTATGTCTTAACAAGAGGATGACCTAGGGGGTACATGTTGAACTTGGGAATTTGAAAGGAATATTTGTCCCTCATCTAAAGTAAAGATTAAAACATGAATATTCTTGACCTGCTCAGAATATAGACCCTAGGCCAAATATTTAAAATGGGAACACATCCAAATATCACTAGGAAGATGGGGCCAATGTCGATGATGAATTCAATTTATAGCTTAATCCATTGAAAAAAGTGAACATGAGGCCAATAAAAAATTAAAAGGATACTAGGGTTTCTGTAAATTAAGGGTTTTAAGAGGACTTTAACCCAAAGATTGAACCCCTATCAACATAAAAAAACCCTATTCTCAAGAGGACTAAATTTTTGTAAATTCCTACCATGGGATCAGTATGTTGCAAGGCGTGTGCCCTTGGTCTCCTTGTGTTGTGCAATGTAGTGCTCGGTTTCATGACATGGATTAACCACCTCCTATGGATTCATTAACTCTGGTGGTTATATCAGGAATTAATAGGTTGATCTTTTGGTGCAATGATAATCATTTGTCAAACACCTGGTATAAGATCTTGGGTCATGGATTCAAACCCCTCACTTGCACTAAGGGGATTGTTGCAAGGTATGTGCCCTTGGTCTCCTTGTGTTGTGTAGTGCAATGCTCAGGTTCGTGACATGTCTTAACTATCTCCCATGGATTTATTAACTTTGGCGATTGTATCGAGCATTAATAGTTCAATCTTTTGGTGCAACGAAAACCATTTGTGCAACATAATATTCTCAATTTTGAACTCTTTTGGTTTCTCTTCTATTGGTTCATCATCTCTCTCAGGTTGATCCACTTGTTCTTGATGAGGGGGTAAAAGAACTAGTACTTGAGATGGAGAATAAGAATGAGGTGGAAAATTTGAGGAGGTGAAGGAACTGGTGATGGTTGTGGTGGATTATGAATTGGAGGTGGAGATGGAGGAGGAGTAGGATATTTTGGTGGAGATGGAGGAAGGGGAGGTGGTTGTGGCTTATCCTAAGCTTTAGGAGATTTCCTTAGAGGAGATGGTGGTGGAGAAGGCATATGATATTCATGATGTGGAGATGAAGAGGGAGGTGGAGTTCTTGTAGAATGAACAACTTGAGAATGTGTCATTTTTCTCCTTTTGAGTGAAACATGATCCTCTTCAGACTCAGTTTCATATGATTCCACAATCACTAATTTATTCCCACCTTTCTTCTTTGCAATAGTGGCTTTGGTTTCTCTTTTGTATTTCATGACCTTAGTTATTGTTCTTGAGGAATCTTAAGTCAATTTCCTTTGATCTTGAGCCTTAGGATGTGGCTCCAATACTGGGCATGTCTCTTCCAACCATCCCACTCTTTCAAGTATACACCCAACCTTTTACTAGAAACTAGATAAAATAAAAAATTCATGAAAACCTATCCTCTTGGATAAAACACTAAATTTTTATAGAACTATGAGATAAAATTGGCATGAACCCTATATGTTCAACTAGGTACCATAGAATAAACTTCTCATGAACTCAAATCATATGAATTACTAAAAATTATAGAGCTCAACTAGCACATTGTGATGGATGTACATAATGAATAAACATGTATATGCCCTCTATATAAGCTTTCCCGTATGAACTCATATGAATTAAAATGTAAATAGAAATATGAATTGTCTCTAGCTAAGTAATTAGATAGAATGACCCCATATTGATCCAAAAATAAAGGTTTTATAGTAATATGATGTGTAGTAAATACTTACCTACACACTTCAAAACCATAAAATTATCAATACATTATGAATAAAAATATATAAAAAACATTTCTTGATTGAAGGTTAGATAAAATTATAAGAATTTTTCTTGAATACTTTCCCAATCATTTCTACTAATATAAGTATTTGTTCTACAAAAGGCAATAAAAGACTCAAAAAATATACTTCTAGTGCTCTAAATTTACCTATTTCAAACAAAAAAAATAGACTATGGATCTAATCCATATAACCCATGGGATTCGTCTTGAAGGGCTTATAGATGATCCTTAGGCATGATATTGAAACTCAAGCTAATGGTCCTATCAAACGGTGTGAAATTAGCTAACACCATGTAGTTTATCCCCTTTCTTTCAATTTATTTTTTAATGAATATATAATATTTTATGAATTTTTGAAGTGGACACATCCTGAAAAGTTGAAATTTGAGCATGCTCCCCCTATTTTTTTTGAAAACTAATCAATTTTTTTCATCATGTGTAGAATGGAGTCTAGTTTTAAAAAATGCAATTTGTTTCACAATTCAATGAATGAGTGAAAATATATCCTCAATATAGCACATGTTGGTTTTTGACAAAAAACGGATGCAATAACAAGAGAAGTTATGGATGAAAACCCTATCTTAATCAAAATGTAAAAAAATAATATATATTTAGATAGCTAAGAGAGAGCCTAATTTCATCATGTTTTTTTTATAAACTTGCATTGGAAGACATACAAATGTGATGGTTAGCATGACCAAAAATATGTGAAAATTTGGTAAATCTTGGGAAAATCACATACATGAGCAGCTCATTTAGCGAGTGCCAAATTTGGCACTCTCCAAATGGCACATCAGATTTGGAACTTGGAAAATT
The DNA here is from genome assembly GCA_007115665.2 of Sequoiadendron giganteum. Taxonomy (NCBI): domain Eukaryota; kingdom Viridiplantae; phylum Streptophyta; class Pinopsida; order Cupressales; family Cupressaceae; genus Sequoiadendron; species Sequoiadendron giganteum. Next base: position 332,891,341 of record CM021104.1, on the reverse strand, counting down.
TGGTGAGCGCCAAATGTGATGTGCCATTTGGAAAGTGCAAAATTTTGCACTCACCAAATGAGCTACTTTGACAAAAAAAAAAAAATTCTTTCTCTTTTCTCCACCACTTTGATAACACTTAGAGTTTGTGGTTAAGATCATTGATGGATAGTTGATTTTTCACCTTTCACAACCTCTCTTTCTCCTTCCCTCTTAACCAATATGTACCCATTCTCTCTCAACCCTCTCTAGGTCCCTCATACACTCTCTACCTTGTCTTCCATCATTAGGGTTTAAGGTATAGGGTTGAGGGTTTAATGTATAGGATAACACCCCCTTTTAGGTATCTTCCTCGCTCTATTCCTCCCACCCCCTCTCTCTCAAGTTTCTCCCTCCCTCTATCCCTCGCACCTCCTATATCTCAAGTTTCTCCCTCACTCTATACCTTCCACCTTGTGTCTCTTAGATCTCTCACAATCTCTCTCTCCCTCTCTCAGGTTTCTCCCTCTGACACTAACTACTCTCACAACCCCTCTCACTCTCTCAAGTCTCTCCCTCCCACCCTAATTAGATAAATCTCACTCTCTCACTCCATCCCTCTCACCCTAACTAGACAACTCTCTCTCTCGCTCTATCCCTCCCAACCTCTATCCCTTGGATCTCTTGCAACCCATCTCCCTCTCTCAAGTGTCTCCCTCCCACCCTAACTAGAAAAATCTCTCCCTCAAATGTTTCTCTCTCTTAGGTCTCTCCCACTCCCTCTCTCTCCCTCTCAAGTCTCTCTCTTAGGTATCTCTCTCAGGTATCTCTCCCTCTAAATTCTCTCTCTCAGGTCTCTCTCCCTCTCTCTAAAGTCTCTCCCTCAAAATATTCCTCCCACCCCCTCTCGCTCTCTCAGGTCTCTCCCCCCATCCTAACTAGATAACTCTCTCTCTCCCTCTCAAATCTCTCTCTTCAAGTCTCACTCTCTACCACCCTACCTAGACTTCTCTCTCTCTCAAACCCTCTCTCTCACACTCCCTCTAAGGTCTTTCTATCTCTCTCTCTCTCACTCCAACTCCCTTTCTCAAGTCTTTATCTTTCGCTCTCCCTCTCATCTCTCTCTCTCTTAGGTATCTCTCTCTCAAGTGTCTCCCACTCCCTCTCTCTCAGGTGTCTCCCTCAAATATCCCTCCCAACCCCTCTACCTCTCTTAGGTCTCTCCCTCAAAATATCCCTCCCAACCCCTCTCCCTCTCTCAGGTATCTCCCCCCACCCTAACTAGACAACTCTCTCTCTATCCCTCTCATGTCTCTCTCTCTCTCTATCAGGTCTCAGTCCCTCCCCCTACCTAGACTACTCTCTCTCACTCCAAACCCCTCTCTCACACTCCCTCTCTCTCAGATCTCACCCTCAAAATATACCTCCCACCCACTTTTCCTCTCTCAAGTCTCTCCCCCCCACACTAACTATATAACTATCTCTCTCCCCCTCTCAAGTTTCACTCCCTTCAACCCTACCTAGTCTACTCTCTCTCACTCCAACCCCCTCTCTCACACTCCCTCTCTCTCTCTCAAGTATCTCCATCAAAATATACCTCCCACCCCCTCTCCCTCTTTTAGGCCTCTCCCTCCTATCCTAACTAGATAACCCTCTTTCTTCGATGTAGTAGTCTCTCTCTCAGGTCTCACTCCCTCCCACCCTACCTATAAAAATATATCACTCCAATCCCCTCTGTCACATTCCCTCTCTCTCCCTCATATATATTTCTCTCTCTCCCTCTTAGGTTTAATTGATAGGGTTGAGGGTTGAGGTTTGAGGTAAGGGTTGATGTTTTAAGGGCTGAGGATTGAGGGTTGAGGTAAGGGTTGAGGGTTTAAGGGTTGATGGTTGAGGGATTAAGGTTGAAGGTATAAGATTGAGAGATTAGGGTTTAAGGTATAGGATAGAGGGATTAGGGTTGAGGGTTTAATGTATAGGGTAGAGGGTAGAGGGTTGAGGTATTATGGTTTAAGGGTTGAGGGTTTAAGGTTTGACGATTCAGGGATTAAGGTTGAGCAACTAGGGTTGAGGGTTTAATTTATAGGGTAGAGGGTTAAGGGTTGAGGGTTTAAGGTTTAAGGTTTCAGGTTTGAGGGATTAGGGTTCAAAAATAGGGTTGAGGGTTTAATTTATTGGGTTGACAGTTGAGGGTTGAGGTAGTATGATTTATGAGTTGAGGGTTTAAGGGTTGAAGGGTTAAGGGATTAGGGTTTAAGGTATATGGTAGAGGGTAGAGGGCCATGGTATTATGTTTTAAGGGTTGAGTGTTTAAGGTTTGAGGTTTCAAGGATTAGGGTTGAGAAAATAGGGTTGAGGGTTTAATTGATAGGGTAGAGGGTATAAGTGATGAGGGTTGGAGGTTGAGGGTTTAAGGGTCAACAATTGATGGATTAGGGTTGAAGGGTTGAGGATTTAGAGTTTGAGGTATGAGGGATTAGGGTTTAAGGTATAGGGTAGAGGGTTTAATTGATAGGGTAGAGGGTAAAGGGTAGAGGGTTGAGGTATTACGATTTAAGGGTTGAGGGTTTCAGTGTTGAGGGTTGAAGGTTGAGGGTTTAAGGGTAGATAGTTGATGGATTAGGGTTGAAGGGTTGAGGGTTTAAGGTATAGGGTAGAGGATTTAATTGATAGGGTATAGGGTAAAGGGTAGAGGGTAGAGGTATTACAACTTAAGGGTTGAGGGTTTAAGGTTTGAGGTTTGATGGATTAGGGTTGAGCAACTAGGGTTGAGGGTTTAATTGATAGGGTTGAGGGTTTAATTGATAGGGTAGAGGGTTGAGGTTTGAGGTATTAGGGTTTAAGGGTTGAGGGTTTAATTATTGAGGGTTGGAGGTTGAGGGTTTAAGGGTCAATTTTTGAGGGATTAGTTTTGAAGGGCTGAGGTTTTAAAGTTTGGTGTAAGAGGGATTAGGGTTTAAGGTATAAGGTAGAGGGTTTAATTGATAGGGTAGAGGGTAGAGGGTAGAGGCTTGAGGTATTATGGTTTAAGGTATGCATGTTTAAGGTTTGAGGTTTGAGGGATAAGGGTTGAGAGTTTAATTGATAGGGTAGAGGGTTGAGGGTTGAGGTATTAGGGTTTAAGGGTTGAGGGTTTAAGTGTTGAGGTTTTAAGGGTTGATAGTTGAGAGATTAGGATTTAAGGGTTGAGGGTTTAAGGTTTGAGATATGATGGATTATTATTTAAGGTATATTGTAGAATGTTTAATTGATAGGGTAGAGGGTATAGGGTAGAAGGTTGAGGTATTATAGTTTAAGGGTTGAGTGTTTAAGATTTGAGGTTTGAGAGATTAAGGTTGAGCAACTAGGTTTTAGGATTTTAATTGATAGGGTAGAGGGTTAAGGTATTAGGGTTTAAGGGTTGAGGATTTAAGTGTTGAGGGTTGGAGGTTGAGGGTTTAAGGTCCACGATTGTGAGATTAGGGTTGAAGGGTTGAGGTATGAGGGTTTTGGATTATAGTGTAGAGGGCTTAAGGGGTGAGGGTTTAAGATTTGACATTTTAATGATTAGGGTTTAAGGTATAGGGTTGAGGGATTAGTGTTAAGGGTTTAATGTATTATGGTTGAGGTATTAGGATTGAGTAGGAGCATGCTCACACATATCAAGAGACAATTGGTGATAATTTTCCACTCTTGGTGATGTTTGGGTAAAACTTAATTACAAAAAACTCCTCTTAGAATATTCACCCTTTTGTACATCTTCATCCCTCTTGAAATAGTCTTATACTCTTCTTTGTCTCTTAATCCCACTCTTCTCTATCCCCTTAGTAGGTATCCATTTATTATCAAGGCTTATAGAAGGAAAAAAATTCTATAGAGAACATTTGGCACTCACCAAACTGCAAAGAAGTGAAACACAACATTTAGTGCTCACCAAACTGGATGTCAAAATTTGCAAAGTAAAACAAAGTTTTTCATTAGAGTTGGCATTCTCCAAATTTGGATTTTCCAAAAATGGTAAAAAAGGAGTTGATCCATGATTCATGTCCATAATTATCTTCATTTGTCTAGTTCTATGCTTTATTTGACTCAGAAATGCCATTTTATGTAGTTGACTTGTTGTTGTATCAAATTATACTTGATCCATCACCTTTTCAACACCAATTTGCATGATTTACAATGTAGAAGGATACAATTTGGAGTCTCCATATTATTTTTCATTATCTCAGGTAATATATTCATTTTGGTACAATTGAAATGTTTATATTGAGTATTTTTGTTTAGTTTTGACAATATAAACCATTCCTTTCATGAATTTATTAATCATAATAGTTTTACATACTATTCAACTTTGAATTAGATGGAAGTTGCATAAAATTTTTAAATTTTAGGAGTTTGAGAAAAAAAATGTGAAATAATTTAGATGAATTCATGTAAATGTATATAGAGGATATCAACTTACCACAAACTTGCCTATGAATTCCATGTGCATTGCTTATAGTAGTCCATTTACATCATGGCTAGTGGAATTCACTCTTTTTCATTTTAACTAGATGTTTATATTGAGTTTTTTTGTTTTGTTTTGACAATGTAAACCAAATTCATTTCATGATTTTATTAATCTTCATTGTTATACATAGAATTAAACATTGAATTAGATAGAAGTTGCATATAAAAGTTTAATTTTTAGGAGTTTGAAGATAAAAAATGAAAAACATGACATAATAGATGAATTAATGTAAACTTATATAAAGGATTTGAAAAAATTCCTCAAGGAAATGCCTCAAACCAATGTGGTCTCATGGAACACAATGAAAAAAAAATGCAATCGGTAGCTGCTCCTAGTTATTAGTTATGCAATGCGAAGTAATTGCATAAGAGTTGCACATCTAGGTTGACTTTCAAAAACATTAGATTGATATTGAAATTTTGTCATCTATAAACATCTAGTTACATTATCTATGCAATGTGAAATAATGTTTTTCATTTTAAAGATGTGCAATGCTTGATGTGATAACTATCCTTTTAAATAGCTTGAAGTCACTATAATTTATGCCTTCTTATGTTTGCACAAATAAAACCAAAGAATATTGTGATTATAATCATGATTGTCAAAGTTTTCAAACTCCAAAATCTACCCTACATTAGGTGGAGATTGACTGAAATTTCCAATTTCAATTAAGAAATTAAACTTAGGAAAGGAACCATGGGTGGTCGCAAATGCAAAAAAATCCCTTGAGTCCAAAACCAAGCAGTGTAAAGTTACAAAAGGGTGTAACTACCATTCTGAAACTCGTGTGACCAAACGAATTGTTCCAACATGTCCAGATGGGTATGTTTAGGCTAGAATGGTCCTCTTTCACACCTAAACACACCGATTTAGTCTGAGCTACATTCAACCGACTCAATCCCTTAAGAGTCCAGAGTGCAAAATGGGTGTAATCTTTTATGGGATGTTACTTGAAAATCATGATGACGAGTGGTGACGACTTTTCGATTGATGGAAAAAGTGTCAAATACAAGCAGTGTAAAGTTGCAAAGGGGTTTATCTTTTGTTCTACAACTCGTGTGACCAAACAGACTATTCCAACACATTTAAATGGGTACATTTAGGTTAGGAATGGTCCTCTTTTGCACCCAAACATGTTGAATCAGTTTGAGCTACGTTCAACTGACTCAATCCCTTAAGAGTCCAAAGTGCAAATTAGTTGCAATCTTTGATGAGATGTTACTCATAAATTGTGATGTGTATAAACTTCTCATTTAAGGCTATGAGATTACATTGGGCCCCTCTACAATAACCTATCCTAGTTTTTGATATATCAGAGGCATTTTTTAGTGGTGATGACTTTTCAATTGATGGCAAAAGTGTCAAATGTAAGTAGTGTAAAGTTGAAAAGCGGTGTAACTTTCGTTCTGCAACTCGTGTGACCAAATGAACTATTCTAATACGTTCGGATGGGTATTTTTAGGTTATGCATGGTCTTCTTTCACACCCAAACACATCGAATCAGTCTGAGCTACATTCAACCGACTCAATCCCTTAAGAGTCCAAAGTGCAAAATGGTTGCAATCTTTGATGGGTTGTTACTTAGAAACTGCGATGCTTAGAAACTTCTTGTTTGAGGATATGGTATTGTGTTGGGCCCCGATACAATAAAATCTCTTTATTTTTGATATCTCAAAGGTATTTTCCAATGGTGACGACATTTCAATTATTGGAAAAAGTTTCAAATGCAAGCAGTGTAAAGTTGCAAAGGGGTGTAACTTTTGTTCTGCATCTCATGTGACCAAACAAACTATTCCAACACATCCAAATGGGTCTATTTATGCTATTCATGGTCCTCTATCACACCCAAACATGTTGGATTAGTCTAAGCTACGCTCAACTAGCTCAATCCCTTAAGATGGCATGCAAAACAAAGGAAAAGAGAAAGATTCGCGTGATAGTTAACAAGTGCAAGTTTTCCACACCAAAAACATATGATTGCATGAAAGAGGTAAAACATGTGGGTGTCAAAATAATTGAGGAAAAAGGGAAAATCTACAAAAAAACACCACATTGAGAAATAGGGTAATTGGTGTATGAGGCTCAGGGTTAATCTAGACATCCTAGGCTTCACACCACTTGCATGAACAACCATGAGTGATGGGTTTGATTAATTGGTATAAGAAGGTTGAGAGTTGATTTACACATTCTTGACTCCACACCACTTATAGGAAGCCATGAGTGATAGTTTCCTTTGGTTACTTAATTAACTCAATAGGTTTTGGCTTTAGATGAACTCACACAACAAAAGACAATCTTACCTAGATGGGTTTTGCTATAGTGGATGTTACTCTAAATGAGATAAATGGTAGAACCAATTGACCAACATATAGTTGAATTTATTTCTTCCATATATTTTTATGGGTGGAATTTAGAATCTTCTTTGAGTTGGATGCTCTTGTGTAAGCATGCATACAATCCTTGAAAGTCAAATATGGAGGTTGGTGAGTTGCAAATTCAAATTAGGATTATAATATGACTCTATAGATGAGTATAGGAGACAAGTAGATTGAATAATAATGTAATCCACAAGAAGGAAAGCTAATAGAGGACTGTAGATGTTCTTGACAAGGCCCCAATGCATTTGAAATCCCAAATTGACTTGTAAATTCTGCAAGATGATAGGGGAAATGAGGAAGCACAACATCAATTTATTTTTTGTAAATATCTCTTTCAATGTGTGTTTGAGTTATTTACTTTCTTACTTTCATCCAACTAATTCAATAATTGAAGCACATAATAAAGCATAGGAATGATATGTTCAATTTATTAGAAGCATAGTTCTTACTTACAAGAGTAAGTAATATTAGACTTTAATAATATATAATCTAAAAAAATCATTGTGCTCATTTACTACACCATTATCTTATGGATTTCAAGGGTCACATGTCAAAAGTAACATAAAAGGAGTGTGCAATTTGGCCTATTAGCATTGTAGGCACGCATTTGAGGATGCACATAATTGCATAATTTATATAAGATCTAGATTGAAGCCATAGTGGTAGGAAATATATAATTTTTTAGCCTTTTATATATTGATTCAGTTTCATAGAACATTGAATTCACACATAAGTAAATGATAAGTCCTTGGTCAATCATTCTTGGAAATATCAAAGTTGTTTAGCATCAACTAATAAAGTTGTTTAGCATCAATTAACTTCATATTCAAGACAAACCATGAAGGACAAAAATGATCAATGCTAGGGCTAACCAAATGATAAATGTCAAGACCATGAGAAAATGAAAGACAATGATTAAAGTTTTTATGACTATGAAACATTGACGTTGTTGGTCCTCATATTGTAAGTAATTTATGATTGTGTTTTTCATGTATAGTGGTGTTAGTGAGATGTGAATAAGTGAAGCACAAGTAATGGAAGCATTGCAAAGGATACATACCAGTAGGAATGGAGCTTATTTACACAATACACATTAGATGGAGCTTATTGAGCAATCAACAATAATTATTTAAGTATTATATGTAAAAAACACCCATGCCTACAACATTCAAGAATAAAATTTACACAATATGTATGATAACATCATTCAAGAATGGTAGTGATAAAATAATATTTGCATTAATGAAAAATTCGTAAGGCTATACAATGATATATGCTGATATAAGTATACAATATATCCAATAAAGTCATATAGGATTACTACAAAAGAGCCATATGGACATAAAATTCCACATATATCGATAGTACAAAACATATGTTCCAAAATTCCACATAGGCATACAACAAATGACCCTAATACATAGTCATTTCCCTCTAGGGGAAGGAAAGAGATTGCATGCTACCTTCAACGGTCGGTTGGATGGAGTGTCTATTGGCTCTTTTATCTTTTAAACATGCTCATTAGCCCTCCTCTCTTCACTCCTCTGGAGATGCAACTAATACAACAAGAAGTATAGATGTAATACATAGAAATTGAATTTTGGAATGAAATATAAAAAAAAATCACTTATCACAAAAAAATAGTCATCATGCTCATTTACACCTTTACCACATCACGAGATGGAGTGAAAACCACTTGTAGCAACCATCAAGATAGAAATTAAACTACATACAAGTATCATGAAATTTTTGAATAATAGATTGGATAAAAGAACAAATATAATTTCACATTGACTAATCTATTGCATACCTCTCTCAAAGGATCAGAATTGGCTATTGTTGCATCAAATCCATGGTCCATCGTGCCACTAACATCACCAAGGATATCTAATGTCAACATCTGAAAATGAAACAATAAATATGAATTTTTTTATCACTTTCATTAGTTTATTTGTTTAATTAAAAGCATAGACAAGGCAATGAATTGTTTGTAAAATGCCTCAAAGTAATGTAGTTTCATGGTGATGGTAAGAAACTAGAGTTCATAACAATGTTTAAAGGAAAACATGTGACAAAAGATAGGGGTTTTGAATATTGTTGAAGCTATATTTTCAGACTTCAAGTGAACTAATTATTCTTGATCACAAGAATAATCCAAATCATGCATCATCATGCATCATCAATAATAGTGGTTGTTGGAATAGTACCCGGGATGGGTAGTCATATTCTTCTTGTCTGGAAATACGAAATAGTGGATGTAAGTGTCCTCCTAGATTTTAAGAGAGATGATGTCAATAATTGTGAAGATATAGATGAGTGCATAGGGTGAATATGGTCATAGGGTGAATTAGGGGGATAATGGGATGAGACTAGGCGGGGAAAATGGGACAAGACCAAGAGGGGATAATGGAACATAGGATGAATTAGGATGTTTCTAGGGTTTTACTATAGCACATGAAGTTGGTTGTTGAGGTGTGCAACAATAATGGAGAAGAGAGTTGGTTAATAATGAGTTGAAGGAAATATTTATTGTAATAGTATGTGTATAGGATAGAATTTGGATTAAGGTGGTATAGCATATAAGGGATAAAGAGACAAGATCAAGAGGGGATAATGGAGCATATGGTGAAATAATAGAGGGTACAATGGGATGGGAGTCGAAGGGGATAATGGAACATAGAATGGACTAGTAGATATTAATGGGATGGTCCAAGAGGGGATCATATGACATAGGGTAAACTGTTAGATGTTAATGGCTTGGGATTAGGAGGGAATAAAGGAACATAGGGTGAATTATGGGACAAGACCAAGCAGGGATAAAGGAACATATGGTGAAATAAGAGAGGGTAATGGGATGGGAATAGAAGGGGATAATGGCACATAGGATGGACTAGTAGAGAATAATGGGATAGGCTAGGATGTGATAACAAAATATAGCATGAACTATTAGAGGTTAATGGGATGGGATTAGTAGGGAATAATGGAACATAGGGTGAATTAGGACCTCTGTCTAGGGTTTGACTATAGTACATGAAGTGGGAACTTGAGGTGTGTAGTAATAATGGAGAAGAGTTTTGGTCAATAATGAGTGGAAGGAAAGGTTTCAAGTGTAATATTATCTGTATAGGATGAAATGTGGACAAGAATGCTATAAAATAGAATGGAAAAAGGGACAACACCAAAAGGGGATGATGGAAAATAGGGTGAAATAATAGAGGGTACAATAAGATAGGAGTAGAAGGGGACAATGAAACATAGGATGGACTAGTAGATATTAGTGAGATGGGTTAGGAGGGGATAATGGAAAATAGGGTGAGCTATAAAATGTTAATGGGATGGGGTTAGGAAGGAATAAAGGAGCATAAAGTGAATTAGGAGAAGATGATGGGACACGATCAAGAGGGGATAATGGAACATAGAATGGAATAGTAGAGATTAATTGGATGAGCTAGGATGGGATAATAAAACATTTAAGGTGAACTATTAGAGGTTAATGGGAAGTGATTAGGAGGGAATATTAGAACATAAGGTGAATTAGGTGGTGTCTAAGGTTTGAATATAGGAAATGAAGTGGGAAATTGAGGTGTGTAGTAATAATGTATAAAAGATTTGGTCAATAATGAGCAAAAGGAAATGTTTCTTGTAAGGATATGTGTATAAGATGAAATATGGAGGAAGGTGTATATAAGGTGTTAAAAAGTGGGATATGTGATATAAAATAGTTAAAATATGTGTGATGATATGAATGGAATAATATGATGGGTGTTGATTGGTAAATATATTTAGGATATCACAAGACCAACCAAGCATGAAACCCTCTAATAGATATGGAAAATAAGACATCATGGTAGATTCCTTACAACACAATTCATTCGTGCATCACAAGTCATATACTCTTCATGTTTGGTTAAAATGTGTGGTGAGGAGGATGATACAAGTGATAGGTTATGGGATGGTGGAAAGTAAGAGTTAACTATTAGGGTTAGAAGATATATTTCTATTAGTTAAATGCAGATTTGAACAATAAAACAGAGAAATAGAACACACACAAAATTTGGACAGCAAAAGAAGAACACAAATAATTTAACATGGTTCACCCTAAACCAGGCTACATCCACCAACATAGGGTCCAATATATATTAATCTCCCAAAAAATAACCTTTAAAATGACATGCAACAACATGCAACAACGTTTTCCCACATTTTTTCCACTGTTGACTTTACACAACCTTTCTTGTGTGTACTCACAGTGCTTCCTGCATTTTTCCAGACACCACTTTGCAAATTTCTTCTAACATTTTTCACAACCTTCTACCCTCAAAACTCATCATAAATTTTTATAATATTCTCTCACACATGTCCAATTAATTAAAAATTAAGTGTAGCCATTGGTTGTGCCTCATGCACCCAATAGAATGTTTTCTTTTGTGTGGATAAATTTAATATTTTTCAGATTTCTTTTAATTTTATAATATATAATTGTAACTGATCACTTCCAACATTTAATATTTGTTTAAAACCACTTATTAGATACAAGTGCAATATAAGTATTTAATAAGTGCATCAAATTATTTAATGAAAATAATATGAATATTTTGCGATCGAGTTTGATTGGTCTCCATAACAAAAAAATCTCCCACTTGGAGACTAATCAAAGTCCACTCCATACCATCTCCCACTTGGATACTGATCAGAACACCGCTGCCCCTATAACTCCCACTAGAAATCAACACCTTGGACCCTGCAACTTTGTTTTACTTAAATTCAACCTTGAAGGCCAACCAAAGCTAAAGAGGAGCTCAAATTCTCCCTTTTCACTGCCTTCATAAACATATCCACTGGATTATCATCTGTATGTATCTTTTCCAACTTTACTTGTCCATGCTCCAACACCGATCAAATGAAATGACATCTCAGTTATATTTGTTTGGTTTTAGAGTGCAAGGAAAAATTATTTGCAAGATGTATAACACTTTGGCTATTCGTAAAAAAGTAACTTTCAACCTATTGTTTTCCCAACTCTTCCATAAATAGTTGTATCCATATCATCTACTTTTTTGCCTATGTTGCAGCTACATACACTACCTCTGTGGTGGATAAAGCAACCACCTTTTGCAACCAAGAAATCCAACTCACTACTGTCCCACCAACCATAAATACATAACCTATAGTACTCCTCCTAGTATCTATATCCCATACCAAATTTGAGTCAACATGGCCTTTTAAATTAGTATTAGAGCCCCCAAAACATAAAAATTTATTGGATGTACCTCTCAAATACCTAAGAATTCATTTTACTAGATTCTAATGCTCAAATCTAGGATGAATCATATACCTACTAACAACTCCTATGATATATGCAATATCCGATCTTGTGCATACCATGGCGTACATTAAACTACCTACAACTAAAGCATATGGTACCTTAGACATTTTTTCTTCCTCCTCTTGTGTCTTTGAACACATATCCCTAGTAAATTTTACAAGACTAGGTAAAGGTGTTCAAACAACTTTTGCATTCTTCATATGAAATCTTTACAACACCTTACCAATATAATCAGCCTGAGATAAAAATATTTTTTTAGTTTTCCTATCTCTAGTAATCTTCATACCAAGGATTTTTTTACTGCCCCCAAATCCTTCATAGCAAATGAATTAGCTAACTGTTGTTTTAAATCCCTTATGTGATCCATGTTAGACCCCACTACAACCATATCATCAACATATAAACATAAAAATAATTTAGCTATCATCATGTAACCTCTTAAAATAAAAACAATGGTCTAAATTACACTAGCTGTAACCTTGCTCAGCCATAAAACTATCAAATTTAATAACCATTTCCGAGGTGCTTGCTTCAAACCATATACAATTCTCTTCAATATGTACACCAATTTCTTGTTACCTTTGACCTCAAATCCTTGTGGTTGTTCCATATATATTTCCTCCTCCAAATAACCATGGAGAAAGGTTTTTTAACATCAAGATATTCTAAATGAAAATCTTCAGTAGCCACAATACTTAAAACAGTACAAATAGAAGTCCTTTTAACAACTAGAGAATTTCATCAAAATAAATTCCCTTTTTCCGTGCAAATCCTCTTACAAATAGTTCGGATTTAAATATTTTCTTACCTCCATCTCCCTCTTTTAACCTATAAACCCACTTTTTTGGTAAAGCCTTTTTACCTGCAGAGAGCTTGCATATTTCCCAAGTTTGATTTTTCAGCAAGGAGTCCATTTATTCTTCCATTCCATGTTCCCACTAAACCTTGGAATTCACCTACATAGTTTCATCATAAATTTTTGGTTCACTAGCATTAATTAATAAAATATAATACAAAGAGGGAGAAAATCTTTTTGGAGGTCTACTTATCCTTGATGATTGTCTAACATTCATCAGAGTTTGTGTTATTTTTTGTTTTTGTTGTGGAGCATGAGGAACCACTGAAACATCACTATTCAAAGCATCATCCAACACTACAAAATCATTTTCTTTCTTCTCATGCTGAGCTGCAACTGATCTTTGTACAACACTTTCTCATTGAATATGACATCCCTACTTCTCACAATTTTCTAGTTTTCAAAATCCCAAAGCCTATAACCAAATTCATAAGTTCCATATCCAACATATATATATTTCTTTGATTTTGCATCAATATTGGTTCTATTTTTCTGAATCTACATGTGCAAATGCTTCACAACTGAAGGTCTTGAGAAAAGAATAACTCACCTTCTTACCTTTCCATGATTCCTTTGGAATACCACAACCCAAAGGATTAAAAGGATCTCTATTAATTAAATAAAAAATGGTATTAATAGCCTCTTCCCACATGTTTAAAGGCAGCCCAACATGCAATCTCATACTCCTTGCATGCTCCATTATTGTTCTATGCATGCACTCAACCACTCCATTTTCCTGTGGAGTCCTTGGAACTGTTTTCTACCTATGAATACCATTAGAGGAAAAATAATATTTGAACTATTTTCTACAATACTCACCACTATTATCAAATCTGAAACATTTTAACTTTTTACCCGTCTCATTCTCAACCAATCTTCTCCATTTTTTAAATCTTTCAAATACATCATATTTTTGCCTAAGGAAATAAATCCATACCTTCCTAATTTCATCATCAATAAAAGTGACATAATATTGAGAGCCACCAAGAGAAGATATTTGAGCTAGTCCTCATACATCTGTATGCACAAACTCCAATTTCTCTTCTTTCTTTTGCTTCCATCCTTGATAAAACTAACTCTTTTGCTTGCTATACACACAACTTTCACAAAAATCCATATTAATACATTTTATACTTGGAAAAACTTTCTTTGAATGAAGCAATTTCATAAATTTTTCACTCATTTCCCCAACTCTATTATGCCATAGTGTTGCTTCACCCACAACAACTATTCCTAAAACTATTATAGAATCGACAATAATTGTTATCAAACCCACAACAACTGCTAAAGCTATTTTTCCAGAAACTTCCCTTTTCTATTTTTATCTACAATAGCTAAAGTAGAAGGAATAGTATGAATTGCAAAAATATATAAGGTGCCTACTTTCACACCTTTTTCTACCACTAAGACACCTTTTGTGACCTTCCAATTTTTATCACTAAATATAACAACACAACCTTCATCATCTAGTTGCCTTGCTAAAATTAAATTTTTGCTTAACCTTGGAACATGTCTTGCCTCTTATAGTAGCTAATGATTCCCATTCTACAACTTGATCTTGATTCTTTCCTTTCCAACAATCTGGCAAGGTTTTTTATCTCCCAAATAAACCAACCCAAAATCCCCTTGGACATAATCAAGAAAATAACCTCTATGGGGCGTAGCATGAAATGAAGCCCCTGAATCTTACACCCCAAGAATCATCATAATTATTAAGGGAAAGAATCAAATAATCCTCATTAGATTTATTACTTACCACATTTTCCTCTTTATTGCCTTTATTTTTGTCTCCTTTATTTTTTTGAGAACAACAATCTTTCTTTAAATGAACCGACTTACCACAATACCCACAATCCCTCTTGTCTCTAGATTGGGACCTCTTGTCCTTTTATTTTCATCATGACTTACCATGAACTCTATAATTATTTCCTCTCTCCTTTATTTTTCCTCTACTTTTTGCATTCAAAACATTGCCTGATGTGGATGTACCACTTGAGCTTTTCCTATGAATTTCCTCACTCAAAATCACACCAACAACATCATCAATTTTCAACATATTTGAACCAAAAATAGATTTACTAATAGCCATTACCAAGGTATTCTAGCTTTTAGGAAAAGAACACAAAATCAAAAGAGCCCTAACTTCTTCATCAAATTTTACATTTACAAAAGTTAATTGACTGGTAACCGTATTGAACTCATTTGAATGATCAAAAAATGACCCACCTTCTACCATTATATTAAATAAATGCTTTGTAAGAAATAATTTATTCAAATAAAAAGGCTTTTCATATAGTTTTTCCAGGGTTTGCATCAACTCTTCAACTATCTTCACTGTTGAAATATTAAATGCCACTAGTTGTGCTAGGCATAAGAGAATATTGCCAAGTACCTTTCTATCTAGAATATCCCAATCCTCATTAGACATAGAAACTAGTTTCTTGTATTTTACTTCTAATGGCCACCATAAATCCTTTTGATAAATATATTCCTCCATCTGCATCTTCCATAACTGATAGTTGTTCCCATTGAACTTGTCAACCTTCAACTTACCCTCATCTTCCATAACTCCCACTCAACCATGAGACTCCCACTCAATCGTAATATCTTCATGCAGAGGATAACTAACCACAACTTGCTTTGATACCACTTTTTAGGGTTAGAATTTAAATTTATATTAGTTAAATATATATTTTATCAATAAAATAGAGAAATAAAACACACAAAAATTATGGACAACAAAAGAACATAAAGAATTTAACATGGTTCACCTAAAACCAGGCTACATCCACCAACGTATGGTCCAATATATATTAATCTCCTAGAAAATAACCTTTGCAATGACATGCAAAGATATGCAACAACATGTAGCAAAATTTTTCCACATTTGTACCACTTCTGATTTTACACAACCTTTGCTACGTGTACTTGCGGTGCTTCTTGAATTTTTTCATCCACCGCTTTGCAAATTTATGCTAACATTTTTCACGACCTTCTATCCTCAAAACTCATCACTGAGTGTTCTAATATGCTCCCACATGTCCCATTAATTACAAATTAAGTGTGTCCATTGGTTGTGCCTCATGCACCCATTAAAATGTTTTATTTTGGGCAACTACATTTAATATTTTCAATTTTATTTTAATTTTATAATATATAACTGTAAATGATCACTTATAATATTTAATATTTGTTTGTAACCACCTATTAGATAAAAGTGCAACATAAGTATTTAACAAGTGCAACAATTTTTGTAATGAAAATAATATGAAGATTTTGCGGTCGAGTCTGATTGGTCAACATAACATAACATTAAGTTGGTTGAAAGGATGAGGTAGCCTAAAAATGAGCATGAAAGAAACTATGTGAGAGACGATTTCCCACTATGATCTACCATCATAAAAAATAGTATGTGTCAATAACATCTTGTACAAGGCAAGTGGGCAGAGCTACACTTGGTCATAGGGAAACCAAGGGATATGACAAGGGATTATTGGAATCATGGGCACATAGTACTAGTGAATACTAGAAAAGGTGATAACAATAGCCATTTGAGAATAAAGCATGTTCTTTGACTTATTTACCGACTAGCGATAAGTAGTAGTTAATAATTATAACCTAAACTAGATTAATATTTTTTGTGAGGATATAATATGAGAATTGGCACCAAAGAGAATATGCATTACACATAAAAAATAAGACATAATTTCAACTCCAAGTTTTCAATTTCTTAATTTCACAAATTACTCTCATTCGTTCTCCACTTCACGTTCCTCCAATGTTTGTGTTTCTCATAATTTTTTTAGATTTGTATACACAAAATTACTAAAACTAGCTAACATTGTTTTACAACACCATTAATAAATAAATCTTACTTGAGTGAACATTATTTGATTATGTGAATAGCGAGGTGTGGAGCTCGAAGGTCCACCAACAAACTATTTGGCATCCAACGCACGTTATGAGACAATTATTCAAATCACATTCAACTATTCACATGCAATAATTATTTCTTTAATACCAGTTGCATACCTATGGAATCAACATTGAAAAGAAATAAGGGTTTGCAGGAATGGTGCACGTATAATGAACACTTTGACCTTGAATTTTCATCATATTGATTCTACTAATTTAGTTATTCTTAAATTTTAAAATAGAATTTAATAAAAAAATTAAATGAACTTGTTGAATTTTACTTGAGTATCAATGCTAAATGTTTCATTTAGCAATGCATCTATCATAACCATTTCCTCTATAGTTGATGTAGGCTATGTAGCTGCATCCCGAGCACTCTAATAATCATACACTCAAATAGAACTGCAAGCATGACAATGGTGGGGTGGAACTTCAGGCCTAAAATACAGTCATTCACAATGGAAGGGACGATGACATGCTCCACCATGGGTTTGGCCAAGGGTCTCGATGCCAACTATGGATTTTTTTGTGTACCTGGTCTATCATGTGTGGAGCCCCCACCTCTACCCTAAAATTCTAAGATGTCAAAATAATTTGGTATCTTATTGAGGACAAACTCACAATAAAGTTTCCTCAAAAAATATTGTGGTACCTCAAGGTTATTGCATGGAGGTTGGTCAAAACCATCCACCACTACTCCCAAAAATTATTTTTTATTAATCCATGGTGGAACCAATGGATGGGGAACCTATTCCATGCATGTGATAAAGGCGTGTTGGTTCTTGGGTCTGTAAATAGGGCACACAATTAAGATTTGCTAATTTTTTCTTTTTTCACATCTGCATACAAAAGACCACTAGCATAAAATTTTCTTAATCCATCCCTCTTATTCAACCAAAAATTTATTTTCTCACTCATTTCTCCTACATGTGATACAATCAACTTCAATGATTCGAAAGTCCCTCTCCTATAAGGGTGGGTTTCAACATGCTCAGTTAATCTTCCAATCAATTGTTCAATGTCTCTTTTGTTGTTTTCAATTTGATTTAGGATATTTTCTTGGGTTCCTTGAGGATTCCTATGAAAAAATGAAGGGGTTTGAGGTTGTTCTTGTTTAGGAGTCTCTTCATGAGGGGGTGATTATGAATTGTCAATGTTTGTAGGTGGAGATTGATTCCTTGGAAATTATTTTAAAAAAAAAAAAAAACCTATTTCAATCTACATTCTAATTCAAAATCAAAATAAAAAAAATAGAAATACATACCTCTTTGATCTCTTTGACCTCTTTGACATCTTGGTAACATCCTCACAAAGAATTTCAATAAAAAAATGATCTCCTTTTGGTGAGCACGACTTGAGAGAGCAGAAAATGGGAGAACAAGGCATGGTTTTGAGAAAAAATGCGTTGAAAATGTTTGACCCTTTTTTAAAGTCCTTTTGCATTTGGTGCTCACCAAATGAAACAATCGTTTGGCATGTTGAAAATGAGTAATTTTGGGTTTTTTTTTCAAAAGTGGAA
This sequence comes from Sequoiadendron giganteum, assembly GCA_007115665.2. Classification (NCBI taxonomy): domain Eukaryota; kingdom Viridiplantae; phylum Streptophyta; class Pinopsida; order Cupressales; family Cupressaceae; genus Sequoiadendron; species Sequoiadendron giganteum. The sequence continues at coordinate 332,872,900 of CM021104.1, read as the reverse complement.
CCTTTTTTGTGCCATAGATTAGTGCATTCACCTATATTTCTAATTCTTTTCAAGATTTCCTAGTTTAGCAATTCCATTTTTAGAATTAGGGTAAATAGGTTAGAAACAAAGGAGGCTTTCCACATACACATCAACATCATGGCTAATGCAGTAGTTGAAGACCCACTAGAGAATTTAACGTTTGAGTTCCCTATAGAAAAGTAGGAGAGAGTTGTTGCTTTGAAGAATATACCTCCTTTGACACTACCTGTCTTCTATGGGCTAGTTATAGAGGACCCAAACACCATTTTTTAATTTTAATGTGCTATACTCAATTTATGACTATACAAAAGATGCTAATAGACAAATTGTTTCTTGCAACACTAAAAGATCTTTCTCTAAGAAGGTTCATGGGGTTGGGAAGAGATGATGTTCCCAATTTTAACACAATAAAGATAAAAATTCTTGGATAAAGACCAAGATTATTGTAGAGGCATAGATAGAAAGAGGGATGACATATTTGGGATGTCACAAAAGGAAGATGAATCTTTGGAAGACTATGTAGAGAGGTTTTAGTTTTGCCTCAAGAAATCTCATCACAACAAACTTTCTAATGAATCCCTGAAATTGCTATTCTTAAGTAGAGTAAATGAGGATTGTATGGATGCACTTAAAATCATTGGGGTAGGAGACATATCATAGTTATCATTTGAGAAGATCTACAAAGCATGTAGAAAATATTTGTTTTCATCACCAAGAAGGTTAGAGGAGACAAGCCATCTTCCATCAACAAATCGACCACTTGAGTCTCAAGGGTGGAGCTAAGAAATCTCCTATCAAATATGAAAGAGGATTGATAGGATATCGTTAGGTCCCATTACTTTAGAAGATAAAAGTTCAATATGTCGACTGGGTAGTGTCCAAGGCAATTTGCAATAGAAGAAGACTTGACTATCTCCCTTATATTTTCTAACTTTTTAGAGCAGCTAATGTTAATTCCTAACCTAAGGCCATCTAAATATCTAACTCAAAAACCGTTTATCTTAAGAAAGTTGAGAGTATATTAAATTAGAAAGCATAAAATGACTAATCTAGAAAACATGATAACTAAATGAAAAGCCATGGAAACAACTAAACTGAAAAGTGTGTAAACTACAAAATAGCAAAAGTCATAAAAAAACTATGAAACATCTAATTAATAACAACAAATAATCATTTATAACAGCTATCACACTATGGAAATGATAGATAGTGAGTGCCTTGGAACTTTAGACTCTACAACAACATTGTTAATGACTTCCACAAGATTACCAGGTGCAAACGACTATACTCATAATTATTATTCATGCAATAAAAAAACAAAAAGGAAAGTACTCATCTATTTAATCTACTCTCCCTTGAGTGGCCAACTCCCTGTTTACTACATTCATCCTCAGGTCACATACACAACTGATTCGAAAATTCTTCCATTAAACATAATTTCCATCCATATTTCAACAACTCAGAAATTGATATGTAATAATCTCTTTATTCATATATATTTAGAAAACATGTCGACAACATAACATTACTATTTTGTGTTATCTTTCTCTTCTGGAGATTACATATTTATAGAAAAATTCTAAGTCCTATATTTAAGATGGCTTAGATTACCATTGAAAAAGTCTATAATAGATTACAAACAAACTTTATGTCTTTAAATACCCATTACATAAATATTAAAGAGGCTTGAGTTGAGCCATGAAGTCTTAATTTCTTTTTTAAAATAACAACTATGATTTCGGTCCATCATCCTAAAGGTCTGGAGCATGTTTCCAATTGCACATATTTAATCTGTTTTAGAGCACATGTTGGTTGAATGATTTTTAACTGTTGCTTGATGACTGATTATTATCCTACAAAATACTTAAAACAACCCATTAAATCTGCATTGGCAAGATACTTCAATAAATCACAAGAAATAAACTTTGTACTATTTTTCTTAAAAGATAAACAACTATTTTGCCTAGAGTTTAATTAACTGGTAGAGGATAGGGATTTTGCATATATGAGATAGGGCTTTATTATATTATCATGATGAGGTTATTTTTACCTCATTATTTCCTCCCCTTCCTAATTCCTGGTAGGTCCTCTTGCCCCTTTTTTGTGGCCCTATCCTCCATCTTGTTTGATTCTTCATACTTAGCAATAATATCATACAGATTTTTTGTTGTTCTATCAAAATCTTCAGGTGCATGGAGGAAACCTTTATGAAAAGTGACTCCCTTCTACCACATATTGAAGATTTTATCATCTTGATCTGTATTAATATGAAAAGAAGGGGGTGGAAAGAGAAACAAGGGAATTCTATACCTCATCCCTATCCAATATATTTTGAGATCTTTTAGGATTTTAGCCAAGGCATTTGCTCTTCTGAAGGACCATTTTATGTTAAGAGGGGAGATCACCTCTATTTTCTTTAGATATGTTGGTAATGGAGTGTATCTCTCTTCATAGGCGTGCCAGGTTTTACCAATTAATTTCTTCCCTTTTTCTATGAAATGGTTATAACAAACTCAGAGGCTTCCATCATATATTTGCTTCATTTTTTCATCCACTGCAAGAGCTAAAAAGGTAGCTTTAAAATATTTTGGTCTACTATTGGGGGATCTCATTTGAAGACCCACATTTTTCTTTGCTTGAGCATATTCCCTGTTGCATTCTTGCCAATGAACCTAATTATGCATGGTAGATAGCAAAGACCTCAATTGCACTTCTCCAACAAAAATGTTAATAAAGAAATCAGTATGTGTTTCTAATAGTAGATCATGAACAAATAATTCACATAGCATATCTTGTTGTTCAGGAGTTAATTTTGTAAATAATTTTTCAAATTCTTTGTCATTAGGGTCATATGGCTGATCATGATAAATTCTTAGCAATTTCCATGTTAACAATTGTTCATTTAAAAACATTGAATATAGCCTTGATGGTCTTCTACATGATAATATAAATTCTCCTATTTGGCATGCATCATGCTTTGCCCTATAAAACTTATGAAATGACTCTTTTAATAGTACCAACTCCTTTTTCAACTTGTAATTTTCAATCTTGGCATCTCTCAGGAAATAGTACCATTCCACCCACTTCATTAATAGTGGAGGAATTCGAACTTGGAACCATTCAGTTACAGTTGGTTCGGTCTGAATTCCTTTTGATTCCATCATTGGCTTATTGGTGCTTTCCTACAAATCATGCTCTAGTTCCACAAATTTTACTAAGAGAAGCATTCAGTTCTTCATTCTATCTTTTCTTTTCCTCTTCAAAAGCTGAAAACATGTGCATAAAATTATTTTTCAAACTTTCATTTTCTTTATCTTTATTAGACAGATTAGCATTGTATGTCCTGTTCTCTTGATTCCACTTTTGTATTTGTATCTACAATTCATTAATGAATGTATCCTTTTCTTCTATCTGCAGGTTAAAATTTTGTATTTCTTGATCTCTTTTTCCTATTACAGTAGTATGTACTATTATTTCTTGTTGTTATTGTACAATATGTTCCTCATTTTTTTCCAATTGATTTCTTAGTTCATCAATTTCTAATTTCAGCTTCTCTAATTTTGCATTATCACTTTCATTTTCAACTTTTTCAACAACTTTATTTACAATGGCAGACAAATTTCTTAAAATATTATTCTCAACCTCCATAGAAGGTGGAGATTGTTCCTTTTCCATTTCCTGAATTTCCTTAGAAAGGGTTTCTTCTTCATACTCTAGATGGGAAAACAATTCTTCAATAGGGGTTTCTTTTTCATAATCTAGATGGGAAGGCATTTCTTCAAGAAGGGTTTCTTTTTCTAGAGACTGATGGATTTGTTCCCCTATTTCTCTCATTTCTAAGTCATCAATAGGATCAATGGTTTCTATGGGATTTTTCTGCTTCTTGGACTCCTTTTTCTTTGAACCACTTCCTATATTCTGCATTGGGGTTTTTGTAGACTCAGAGGACAATATCTTGCCTCTCCTCAAGGAAGGAGTATTCTGGAAAGTGATAGTTGTTCTTCTTTTCCTCTTCCTAAGGGGAATGTTGTCTACACTTGGATGAATAATTTCAAAATCTCTGGTTAATCCGGGGTTTTCAATTCTTTGGTTAAAAATTATGGCACTTCCTCACCAGGGGTTGTGGGAATTTGGGCTTTAGGAGCTTTAGAGGCCTCAAGGGAATTTTATCCGGAAGGTGAAGCGACTTGTTTAGAGAATTCCCCTAGTTCTAATTTTCTTTTGGGTAGAGATTTTTCAAATTTCCAAAGAATTTTTCCCCACTTTTTTTTAGGTTTCTTTCAAAAATGATATTTACAAATTAACTAAATTAACCCATGGTGCTTTAATGGCCCCAAACCAGTCTTATATCTTTCTATGGAGGATTTAACAAAGTCACTCAAAAAGTTAGGAAAATTAACCCTAAGGGGGGGTTTTTCTTTCCCATGCCACAAATGTATTAGCATACGAAATGCAAGTCCTACCATAGTAGTAAGTTGGCCTTCACAGGTAAAGTATCTTATAATCCATGCAACCATTGTTCCCCAGGGCTCTAATATAGAAGTTCGTTGAAACCCTTTATTCTGTCCTCTAGTACTCATAACTATCATGGGCTGAGGATCTCCCTCTCTAAGAAATAATTCTGATAACTTTTGATATGTAACTTGAGAAGTTTTAGATAATTTAATACTAGAATTATTTAAACCTAAGAGGCGAGAAATGACTTTTGGACTCACTTGAAAATGCTTCCCATGAAGTGTCACCTGACCATTGGAGTAATTTTCTGCAAATGCATTCACCAACTTCTCATTATATCCCTCAATTTTTTTAATGAAATCTAACCATCCTACTTCTTCAAACAAACTGGAAATGTTGCTCAATCCTAGTGATTTTTCCACTAAATCTGACTCTAATTTCTTTTTTGCACCCCCTATTTTCCATCTCCAATATATGACTTTGCTGAAAAAATTCAATAGTGCAAGAAGCTTGTGCACAATTTTTTTTGAAAATATAATAAAAAAGTGATTATTTATTTTCTCTTTGCTCAGAGCTTATTGTGCAATGATGATAATTTGCATGGAGGAGTGTGGAAAGAGTGTCCTACTAGTAGTTAATTACTGGGTGGATCAAGTTACTAAATTAGGAAGGAAGAACTCGTGCCAATTAATTACCTTATTAAAAAATAACTACTTACTTTAAACAAAAAATTGTACTTACTTACATTTTGTGATCACTTGAAGATTTCGTACCTTTACCGATTTAATCAGATGATGAAATGGTATTGGTTGAGGTGATGACATATTTATTATGATATACATGAGGAAACTTGTGAATGACAGAGTCATCAATGAGGACAGGCTGTCATGGTGGCTTTTATGTATGATGGAAAAAAAAACTTAAAAAGAAAGAAGGCATGTGTACCTAGGTGTGACAATCAAATCATTGGAGAGTGTTGGTGTTTTAATTTTCTAGCTAGGCTTTGAAACTCTCTAAGAGATAGCCAACCTCTATATTTAAAAACCACAAAGGCTAGTGGCCAACTCACAAGATTCAGTCAAAGACTGGCAACATCTAAAAATCTAGACACACAAGTAACATGATATTTCTTAACAGATAATGCTCTCACTAAATTATGCTGAGAAACAAAAAATATCACTCAACATTGGCAAGACATTAATTGAATTTCAGGAACTGGCATGGAGAACATGACAAACACAACTCAACAAAATAGATTTGAAATAGTTTTTGATTTAAAGAGTTGGGACCAAATTGAAAACAATAGAAGCATGAAGATTGACCAGTGCCAAAAGAAAGGGCTATGGAGTCATATAACTAGCACCTCATCTTATAGTGTTAAGCATGTTCTGAAAGTCTTTGCAAATGTTCACATTATGACAACCAAACCACTGAAGCTTTCTTTGATAACTCTTCTTATAAATCCACCTGAAACATAACACTCCTGTCACATTTGTTAAAGCAATTACACTATCCCTGAATAATAGACAATAATAAATGCATCTTGTGCTTTATTAAAGCAATTACATCATTCATAGAACATAAAGAAACAACAGATGTAACTCAAATGCATAAAATGTGCATGAAAAGACCCAGACAATTTTATTATTAAATCCAAAAGAGCATTATAGTTCAGCCATGGAGACAATTATCAACTAAAATAAACATAGAAGCATAGTTCAAAACACAGACACCTCGGATTTAATGACTTAATTACAATTCATCCTAGATTTACAATTCTACCCAGAGCTTCTACCTGACTTGAGAGCTTTTAGAAATTGGAACCCTTTACAATGAGAAGAGAAAAGAAGATATAGAAGAATAGAAGACCCCAGAAGAAGATCAAAAAATGCCATCTGGCAACTCAATTCTCGTTGATCAGCAAAAAATAAAAATCTCTCTCTACAACAAACTTTTTATTTTCCTTTGCAAACCAATTTGCAAGAAAAATCCACTCCTTCGTGAAAAATCTGCATCATTTTACCTGTTGGGTGAAAAACAATTATGCTCCCGTGAAAATCCTTATTCCAGTTCTTTTGTAATGTTGTACTTTTATCTTTCTCCAGATATTAAAGAATATTAAATAAATCAATCTAGGCATTGATTTATTTAAAAAAGAATATGTTGCTCAATATTCGCCTTCAACTTACTTTTAAAATACTGGCTTTTTCCTCAAAAGCTTTTAAACATTAATTGGGTAAAATAATTTACCCATACCCACATATTGCACTCCATATTTAAAAACATTTATTTTAAATAATAAAAGCTTCTAAATACTCAACTCACCAGGTAAGTAACTTTTATCACACCCCCTTCATACTTACTTCAGATTTTATTGTCCACAATAAAATACTTCATCCTACTTTCATAATTTCAAATTTTTAAAAAGCCACACTTTTAACAAATATTTCAACAACAAGCTTTTAATTTTCACATAATAAAAGCTCTTAGAACTCCCATTGGGTAATAAAAAATATCCACCCAAGCCTTTATACATTAAAATAAACTTCACAGGTGAATCATTTACTTTTCACCATGCTCTTCACCTTTTATTTTACTCACCGAGTGAAATATTCACCCCACACTCAAAATGTATGTTTAAAAACATTGGAAAATCTCCAAATATTTGTCGTGCTACTTTATTTTCTCTGAGGGCCCACCATTTTCTTTAATTTCACACACCCCTCACATACTATATAAAAATATATATGTTTTGCCCCTTTTAACACTCCTCGTACACCTCACACCATTCTTGATGGCATCACTTTTCTCCCATGAGGTTGGCGAGGTGTGGTTTAGATCTGACCACATCTTATTTTCCTCCATTTGACAATGGCAACCACCATTCCAGGATTTCTCAAATAATTTTGATACATTTTATGTGCAAACATTTGCCATCCCTGTTGATCAAAGATATTTCCTGCAGCCACGTGGTGTCTGTGTTCAAATTCCATTTACAATATCAAATTGAACCCCTCTCAACTCGAGTTTGCAAGAAAAAGGTCAAAAAAATTGTTTCACGTCAAATCCACTACAAAGGTTGAGACATTGAGCTTTACACCTGCCAATTGCATTTTCTTGAAAGTTTCTAGGACCTTCTCAACAAATTTTCATTGTTTATGTAGCAATCATGAAATCCCAAGAAACCATATTTAACAAGGAAACTTTCATCATTTAGAACTGTTTTGCCATATGAAAAGCCTGAAAGTGGTGGCTCAACCAATCAAAAGCAAGAATTAAACTTGTTTATAATTAAAAACATTTGAAAACACACTTTATGTTTTCCCTAAATGCCTCATTTACAAATACACAATATTTAAAATATTTAAATATTTGAAACTTTAGAAAAATAGGCAAATTTTAATTACGCCTGCGGGCCATTTGAAGAAATTGATTACGGGAAAACTAGGACACTTGGAGCTGTGAAAATTTACATGGGATCTTAATCAATTATTTAGAGAAAACCCATTTCCTTGGATTTTTCCCAGCACTTAAAATTCAGGTACCTCCTTTGTAAATTGGCCTTGAGACGCATTTGCCGCAACAAAAGTATTTTAAAATAATATACCAAATGACCTCCATTTTTTATGAAAATGGAGTTGTAGAGGTTTTATACCAAACCAAAAAATGGGTTATAATTAGAATCTTTTTTTAGACATTTTTACAGAATCGTCAAAACAGGCCAAGTGGGCTCTGGAATTGGCTTGGGAAATTGAGTAAACTACCTCTTGGCACTATGAAAACTTGTAGGAACATAGTCATTTGACCCAAGAATGTACAAAAATAAATAGATCATCAAAAAATGTGATGAGATGAAAGATATTAATCAGCAAAGTTTCCTACTCAGACTTTCTGCAACAATAGCCTGTTCAGAGTCAATTAAAACTCGCTCGATTGCCAATTTGAAAAACTAGCAAATCAACTCTTGGGAGGCCACCATTGGAAAAATACACACATTTAGGTACCCTGAACATGTGTGCAAGCTGAATTTTTTTGAATCATCTCCCATCAAAAGATATTGATGCTCAAAGTTGGCCTCTTAGAAATTTTTTTGAAAATGCAAATGCAAAACTGAAGAAATTGCATTTGGTTTCGATATGCTAAAAATAGAAAATCAGATCATGAGACTCTGAAAAATGACATACGAGCTCATTTAGTTATGGAGAAAACATAACAACAATCAATTTTTCATGACAATCCTTCATCTGTGAAATATTAACCTGAACAGGAGACCACTTTGCAAAATTGAAACTTTGCAAACAACAGAAAAGTGCCAAAACCTTCCAGCTTCACTTGTCAAAACCTTGTTAAAACTAATCGTAGGAAGTTGAAAATTGATATGCGCATTCACATATGTCAATTGAATATGTCTACCAAGGGGTTTTGTATGAAAATCATCTAACTCCAAATTATGACCCTCCAAAGTGATTCACTTAGCTAGATTTGTCAGGTGCACTTATGAAAGTGCAGAGGCAAAACTTTCGAAATGGGCACTTCAAATTTGTAAAATTTGAGAGTGTCATCAGAGAGAATTCAAATTTAATGGAAATAAGCGAGTGGAATGGAGATGGATAAGTTCCAGAGCATGCTTATGAACATGCGCTTGAAACTGATGACTAAGTTATAGAGCATGCTTTGTGGCATGCATTGGAAATGAAGTAGATGAAAAAGTTTCGGAGCATCATTGAAAGATGTAGCCAGATCAACAGCTGAAAGAAGATTCTGGAGCATCGTCGCAAGATACAGTTGGAGCAACAACCGAAGGAAGATTTCATAGCATCATCGAAAGATGCAGCTAGAAAAAAGAAAAATGACTATATATGAATGAACTTGAACTTCAAGATCTTTTCTCTACCAATCACCTTTCTACAGGAACAGTCATCTAATGTGATGAGGTTGAGATGCAAGTTCCGGAGTACTAGGCATCTAGACTATCAAGTTCTGGAGCATCTTGGAAAGGTGCTCCAGAAGTTGTTTCTATCTTTATGAGAATTCTTACGAAATGGGGACATGTAGTTAAGTTCAAAAATAAGAACTAATGAAAATGCTTTGAAACAAATTGGTACACATGTCTTTTTTATTACAATTTTTCATAGTTTTTAAATTTTTTTATGTTGATATATATGTAATAAGAAAGGTTAGCTGGACTCTTCCTTGGCAGATTCAATGCATTAGATTTCTTCCTGCATTTCAATCAATTTTATAAATTCTTCTTTGTTGACAGGTTTATGGTAGATTCATAGGCGATGACCATTTACTAAGAGAGTTCATCTATCACCATCAATGGGTTTCAACTGAACTGTGCCATTCAAGAAGACTTCAAAAATTTCATATTGCCCCAATCAATGAGTCCTGAGTTTCCCTTTGTGGTCTTTATATCTGGAATTGAATTGCAAAGCCCAATCACCATTATGGAACTCTCTCTCTCTTTAATGTGTTCTCCATGCCAAAATTTTTGTTGATGTTGAACTAGCTCAGTTTGATGGACAACATCTAAACAAAGCTCATCCAACTCACTTAACTATAAAACTCATTCCACTTGGGCTCATTTAAGATCTAGACCCAACTCCATAGTTGTTCATAGAGTTTGGAGTTCAAACTCAATGAGAAAAAGAGGTTTCTTCCCAAAAACAAGCTCATAGGGGCTAAATCTAGTTGTGGATTTCCATGTGTTGTACATCTAGACAACTTCAAGAAATTTCCTAGCCCAATCTCTTCTCCCTAAAGAAACCATTTTTGTCAATATGTTTTCTAACTCCCTATTAGTCATCTCTACTTGGCCATTTTCTTGAAGGTGATAGGGAGATGACTTCATGTGACTCACTTGAAAATGGTTAGTAAATGCCAAAAGAACTTTGGACATGAATTGGGGTCCTTGATCTATAACGATGGTTCAGGGGGCTCCAAATTAAAAAAAATCTTATTATAGAGGAAGTTAGCAACTTGTTCCTCTCTAGCAACATGTAGGGCCTGAACTTCTACCCATTTAGTCAAGTAATCGGTGCAGACAAGAATGTATTCTTTACCTTGGGAGGAAGGGTCTATGGGACCAATAAAATCCAATCCCCATTTTCTGAATGGTTTATGCAAGGGCATTTTTGCTGAAGCAGTTAGTCTTCCTACTCTTTGACATTCATCACAATGATGAATACACTTTTTAACATCTTAATGCGTTGAAGGCCAATAATATCCAGCACCTAAAATTTTATGAGAAGTTATTTTTGTAGAGTAATGACTCCTAGAAGGATCATCGTGATAGGCCCTAAGGATACTGTAAGTTTCATCGGCCCTGACACATCTTCTCAAGACCATATCAGGTCCATAACGGAATAAAATCCCACTAATCCATTTAAATGCTGCACTCTCTCTAATAAGTCGCTTCCTTTGTTTTGACGTAAAACCAGGTGGTACTTCAGAAGAAGCTAAATAGTTGGCAATGTCAATGAACCAAGGTGTCTTTATAGAAAAAGGAAAACATATTTTCATCTAGAAACTCATCTTGCACTAGTGCAAAATCACCATCTTTTTGTTTAATTCAAGACAAAAAGTCTGCCATTACATTAACTCTCCCTGGCTTGTCAATTATTGTTACATTGAACTCTCAAAGGAGTAGTAAAAACCTCATTATTCGACCATTAACTTCAAGTTTATTCATTAAATATTTTACAACTAAGTGATCTATATAGACTGCAACTTTATATCCTATAATATAATGGCAAAATTTTTTAATGGCATGAACCACAACCAATAATTCTTTTTCCATTGTCGTGTAGTTTTTCTCAATGGATGTTAGGTTTTTACTAATAAATTATATAACATATTTAAGCCCATCCTCATTTTGTTGCCCTAATACTGCACCAATTGCATCATCCGAAGCATCATCATAGATATGGAATGAAAGATTCCAATTTGGCCCACATAGGATGGGAGTAGAGACAAACTTATCCTTTATTGTTTCTAATGATAGTTGACACTCAGGTGTCCAGTTAAACTCTACATCTTTCTAGAGAAGGGAAAACATAGGTGCAACTATTTTATTGAAGGATTCTATAAACCTCCTATAATATTCAGCATGCCCAAGGAAACTTCTAACATTCGTTTGCATCTGAGGAGTAGTCAGCTATTGAATGACTTCAATTTTCTTAGGATCAACTTTTATTCCTTCTGAGGAAATATGATGACCTAAGACTATTCCTTGTTCCACCACTATCAAACAATTTTCATGGCTAAGGGATAGTCGGTGATCCTCGCAAACCTTTAAAACTTTATCCAAGTTCTGAAGAGCTTCATCATAAGTTGAACCATAGATAGTGAAGTTGTCCATATAAAATTCTACATAGTCATTGACAAGCTCAACAAATATAGCCAGAATGGCTCTTTGGAAATTTGCAGGAGCATTACAGAGTCCAAAGGGAAGAACACGATATGCAAATGTGCCCCATGGACAAGTTAACGTTGTCTTATCTTGGTCTTCTAGTGCTACCTGAATTTAGTTGTAACCACTAAATCCGTCCAAAAAGGAGAAATATTTCCTCCCAACCAAATTGTCTAGAACTTGGTCAACAAATGGTAAGGGAAGATAATCTCGATGAGTGGATTTGTTAAGTTCTCTATAATCTACACATATTCTCCACTTCCCATTTTTATTTGGCACAACAACCATAGGTGACACCCACTTACTATCAGAGATAGGATAAATAAATCCTACACGGAGGAGTTTCTCAATTTCAATTTTGACAAGATCCTTTAATGTAGGATTGAATCTCCTCTATGGTTGACGTATAGGTCTTATGTTATGATCAGTATAAATGTGATGCATACAAACACTTGGATGGATTCCCCTCATGTCTATGTAGTCCTAAGAAAAAGCTTTAGAACATTTCACCAACACATTAAATAATCTATCCTCTTCTGATTCGGTCATACAACTATTGATGTTCAAGGTTTTTCTCGATAGAAACATAATTGATTTTGTTCCCAAATGGGCCAAAGTGATAGTATGAATTGGTCACAATAAGGTTCTGAGAGGATAGCTATAAGGTATTAGTTGATGAAATCTAGTAATATCCTCAAAAAAATATCTAGTTTTGGGAATCATATTGGCCAAAGGACATGGCATTCCCATAGTAGTATAATTATGTTCCATCCCATGTACACTGATCGGTTGCCTTAGAATTTCTGGAGCATCAACCATTTCCTCATCTCTTGAACCTATGGAAAGATGCACTACATCACTTACTAACTCATCCTCTAATTCTTCTCCATGTTGTTTAATGACTACCATGGCTAACGAGACTAGACTATCTTGATTATTAGAACCTTCTAGTTCACTAACCCAGACTTTGCTATATTCAGTGGGTTTAGCAAGAGGGTACAAGAATAAACATTTACTTTCTGGATAATGTGAAATGGTCATTCCTCCCTCTCTGCAGTCAATCTTAGTTGTGACACTGGCCAACCATGGTCTTCCAAGAATTATTGGATAGCTATCTTTGGGTGTAAGTGACTGGATGACCTAAACATCAACTGGGTATTCCCATCCATCAACTTTGACAAGAATGTTTTCAATAATGCCCTTTGGAATGGCTATGGACTAATTTTCCATTTGTAAGACTGTAGTTGTGGGACATAAATCAGTAAGACCTAATTTTTCCATCACATCCATAGTCATTATGTTAATGGTTGCTCCTAAATCCACTAATGCATTAGGTATTGCTACCTCACTAATTGTGACTGTTATAAGTGGACTACCAAGATCATCATATTTTGGAGTGACAGTCTTTCTAGAAATTTTTTTAGCTAGATAGCCATCAATGTGCACAATATTTATTTTCTTTGGTTTCCTCCTTGGGATTTTAATACACAACTATTTGATTAGTTGATTCAACTCCGAAATTTCCTTTATTGCTTGCAACAAAGAAATCTCTATTTGTAGTTGTTTGATTTCTTGAATTAATGTAGTTTCAGAGTTCAAAGACATTTCTAGAGTATCTTTCGAAGTGGTCAATTTTAGACACTCCAGAAATGGTGCTTGATTTTTCTCTTTTGGAGAGGTATCCTTTCTAAGATCAGTTGGAGACTAACCTTCCTCCTCCTCCTGAGGTAAGTCAGAAGCTCTTGCTGCTGAAGGAGGCACAATATTATTTGTGAGAATAGTGTGGTTGGGTGGAGAATCTTTCTCATGAATTTTAAGAGTAGGTTTGTCCACAATTTCTTCAATAGTTGGTGGTTGAATTGTTCTACCAGAGCACAACTGAACATTTCCACAATGTATTGTATTAAGTCCAGTAACATTATCTTGTTCAATAGAGTATATTGGAGTATTTTGTCGATTGTTCTTTGGATTGGGAAGTGGTTGCATCAGGGGCTGAGGTTGATTTATTTGTTCATTCTGAGGAGGATTCTAGGGTGGAGGTAACAAATTTTGTTGTTGGTTCCTACAAGGCCTAATATAGAATTGATTTTTCCCCTAATTGAATTAAGGAGTAGTATGTTGTGGATACCATTGTTGTTGTGTTTGGGTTGGCCACTGTTGAGTTCCCCATTATTGGTTCACCCATTTAGGGGGTCCCCAATAGGGAGTTACCCAATTAGGTTGTTGAGGCCATGATGGGTTCCATTGATTACCTACCTATTTTTTTTTGGGGTTTCCAAGCAGGATTGGAATTTTGTCCATAAGGAAAGTTCCCTCCTTGGTGCTGATTTACCACTTTGATTTCTTCCTCAACATGTGCAATCCTTTTCTTGGAATTATTGAGATCAGTAAGGAGATCACATTGGTTTGTAGGATGATTTTTTTTACAAAGTTGAAAAACATTAACCTTGTCTAGGGGTAATTCTCACAACAAATGTTTATTTATGCATCTAGGACATTATATGGACAAAGTCTCAAGATTGTGTGTCTCAGCTTGTATGCCATCCAATTTAATGTTCGATTGAACTAGTATGTTGGTTTTAAGGTTTTATATTTCCTCCCAAAGCTTGCTTATGTCATTGGACCCTTTATAAAAAGTAGTTTTGTGAATTCCTCCACGGGTATGTGAGAAATTATGATACAACTTATATATTTCGTCAAGGGCCATCTGAGACACATCTCCTTTTCCCATTAAATCAAGGCTTCACCTTGCATCCTCGTTGAGTCCTTTAAGAAATATGGTCTTGAGAATCTCATCACTAATGGTTTCTTCTTCGCATCGTTTAGAAAAGAAAATGAACCTGTCTAGATAGTCCTCCAGACTCTCATCCTCATTTTGTCTAAGTTTAAACAACTCCTCCTTTTGATCACTCACCCTACAATAACTCTAGTAGTTATGCAGGAAAGTGTTTTCCATGTCATCCCAAGACATAATAGATCCTGTAGATAATCCCATAAACCAACGCATGGTCGTATCCTTCAAGGTAAAAGGAAACAACTTCAGTTTCTGGTTATCATTTTTATAGTTGTAGGTTTGACAAAAGGACCTTGAATTCAAAAAGAAACTGGTCTGGGTCTTCCAAGCACAAACCATGAAAGGTTGGCATGAAATATGGAGAGATATTTTTCATCATGGCATCATCATTTGCATCCAGAGTAATAAGATATGTGAATGTTCGAGGTGGCGGAGGATCATTATTATTACGATTGGAATTATTTTAGTTAGGCTCAGCCCTACGATCACCCATGATGTTCAGAGGAATACGTTCCTCTAAGATAATTTCTTCTATGATAGGTTGTTCTACTGAATGATCTTTGAGAAGATAATGGAAAGCCTCTAGTGGGTTGGGCTCAAGTATTTCATCAACCGAGTGGTCCTCTGAGCCTTGGGCCTCCCTATTTATGATTGGAACGTATTGTGGGGGGTCTTTGGTATAAATATTCCATAAGGGCCTCTTTTCTTGACCATGCAAAAAGGAAGCCAGAGGGGGTATTTTGGCCTAAAAAGAGGTATTTGGGGCATCTCCTATTAACACTCAAGCAATAAATTTTTCCCCAACAACGATGCCAAAAATTGATAGGTTGTCATTAGGTCCCATTACTTTAGAAGATAAAAGTTCAATATATCGACTGGGCAGTGTCCAAGGAAATTTGCAATAGAAAAAGACTTGACTATCTCCCTTATATTTTATAACATTTTAGAGAAGCTAATGTTAATTCCTAACCTAAGGCCATCTAACTATCTAACTGAAAAACAATTTATCTTAAGAAAGCTGAGAGTATATTAAAATAGAAAGCATAAAATGACTAATCTAGAAAACATGATAACTAAATGAAAAGGAATGGAAACAACTAAACTGAAAAGTGTGTAAATTACATAAGTATCAAAACTCATAAAGAAACTATGAAAAATATAATTAATAACAACAAATAATAATTTATAATAGTTATCACACTATGGAAATGATAGATAGTGAGTGCCTTGAAACTTCAGGCTCTACAACAACATTGTTAATGAGTTCTATAAGATTACCAGGTGCAAATGACTATACTTGTAATTATTATTCATGCAATAAAAACAATAGAAAGGAAAGCACTCATCTATTTAATCTACTCTCCCTCGAGTGGCCAGCTCACTGGTTACTATGTTCATCCTAAGGTCACATACACAATTGATTCAAAAATTCTTCCATTAAAAATAATTTCCATCCATACTTCAACAACTCATAAATTGAGATGTTATAATCTCTTTATTCATATATGTTCAGAAAACATGTCGACAACATAACATTACTATTCTGTGGCATGTTTCACTTTTGGAGATTAAATATTAATAGAAAACTTCTAACTAATTCCTATATTTCAGATGGCTTAGATAACCATTGAAAAAGTCTATAACAGATTACAAACAAAATTTATGTCTTTAAATACCTATTACATAGATATTAAAGAGGCTCGAGTCAAGCCATGAAGTCTTTAAACTTTTTAAAACATAACAAAAATTAAATTAACAACAACTATGATTTCGAACCATCATCCTAAAGTTCTGGAGCATGTTTCTAGCACACATCTTTAATCTGTTCTGGAGCATGTGCTGGTTGAATGCTTTTTAACTATTTCTTGATGACTGATTATTATCCTATAAAATACTTAAAACAACCCATTAAATCTGCATTAGCAAGATACTTCAATAAATCACAAGAAATAAATTTTGTACTATTTTTCTTAAAAGATAAGCAACTATTTTCCCTAAAGTTTAATTAATTGGTAGAGGATAAGGATTTTGCATATATGAGATAGGACTTTATTATATTATCATGATGAGTTTATTTTTACCTCATCAAGGATATCATTAGCCTTTTGGCTACACAATTATACACCGTCCACATCAAGAAAAATCAAGAAGCAGAGGAAGCCCTCACAAAATGCTACCCACACTATTGATAAAATAAAATCAATTGCAAGTGTAAGAAAGTGGGTAGTATTTCTAAAGATAAGCAAGGGATATTATAATTTCATGCACTAGAAGGTGAATATGGTCAAGTGTCCTACATAGATCAATGAAAACAATGACAACCATGATAAGGTATGCCCCAAGATCCTTTGAGTTATAACATGTCATTTCTTGGTAGCAATGTAAATTTCCTTAATTGGAACCCTTAATCTTGGGCCAATGTGCAAAACCCATAATTGTCAATGCCTCAATCTAATTGGAATCAACAATAGTAAAATATGTGGCCACCACAAAATTACGAAGGACCTAATTAGAATTCTCAATGGCCACCCTAACAAAATCAATGACAACCTCAGTGGAAAAGATGTTAGAAGTGGAAAAATTAAAATTACAATTATCAGCAAACACAATAGTCCTTGCAGTGACAAAAACAAGCCATAATGCAATACCCTTCAAAAAATACACCAATTCCACCAAGAGCACCTTAATTGCAAGCACAACTTGCACCTAGCCCAAATAATAAGCTTTTCCAATAGGCTTATGCTAATGACACTATATAGTACCCCACCTATTAGATTGAGGTGAGTGATGTACACCTCAAATCAGGGAAGATGTTAGTTGGGTCTTCATCTCCTCATATTATTGAATTAACTAATGAGGAACTCCCAACAGAGCCCATGGATAAGCAATCTAAGGAACCTGAGTCAAATCAGGCCAATCCACCAACAATGAGTCTAAATCCTCCATTCCCTTAGAGACTAATAGTCTAAAAACATCATTCATAGGATGAAACTAATATGTTGGGACAACTCAAGGATGTTTGCATCAAAATACCCCTCATCCATGCTATTAAGGAAGTACCTATTTATACCAAAACAATGAGAGATTTGTGCCTCAAAAATCCAGGTAGGAAATCAAAGGACCCTCAAATTGTACATTTTTTAAGACAACTTGCAAACATTATGATGGGAAACATAAGTATCCCTAAGTATGCAGACTCTAGGAGCTCTCTAGTGGATGTAAAAATCAATGGTACTCTCATAAAGAACACCTTAATTGATCTTGGGGCAGAAATTAATGTAATGAACAAAGAAACCATTAAATTATTATAAATAATGGAGCTTAGACCTACACCTATTGTGCTACAGTTAGTAGATAGGTCTATAGTCAAACCAGAGGGATTCATAGACGGCCTGGTAATAACACTAGGCTCATGGGAGTACCCTACAAACTTTATGGTGTTGCAGCCTAAAGCTAATCTTGTAAGATATCCCCTCATCTTAGGGAGACCTTTGTTGGAAACTTTAGATGCCTTTATAGGTTACATTTTTTGTAACATGATAATTTCCAATGGCAATGTGACTAAGAAACTAGTCCTCTATCCACTTGCTCAACCACATAAAAATTTGGAGCAACTCGTATGACCTTCCCTAGATTAGGAAGATCAATACTCCTTACAAAATTTTATGACTATTGAATGTAGTCCCTTGTTAGAAAACCAAGATGGAGATGAACTGATTGTGAACATCACACGAAATAATTATGGTAGGGACCCATAGCAATGTTACACCCCAATTGTGTAATTACTATTTAATATTACTATGTAGGGTAAAATATGAATGTAATGTAGATTGGGATGAATCACCAATGACTAGCTGACACTTTTTCACTCATTTTACTGGCCTTTTCCTTGAATTTTTTGACCTTGTTTTGCTGATTTGGTCTTAAGTAGCATGATCAACAATAATCTAATGGCATTTTACAAGGTTTTTGTGAAGTGTTATAACATCTTCCCTTTCTAAGACTCTTTCAACACAATTCACTTAAACAACCCCCTTTTACCCCTTTCGAAGCCTTGTGCCAAAGTGTTATAAAGTATTTTCACACTTTCCTAGGCTTATCATCACTAACTCAACCCTTTTCAATGTTAAATTGGTCCCTTAATATACTTTTAGGTTTGAATTAAGTATGTTTCATGAGGCAAGTCTGATAAACATCATTTAACATCTTTTATTCTCGACCACCACTTGAATTTTCATAAGTGGACTAGTTCGCCACCTTGGGCGACCTAGTCCCTTTTGGATTAAAATTCAAAATTAAAACAAAAATCTAATGGGAATTTTCCTCCGAACCCCTAGCGTCGGCCAATCATGTGACATTTTTGATAAATTAGTGCATAGTATGTATAAATAAGGGTTTTCATCTTCATTTTTCTCCTCATACTCTCTTACACTCCCCCCCTTAGCTCATTTTTTATCTTTACATGCACTCTTCCACCCAAGCTTCCCAAGCAAGCAATCAAGCACAAGGCATATCAAGCAACCTCCATGGAGCTAGTTCTTGCATGTTGCAAATATCTTCAACAAAGGATTTGGTAAGTGTTTATATTTTCTTCATAATTCAATCATCCTTTCCTTTCATTATTTCTCATTTGGGTTTCATTACTATCAAGGGGTTTGACCAAGGAAAACCCCTATTCCCTAACCCTTTCCTGCTCTTTGCATGTGTGTTTTTTAGGTTTTTGTATGTAGGTTTGTCAAGGAGAAAGGTTCCAAAAAGGTGTTCTCAACTCATCAAAATCACTCAATTCAAAAAATCCCTAGTTGAAGCTTGGAGAGCCCTTTCAACCCGTTTTCTACAAAATCTGAACCAAACACCTATCAAAAACCAAAGTGCAGACTGAGGGCTCCAATCTCTACTTCCAGATTCTCAAACATTCAAAAGACTAGGTCACCAACAATGGTGACCTAGTCCCTCTGAGCCCATTTTTCAAGAATTTGTAGATTTTTGGATACCCTTTTGGCAGAAACCCACTCCAATAGATTTTCTCAACAGAAGGACTAGGTTGCCTATTTTTGTGTAAGTGTCCCTTTGCATATTTAAGGAAGAGTCCAAAACATTCTAGGGCTTCTCATCTATAACTCTCCATTTCTAGGTGCACAATCTCTGCATTTTCCAGTTTACATTCAGATTGCATACATTTAGGGCATATAGTTTAGGTGCATTTAGTTTATATTTGCTTTGTTTACATTATATAGTTAGATTTGTTTCATTTCATTTCCAGCACTTAGCCACACTTCAACACATACAACACAACCCTATTCAAACCTAATATTTGAATGAACTCACCCAAAAGCATATCATTAAGTGGAAAGAGAGACACTCTTCAATCAAATCTCCTAGGTGAAAAACCCTAGGAGCCTAATTGGAGAATCCTTTTTCCCTAATTGCATATGTTCTTGGTGGTTCATTTTAGTGAACCCAATCGTACAACACTTGTTAATCTTCTAATTTTACAATTACATCTTAGGAAAAATCTTGCATTGTATTAGAATTTTGCATTGTTTGCATCCTAGGGTTTATAAAATAATGCACTAGTGAAAAGTTCATGTTTGCTTGCATTTTTGCATATATATTTTAATTTAAAATTTCTAAAATTCTGCATTTTCACCTTATGAATGCATCATACACCTTGAAACACATCAAAACCAAATAAAAGATATTCAAAATTTTGAAAAAATTCCCTCTTGGGACTAATTCATCATTCTAGGTGGCCTAGTCCTAGTTCACATTATTAACTTCCTATTACAACATTAGAAACCTTATTTATGTGCTTCCTAGACCTCCTAGTACCATATATTATAATTCAAGAAAGTTCTAAGAACATAGGTTTTATTCTTCTAACTCAAAATCATCAATTTAGGGTGGTCATTTTTGATATACCTTCATCATTAGATCTGCAAAATGCTTACATTTCTAAAATTGTGCTTAACCTTGATAAAAGTACTTTTTACTTTTGCTTATACAATGTTCACATTCATAAAACTATGCATAATTTTTTTAAAATTAATTTTCATTCTTTCATATACATTGTTTACATTCTTAAAACTTAGCATACATTGGATAAACATGGTCTATATATTCGTATCTACATTGTTCATCTTGCTGCAATACTGCATGAAATGGTTACATATATCTGTCATTTTTGTTCAAACAATGCTAGTATTGTACAAATCTATATATTCTAAGAAACCTTCCCTAATTTCTCCCTATGAGAGTGTTTTAGTGATAGAGAATACAACCTTGGACATTCCGAACAATCATATTAGTTCTTCCCCTATTCTCTCTCCTCTTGGTGATTGATGAGCTTGAAATATGCTCATAATTTGAATATTATGATGTATTTTTAATACCCTTACTCTTTTGTTGATGGTTGTTTAAACTCTTTGATTAAAGACTTTTTATGTAAAATCAGGTAGTATCTTGTAGCAACACATTCCTATATTCATGTAGCTTAACATCTTTGTGTGTCTATATTTATTGCCCTGTTTGACCTCCCGAATGATTGATATAATGCATGTGGTTTTTGTATAATGAAATAGATTTAATGTGTGCTTAGTTAATGTGTATCATGTTATTGTGTGCATGCTTTCTTTCGCTTCTGTCGCCATGTGTATTGCAGGTTGTTGAAAGAGGCATGAACAATTCAATGCACAACAGATCTCGACCTTGTAGTAAAGTCCATTTTCAGCACGACATCAAGGAAGTTATTCCAACAAAGACTCTCTGACCGGGTCGTTGGGAGGAAATCTAAATGATCATTAATCTAGGAAGAGTGGAATGCTATATTCTCTCTAAATCAGTTGAACATATATGCTTTCATTTATGAGAAGTCTATTCCTCGGTGTCAGGAGGCATTTATGTCCACGTCTTTCTCTATTAGAGTTAGGTAGTTAGTTGCTTTTCTATAAATAAGAGTTCCTCCTATGTGAGAGAACATAACAGAACAAAGTGTATTAAGATTAGTATTATAATGAGAAACATAGTTTTGCGTTAGTTTTCTTACAAGTAGAATGATCAATGTATATGATTCCAAGTTCATGAATAAAAGCTGATGAAGTTTTGAGTTCAATTCTTGCATAAACTGGTTAATGCTTGCTAAGGGGGCCCACTTAGTGAGTATCTATAGTCAGTTTTTTATTTCCCATTGATTATAAGTTAGAATTTCATTCTTGAAGGTTTCAACGCAAACTCAGTCTTATATTGTTCCTACAGCATCGAGAATCCATCCCTATGTTTGTTCCTGCAGCATAAGACCAGTTCATAGTTTGTTCCTTAGTAATAGTTGTCATGATTTCTTCTTTGATTAAGTTATGCTTAAGTTAAGAAGACTTTACATTACATTCCTGCAGCATAATTAGAATTCCTTCCAAGCATTTATTTCTAGTAAATTATGGCTGAAACTGGTTCTTAGTGCACATACAGTGCCGCTCCATTTCAAGTATACGTTCCCTGGTTTGACAATGTAAATGAACAACCATAAGAAGATGTTAGTCACCTACTAGAATGTCCAATTCTTAGGTTAGGATTTTCCATGACTTTTATATCCTTTTGTGGAATCGACCATCATTTTTGGCGCTGTTGTCGGGGATGGTGTCAAGCTAAGAACCTGTCATAGTCATTGTTAGCAGTAGTTTAGTGTGATTATTCAAGCATTTTCAAATTCCTTCAATTTTCAATTAAGTCTATTACATGCATAGAAGACGAGACGCTCTAGAAAGATTCCTCCCTAACCTTCCATTCATTGATAACAATTTTGAACTAGCTTATAATCTATTTGAGGAAGGAGGAGACCAAGATATCAATCCATTTGTTGAAAACCTGCTTGCCGAATTCCCCTTTGTCCTAGCAGATGAAGAACCTCAAGAAAATCCATTTTCTTTGATACTCTATCAAGCAAATATGTCACATAATCCACCTAATCGACCTCCTGCTTTTGAATTCCCCATCATCACCTAGCAAGATATTGATAACCTTAAAAATGTTCCTTCTTCATTACTTCCCAAGCTATATGGACTAGTTACAAAGGACCCAGATATTTTCTTGTTTGAGTTTGACATCCTCTACCGCAGCTATGATTACACTTCATATGCTCATAGGTTGAAATTGTTTCCTACTACTTTGAAGGAGGGAGCTCTTAGATGGTTTATGAGTTTGGGAAGGGATGATGTTGATAGTTGGGTAGTCATGCAAACAAAATTTCTTGAGAAATATAAGGAATATTGTAAGAGTGGTAGTAAGGGCGATGATATATTCAGAATTCAGCAAAAGGAGGAAGAAAGCTTGGAAGACTATATCTCAAGGTTCTTGTTTTCCCTAAAAAAGAAC